>OZ024714.1:9517797-9633980 GCA_964016945.1 Microplitis deprimator | reverse complement strand
AAAAAATCCAATAAAAGTACAATAATTCCTTTATATCTAAGTAAACTCATAAAGTCCAACTCATGGTGATTGTTTAAACTGTAGTACTCTGTGTATTTTTGTTAACTTTAATCCTAACTCTAGACATTGTTTTAAATTTTTATAATGTATTATATAATTTTTTTTATCATACAAAGTTGTTGATAATTTCGAGTGCTTGGATCCTGGCGGTACAAAGTGCTCAGGACACAAGGGTAAGTCCTTATGAAGTTCATGTAACTTCTCAGGATACTCTAAATCTACTTCTAATATATATCCTACACTATTATTATCATTTAAAAATTTATTTACATCATCATCAACATTTTCAACCCACTCAAATGAACCCGTCGGCAGTGACATACTTATTGCTGCACCATACAAGTTATTTACATCATAATACATCAAGTAAGATTCAGCTTTGCTTGGATCAAAGTCTTCACCCATGTACCGATTTTTAGCAGCAGCATATCGGTTTGTACACTGAGATACTCCACCTCTGATACCTTTCTCGATAAAAAGTACCATTTCAGGATCAGTTAAAAGCTGGAGTTCCACACCAGTGTATTTTAACATTGCATCATTGGACAGACCGGGAGCAGTATAGTAATGTAATGGATCAAGATTATTAGTTTCAAAGCAGCTACGTCTAAAATTTTCAAACACATCTGCTAGAAGAAGTACATCAGTTTTAAGATATAAATCTGAGTACTTTCCCAGTGTTTTGATGTTAAATTTGTTCTAGACTAGCTGAGAAAAAAAAAAATCCTCATCAGAGACACTTTCATTTGTTAGCTTTGAAAAAAATGATACTTGATCAGGCAATTGTTTGTCATTAAGTTTGTCAATACTTGAAATATATTCATATAGAAATATGCCTTTACGCGTAACTAATTTTAATTCATCTGGATCAGGATAGTAAAGTTTCGTTATAAGCTTTTCATTATCACCAAGATATGAAGCTAATTTTTCAAGGCTGGATGCCATAAATCTGAATGAGTCTATAAATTGTAATGTCACGGAAGTATTTTCAATCAATTTTGTAAAAGATATATATTTTTCTTTATTAATTAGTAGTAAAGTTACATAACCTTTAATTAATATAGCTAGACTTTTAATTAAAAAATGTGAATCATAACCGGATAAATTGTGAAAAACTATGGGTATAACATGAGACTTTGGATAATTGACATTACAAGATATATGTGCTGGGCAGCGATAATTACCGGTGAAATGACAATGATCATAACACTTATCTGTATTTGTTGTAATTATTTTTTCACAAATATGACAAACAGTTGCCTGATCATGAGTCTCTTGCTGCTGTTTGGTGAGTGGTTTCATTGGTATGGGATTTTTTAAATTTCCTTCATACTCGATAGCTAATTTTTCTAACTTTAAAATAAACCAATCAAAATTTAAAACGATTTAATTCAAATTTAGATAATTTTTTATCATAACTGCAATGCTGATAGAATGCTACACTGTGTGGAACATGCTTCTGAGTTTCATCATCTCCCTGAGTCGTTTCTAGTGTACATTCCAAGTCTGCATATACAACAAACGGTACCGTGTCTTTATATCGATAGTTTTTGAATTTTAAAATTTAATCTATTTCCTTTGGAAATGTCATATGGACTTTATTCATCTTAAAACAATCAGCTTTGTGATTTTCATACGAATAATCATATCTAAAATGATTCAAGCATCTATCACAAAAAAATAATTTGCAGGTTGATTTGAAAATTTGAGATCGAACTAGTCGTGAAAGATCTTTGATCAAAGCAAAGTGAAATTTAGGTTGAAAATTTTTAATATCAAAATCTGATTTATTCAATTTAATATTCTGCTTTACCATTAAGAGATGAATAACTTTTTTATCGGACTTTATGAGTTTACTTAGATATAAAGGAATTATTGTACTTTTATTGGATTTTTTATTGCAAAATTCTGACTCGATACCGTAGACATTAATTGGTAAATTATTCAATTTTTCAAATTTCTGGATATCATTTAAAGTGATTGGAAATTTTATACCTTCATATTTTAATATAGAGCTGAAGTGAGGATATGATGTTTTTCTTACAGGATGACTATTAGTAGCGGGATATAATGCTGCAACAACGCTCCATAAAAAACAGTGTTCATCAAAATTTTGAATATTTAAAACTGCTTTTTTCGCTTGTATATCCTTGGGTAGCTCCACAAACGTTAAATCCCCAGCTTGAAGAGGTGCATATCTTGAGATTGTAATTATCAAATTGTGGATTTCAGTTAAACTCCACCCAGAATCCTTTTGATTGAATTCCTCGACTTTCTTCAATAATTTATCATTGACGTGATCTTTATACCAAGTAGCAAGAGATGTTGCCGGTAAAATTTCTCGGCTCTTGGTGTTGAATGACTTTGTTTTTTCGATGACATTTTCAGCTTTTACATTTCTGAATTTACAAATTAATTCAACATTTACTTTAAGCCCAGCAACATCTCTGAGCATATTTTCAACTTTTTCAATGATAACGTCTTCAGCATCATCAAGAAAAGTACGAAGATCTGTGTGAGCTTGATTCACCACGCATCCAGATTTAATGTTATTTGAGAATGCATTTTCAAGATCTTGCCACTTGATGAGACGTCGGTTTGCATGCAAGTCACCACCAGTTACTTCTCCACTCAATTGTGCAAATTGATCAGCATACCAGTATAAAAGTACAATATTTGCACGTACACTTCTTCTGACTTGAACATTTATTTGCGGATCTAGCAAGATCTCATTGAAGGAATCAATTGTATCAGTGCACACTTGATAACACTTTTGACAATGTTCTTCAGCTAATGGCTGATCATGTAAATCATTAAATGATTCGATTATTGAATCTACTGGACGCTGAAGCGCCGCAATAAAATCGTTTTGTGCCATTTTTCAAAAGTTCACTAAAAATTATTTTTTTTCTAAAAGTTCATCACTAAAGTTACTGTTTATAATTACACTTGAAAGTTTATCACTAGTATTGTTTATTAAGTAGTTTTTTATATAAATTAATTAGTTTAGTAAAAAATAAATTTTTAAAAAATCACTAAGATTGTTCATTTAAAAATTTATCACTAAAACACTGAAACTATTTATATATTGTTCAAATAACTACTTAGAAATTGTTTATCACTACACTAGGATTATATATATAAATTTTTAAAAAATCATTACGATTGTTCATTTAAAAATTTGTCACTAAAATTATTTATATATTGTTCAAATAATCACTTGAAAAATTGTTTATTAAAAAATTTTTTGTTATAAAAAAATTCTTTGAAAAAAAATTATAAGCTGCGCACACACAAAGAACTTCAAATCGTTGGAGATATTTCGAGCAGAGATTCGTACTTCATTGATGGAACTCGTACTTCTTTTTTGTGAAGTATGTTCTCGCGCGGTGCTTTTATAGGTGGCAGTAGAAAGTTTTAGCACTCATGAGTACCAACCTTATGAAATAAAACTCCCTAGGAACTTGCAAAAAAATTCCTAGATTGTATCAACATAACCTAAGATCTAGATGGCGTGACGACGAGTTTGACGTCATCTATTACGCAGTTAAAAATTTAACTGTATGAGTCATGATCTAAAAATAGAATCGTGTGAGTCATCATCTTAAAATAAACTCTCTGGTATATTCTACTGCGCAGTTAAAATAACAATGGAAAGTTTTTTTCTCGGAACTGGATGAGTCATCATCTAAAAATAAACAATCTACTACGCAGTTAAAATTAAACTCAATGACATCATCTACAAATCAATTAAGCCATAGCTAATAAAGAATATTCACTGTTGCTAAAAAATAATGTTGTAAAATCTTGCAATTTCTGAGTAATGCATGATAATTTTTTTGAGAATGTGCCACATATTCATTCAGTAACTTCAGGAAAACACAAGCTCGAAAGTTTCAAAATTAATTCAAAATGGCTGAAATGGGCATAATATTGGATTCAAAATGGCAGGAATGGGCATAATATTTCATTCAAAATGGCAGACATGGGCATAAAATTTAATTCAACATCGCAGACAAGGACAATAATATTTGATTAAAAACGGCGGACATGGGCATACTATTTGATTAAAAATGGCGGACTTGGGCATAAAATTTTATTAAAAATGGCGGATCTGAGCTCAAAATGGCGGACATGGGCATAATATTTAATTCAAAATGGTGGAAGTAGACATAAAATTTAATTCAAAATGGCGGACATGAGCACAATATTTGATTAAAAATGGCAGGAATGAGTATAATATTTGATTAAAAATAGCGGACATAGGCATAATAATTCATTCAAAATGGCGGACATGGGCAAAATATTTTATTCAAAATGGCGGACATCGGGATAATATTTAATTCAATATGGTGGATCCGAGCTCAAAATGGCGGATATGGGTAAAATATTTAATTCAAAATGAGAGACATGGGGATAATATTTAATTCAAGATGGCGGATCCGAGCTCAAAATGGCGGACATGGGTTTAATATTTAATTCAAAATGGCGGACATGGGGATAATATTTAATTCAAAATGGTGGATTAGAGCTCAAAATGGCGGATAAAAACTTTAAATGACATCAATTAACGTCAAGAAGATGTGAAAAAGCCCCTAGATAAGCTCAAAATGGCGGACAAGAATTCGAAATGGCGGACTGAGCATTGATTTTTTCGAAAATTCCCGCTGAAATTATCCATGAGGCGCCATCTACCATAAGACGAGCTCAAAATGGTGGATAAGAGCTCAAAAATAAGCTCAGATGGTAAAAAGACTGCCAAATAACATCAATTAGCGTCAAAATGATGTCAAAAAGGCCCCAGTTAAGCACAATTAGCGTCATAATGAAGTCAAAAAGGCCCTAGATAAGCACACCAACAGCCGACATCTTATCACCAATCGATAACTTATCATCCATCGGTACAACAGATCATGTCCATCTTGCCCCCGGTGGCCCAGAACCTTCCTTACCTATCTACTAGCATTATTGCGATAAATAGATTTATTTGTATTCTTTGAATTACATTCAAATTACGCGAGAAAAAAGACGATCGTGTTTATTTTCTTAACACAAATTAATATTTTAATTATTCTGTTACTAAATACAACTGAATGTCACTGAATATATAGCTGTATTAGAGGAAGGGGAAGGGCAAAAGGGGGTAGGGTAGGCAAAACGGGGTACCCCCAAAATTTAATAAAAAAAAAAATTTATATTTTGAATGGTTTTTAAACATTCCAAAGTCACTTTTGTAAATATAATTAAACGTTGTTTTGAATTTTTTTTTTTTTAATCTTTTTCAAAAATCAATTGTCAGTTGAAAAATATAAATGACTTGTTTTGAGATAAAAAATATTATAAATTCGTTTTTTTTTCTTTTGTATCCAATAATCATGCAAAATATAATTATTCTTCATATAAATTACTTGCAATAAAATTTAAGTTAATCAAATGAATTTAAAATCCAGACATTTTTTTTTTATCCTTTTTAGGGGGTACCTCATCTTGCTTGAAAAAATGAAAAATTTTTTTTATTTACTTTGAATATTATCATGAAAAAAAAAAAGAATTAGTGTATTTGGATTCTCGAAAACTTAGTATTTCCTTAAGTACCCCATTTTGCCCCTCCCACCCCTATTTTTATCGAGTTGCTAATTCCAAAATGACATATTTTTATACTCTCTTTTGATTTTAGGGAGCATCTCAAAGCCAAAAGAGCGTACACAGAAAAAAAAAATTCATTGACGCCAAAAAACCGACACTCGCCTAAAGATATATTTTTACTTATGTTACGTCCCAGCCTGTACGTTAGATGACGTGGGCATTTACTTCTCTAATTACCGACCTGAAATCTAACTAATTATATCTAATATCGATAACCAAGTTATTTCCATAGTATTTAATTAATTATATAAAATAATATAATATAATAATAGAATAATATTATTTAATTAATTATATAAAATAATATAATATAATAATAGAATAATATTATTTAAGATATTCGAACGTTAAGGCTATGAGTAATAATTGATAAAGTTATTTGTCTATATTTTATCAAATATAAATAAGTGCTGACGCCTCGAGTAAATCCTCGAGACGTGCAGCTGCACAAACATCTATTTTGTTCTAAGATAACTTTTGTTAATAGATAAGTGACTCATTTGTTAATAACAAAAACGGAGAGACCGTGAGAACGGAGAGTGGATCATTCGAAAATATTGCTTATCTCGATCCACCCCTCTATATCGAACGATGCGCGGGCCTGATGCCCAAGCGCCTCGTATTGATAAGAGTTACTCTAGTTTTTCTCGATCAAGAGAAGGCAGTCTGAAACATACAATCATAGAGAGCAGTCAGGCTCAATATTAAAAACTCAACTTCGTTCTCGCCCTTTTGAAGTTATTGTTAAGAGTACGTAAACAAATTAATAAATTGATTAAATTGTATATTTACACATTATTCATAGCTATTCTTTTACAATTGAATAAATCGGATTCAGATATATATAAAATAATATATTATATTCAAACAACCAGTTTATTTCAACCACCAAATGGTGGCTGTTCAACCTATACAAATTATTATTTATAATTATATGTAAGTTTTCATTACGTCTATTTTAAATCAACCGCTCAACTACGCCAGCGCCAAATCATCAACCAGGACGTAACACTTACTCCAAGAAATTTTTTGAATTGTGAATTTTTAACAACAAATATTTAAAACTAGAAAAAATAACTAGGCGCAAAAAATTAGTTCTTGCACAAAAAAATATTTTTTGGCCCTGAAAGAATTTTTGCATTTAATTCATAATGCGTAAAACTTATTGGTGCAAATTAAAATTTTTTGCGGCAAAATATCCCTTTTCAACTTCCCGCTAAGGAAATTGGAAATTTTCCGAAATTCGGGAAGTTATTGTTTTCACCCCGATGTGTGTGCGTGTGCGTGTGTATGTGTGTATGTGTGTGGGTGTGTGTGTGTGTAAACTCTTTGTAACTTTTTAACTAATGAATCGATTCGGATGGTTGAAGTGACAATCGAAAGAGTTTGTCGGCCATCAACTTTTCTGAAAATTTCAGATCATCTGATCGAGTTGACTCAAAAATATTTGCGAATTACGAAAAAAATAAATTTTTTTTTTTAGTTTTTTTAGTGATTTCTCAGAAACGACTTGAACGATCGACTTTAAAATCTTCAGCTCTAGAATTTGATAAAACACGTCGATTGCCGCCTTAGCCATCTCAATCGGTTTTTTTGTTCTAGAGATATCGCGGGAGAAAGAAATGGTGAAAAACAGTTATTTGCGAATATCTTTAAAATAACTTACCCAAACAATTCCAAAATCTGATCAGCTTTGGAACTCAAGAAAATACGTCGATTGCCACTTCAACCATAAAAATCGGTTCATTCGTTCGCGAGATATTGTTAGAGAAAGAAATGGTGAAAACCGGGTTTTTCCAAATATTTTCAAAACGGCTAAGCCAATCGACTTCAAATTATAGTCAGCTCTAGAATTCAATGAAACGCGCCGATTGCTACCTTAAACGTCAAAATCGGTTAGTTAGTTCAAAAGATGTCGGCGTCGAAAAATTGAAAAAATAACATTTTATGTTATTTGTTCCGGATAAATCATAATATAATGTACTAAAATGTGTCTGACATCATACAAACTCTTTCTCTTTATGGTTTCTTTCGATCATCATATAATGTTATCTAACTTGTTTTTTAGTTTAAATCATAGTATCGACAAAAAAATTGAAAAAACGCAGTTTTTAATATTTTTCTTGGATACTTCATATTTTATTGTTTCTGACATAAGTCAAAACTTATTTAAATCTTGATTTTGATCCCTGACATTGACTTCTGCCTCAATACACTTATTTTATTGAACACAATCGGAAATTAAATTGTAAAATACGCTTCTTCATTAATTATTTTCGATTCTTAAATTTTCAAACTTCAGCATAAAACGTAACTTGTTAGAGCTTGAAAAGATCATAAAGAAACAATTGCATGTAATAGCATCTTCGAGCTCTAAGAGCTCGAAAATATATCCACACTAATGTTTCGAGCTCCTTGAGCTCGATAACAGCGGGAAGTTTTGGGGCTGGCCCGCAGGGCCAACCGGCACCCAGATTTTTTTCTGTGCATTTCATCAATTTAATTGTGATACTTGGCCAGTCACGTAGTGACGCAGGTTGCTCGTAATATTAATATTAAAATTGTCACAGTATATATATCGCGTGTCAAAAGGTAAAAGGGCGCATTGCTACAGGTTAGTAGGGAATGATGCTAAAAGGGCGCATAAAAATATTGTTTTTTTCCATTAGCCTTAAAATTTTTCGGAACGCAAAGATCTGTAAAAAAAAATAAAAGGCCATTCGGCAGCCGAAATGGAAGGTAGATTTTTCAATTAATTGATATAAAAAAATAGTTTTATACATACATATCTTGTTAGTGTATAGTCATAATATGAAATTAGACTCGTTTTCTAGGAGTGAGGGTGAAAAAAGACAACGATTATTATTGATAGAGAACTTCAGATAGTTGATTTGACATAACATTATATAGGTAATGTACCAAACTAACGATCACATAAATAAAGTATTGAAAATTTAATTAGTATGAGATCATAATTGTAATCGCTGTTACCATGACAAGCCCAGTTAAAATAACAGTAATACTTTTATTTAAAATATAAAATAGCTGTGAAATTTACAGGTTATTTTGTTAACAATCAAATACACGTCACAAAATTGTATTACAATGGGAAATGCATAAGTTATGTGGTATGAAAACCATATTTTCAACATTTTTTGATTCCATTAAAATTTTCAAGGCTATCAAATTATTGGAAGAAAAGGTCAAAACATGGAGCTTGAGGTCATAAATTGAAGATTATTAGACAAGCTTTCAGATACTTTTTACGAAAATTGTCTATAAATGTTAGTTTTTAAGTTATATAAGCTTTAACAGTGATTAAAAACTGATTTTTACGAAAAATCATGAAAATTTTAAACAGCCATAATTTTAAAACTATTCGAACGATTCAGCCCATCTTTAAACTTGATCAAGGTAATCGCCTATAGAATGAGTGTAAAAAATTTCATTAAGATCCGATAAAAACTGTGGGCGCTATCGTAATGACAAGACCAGTGCTATCAAATTATTGGAAGAAATGGCCTAAATATAAAGTTTAAGGTCATAAATTAAAGCTTATTAGTCAAGCTTTAAAATACTTTTTACATAAATTATCTATGAGTTTTAGTTTTAAAGTTATATAGACTTTAAAAGTGATTAAAAACTGATTTTTTAGAAAAATCGTAAAAATTTCAAACAGCCATAACTTCTAAACTAATCAACCGATTCAGCCCATCTTCGGATTTAACCGTGGTAATTACACATAAAATTAGTGTAGAAAGTTTCATTAAGATCGGATAAGAATTGTAGACGCAATCGTGTCCTCAAAAGTCGGTTCTATTACATAAATATATACATATATATATAAATTTTTCAACGAGTGGTATTTTTGAACTCTACTCAACTAATTATGATAGTTTATGACGAAATCCCTTGTAAAATCGACCATGAGGACAAATACAATAGTTAGATTTTTAAAAAAAATCTACCTAAAAAATTTGGGCATCCTTTAGCTGAAAGGGAGTATCTCAAGACATTACGCCCTTTTAGCTTTTAAAAAGTAGTGCCTAAAGCTAAAAGGGCGCATAAAAAAAATTCAAGTTTTAATACAAAATACTGACAAATAGTATCACAGGACAAGTTAGATGAAAAAACCGTCTCCTAAACTTTTTTTTCAAAATTTATTAACAATAAAATAATTAAAAAAAAAAAATAAATGAAAATTTCAAATTTTTAATTAAATAAAAAATTTTCATAACGATTATAAAAAATAAAAATTTACTGACTTTTTCTTTAATTAGTATTTTGAATCATGGATCCGTCATAAATCAGAATAATATGAAAAAAAAAAAAAGGCCATTCGGCAGCCGAAATGAAAGTAGATTTCGCATTATTTGATTATTTCAACCTTTCAAATAAACATTAATAACAAAATAAATTTTTTTTTGACATTCTCAAAAATTCTCAAGGTTATGGAACGAAAAAAAAATTCCCTAAAAATTCAAAGTTAAATGCAAAAAATTTAAGAATTGAGACAAGAGAATTAAAATAATTATCGTAATGGTAAGTTGAATAACGAAAATTGAAGTTGAAAAAAATCAAATTATCTATCAAAAAGAAATCTGTGTCTTTTACCATAAGATTGATAGTTAATACAAAATTAAATTAAATAATTTAAGTTGAAATTTAAATTATGATAGGTCTAAAGTCATACTTGAAATCAGTCATTATTACTGTTAATAAAACGAAATTGAATTTACACACTTGAATTAAGATATTTAGATTTTATGAGTGTTACACAGCAATAATATGAATTCAATGGGTTTCATAAGTTTACCAATGAATACAGTAGTTAGGATTCTATAAAATTTATTAAAAGTAGGAAAACCAATGCAATAGCAAAATTCCATTTTAGAGTGGTAAGATAAGAAATTTCATTGGTCTAGACACATATATAGGCATGAAAATTAAAGCTTATTTGAAGAGCTTTTAGAGCAATTTTATAGAGCGCCGATAAGTTATAACATTCAAAAAATATCGAAGAAAAAATAAGTAAAAATATGAATTTTTGACATTTTTTAAATTTTGGAATGCTATAACTTCTAAACTAATCGACCGATTGAGCTCATTTTCCAAGTAGAGCAAGGTAGTCATCCACAGAATACGTATACCGAGTTTCGAAGCAATCGGTATAAAATTGTGGTGGAAATCAAAGTGACAACCTGCATAAAATTAGTTTTTATGATATTTTGTAAATTTTTAAAACCATTTATATATTAGAAAAAGTGGTCAAATCAATGAGCTGCATAGTGATAATTAAAGGCAATCAAACAAGCTTTCAGATAGAACAAACGAAAATAAGCTATCTCTTTCCGTTTAAAAGTTACATCCAGTTGGAGCGGCAAATAATTTTTTTTTTGAAAATTTTACAAAATTTCAATTAACCATAACTTCTAAACTTATTGGCCGAATTGGCCCACCTTCGAACCCATCAAAGGTACTCGTCCATAGAATAAGTATACTAAGTTTCATTAAGATCGGTGTAGAATTATGGACGTTATCGTTGGAGAACGGCGCGTTATATTATATATATATATATATATATATATATATATATATATATATATATATATATATATATTAGGGTGCTTCGTTTGAAACGAACATTTTTTTTTTTCGCTCCCCATCGAAAATCTTGTTCTATATGTTAAAATAAAAATTCAGTTCAATTTTGAGCTCTTAATATTAATATTAACCACTGGAACAACGTCATTGAAGTTTTCCCATGCTAAAAGCACGTAAATTTAGTTTTTTTTCTTTTCAATTAATAAAACTCAGCCCCACTTTTATGTATCGTATGGGTCCAAAGTTTTTCTTAAAGAGAATTGTATGCTCTTCAAAAAAGCCAGTATCTGCTTAGCTCTGAGTTCAACTCTAGCTCTCCTGTGAGTCTTTAATGTCAAATTTCGTATCAAATCGATGGTTTTTTGCTGTTAACTCATGAACGGTTGAGTCTAGAGAAAAAACGTAAATGACTTTTTTGTAGAAAATTTAATTTTCTATAAAAAAGGTTTAATGACTTGTATCTCTAAAACTATTATTTTAAAAAATATATGAAGTTAAAGTTATTAAAATTTTTAATTTTAGCAAAATTTCGAAATTAATTATTTTATAATTAAATAATATTTATATTTTTAGTAGTTTTTCGGTTTATTTTATTAATTACTTACCAAAAAAAAAAATCAAAATTTGTAAGATATTCAAAATTATGTATTTACAATCTATTTTAGGAATAAATTCGAAATTAAATGGGTTCTTAAACTAATTTGGATGAATATTTAAGGGTATTTTTTATATTTTGTATATTTATGTATTAATCATTATCTTTCATAAATTAATGATAGTATTTTAATTATTAAATCAAAATAATCATTAATTTAAACGAAAATGATAGCTTACTTACATACATTTTTGGCAGTCTAATGATTCTACATAATAAAATATGCTTTTTATGTTAGTCCTTTAATTATTAAGCAGCGCTTACTAGTTTTTAAACTATCGTTACAGCAGCGTTTAGTTTATCAGCTAATTATGTTTTTAGAAAAAGGTTGCTTTCATGTGACCTTGACTTAATTGGTTAAATTGCCACGGCAGCGCTCTAGACATTTTTAATTATTAAGTAAAAAATTAAGACAATTTAATACGTGGAAACCTAAACATGCAAACCTTCTCAATAAGACAATTTATAGATAAATTGAGAAAAATATAGATCGCCCGAACTGGGAATCGAACCCAGACCATGTCGGTATCGCGCCGAGTGCTCTACCAGTTGAGCTATCCGGCACTATACTATATTCCGTTCAATTTAATCTATAACTTATTGAGCCACACCGTCCATCGTACGGTAAAAATATAAATATTATTTAATTATGAAATAATTAATCTCGAAATTTTGCTAAAATTAAAAATTTTAATAACTTTAACTTCCTATATTTTTTAAAATAATAGTTTTAGAGATACAAGTCATTTAACCTTTTTTATAGAAAATTAAATTTTCTACAAAAAAGTCATTTACGTTTTTTCTCTAGACTCAACCGTTCATGAGTTAACAGCAAAAAACCATCGATTTGATACGAAATTTGACATTAAAGACTCACAGGAGAGCTAGAGTTGAACTCAGAGCTAAGCAGATACTGGCTTTTTTGAAGAGCATACAATTCTCTTTAGGAAAAACTTTGGACCCATACGATACATAAAAGTGGGGCTGAGTTTTATTAATTGAAAAGAAAAAAAACTAAATTTACGTGCTTTTAGCATGGGAAAACTTCAACGACGTTATTCCAGTGGTTAATATAAATATTAAGAGCTCAAAATTGGACTGAATTTTTATTTTAACATATAGAACAAGATTTTCGATGGGGAGCGAAAAAAAAAAAATGTTCGTTTTAAACGGAGCACCCTAATATATATATATATATATAACGCGCCGTTCTCCAACGATAGCGTCCACAATTCTACACCGATCTTAATGAAACTTAGTAGACTTATTCTATGGACGATTTTTAAATTTATAAATCCGCTTCGCGTTCGAGATGGGCAAAAAAAAATTTTTATACGTTTTTATCATAAAACAAAATCCATTAACATTTTTCGACTGACACTCGATTTTTGAAAAAGTTTAGCAGAAAATATTCAAAATAATGCTCAATTATATTTACAAAAGTGATTTTTAAATGTTTAAATATGAAATTTTTTTTTTATTGAATTTTGGGGGTACCCCGTTTTGCCTAACCTGCACTGTTAAAAATTTCTATTGTAATTTTACAAAAAATGTATTGGAAGCTAATAATAGGCAAAACATTTAGCCATAATTCACATTAGGTATTGTAATTATACAAAACATTTTCTACTGTATTTGCTTTGGAATATTACAAAGTAATTATAGTAATATTACAAAACTTTTTTCGAGCATTGCTCTACTAATTTTACATTGTGAGTTTTGTAATTTTACAAAACATATGAACCTCTGGTAGATTAATGATATTGTAAAACGGTTTTGTAATTTTAAAAAGGTTTTTCGGTCAGCCAGGTTTGTGAAATTACAATATCTCTCTTTAATTTTACAAAATATCTTAATGCTTTCTTTGAATTAATTTTACAAACATTGAATATGACCAGATTTTATTTGATTAAAAAATAAAAAGCAGATTAATTTTGTTTTTTTTAATTTTTTGTTTAACCACTTTGGCAAAGCTGGGATTATTACCTATGCGAATAATTAAATTTCTAATTGCATTACGTACGAAAAACCGACGCTTTAACGACTAGGCTACGCAACTGACAGTGACTACTGAGTTGAGCGATACACTACATAAGACTTCTTCTATTTTTTTAGAAGTGTTTATTAGCATTTTTTATTTCAAAATGTAATATGAGTCAAAATGAAAAACATTTAAATACGATTCAATGGAACTAATTGTAGAGAAAAGAATTATTATTTTTAAATATATTTGAAAAATTTGAGTATCGCATTTTTATGTTTGTAATTCTTCAATTATTATTATTTTTTACACGGAAAAAAATGAAATATATAAATTGAGAATGACAAGTAATATAATGATGAAATGATCAGTAAATACTATTAGGTAACGGTATGGAATCAGGGTCAACCACATTTTCTAAAATTCCAAGTGCTTACACCTTAAAGATCCATAATTAAACTTTTTCCACGTGTTCAGCTACACGGCGGATTAAATTTTCTGTATGAGTTTATGTCTCTAACACCAGATATCTATCTAAACCTTGCAATTGAAGGGTGAAAAAATGTCAAAAATAACACAAAATCATGTGAATTTTCAAAAATATATTTTTCTAATAAATAGATAGCATGATAGAAAGGTCAATCTAAGAGTTACAAATAATTTTTGAACTCTTGTAATAGTGAAAATCAGCATATTTTTGTAATTTCAGTATTTTAATGTGTACAACAGCTCACATAACATTTTGTTGCAAGTAGTTTGGATAGTATCTGCCTTCCCTTGCTAGTATAGTGTCTGGCAGAAATTCACAACACTGTCTTACGCCGGCGCGTACTAGTAAGAGATGTAGTCTAAGGCAAGAGTGCGTTAACATAGCCTTACTGACGAGTCCGTTAACGTACTTAGGACGAAACTACAAACATTATGGCAAATAGGCATACACCTCAAGTTTTGGTGGTTGACTTAAGAGTCAATACATAGAATGAAAAGAAAAATATATCCAATAGTGCAGTGTAGCACGGAATTGGAAAATCTCAAAGATAATTTCGAAATTAAGCATAATTTATACCTTAATTATATACTAAGGTTCATCAAAGCTTGTATAACATCTAATTAAGCAAACACAACTTCAATCCGCCGACAAATGCTTGGGATTAAACGTAAGCCCTAAGCCATTTGCCAGGTTTTGGATTTTTGCTTTTCGAAATACCTGTTGACCCCACTTTCAAATAATTACCTACTATTATTCTAAATAGTAATTTTTAATTTATGATTAAAACGTCAATAATTACAGGAGAAGTAGAAAAATTTATTGTCTATGCAAGAAAACCTACTATTTAAACTTTCAAAATTGTAACTGATACTTAGAAAATAGACGACATGTATTATAATTTCATAAATTTACTATTTGAATGTTAAAATTTCCTATATTGACAACCAGGTTCCGGGTTATAATTTCAAATAGTAATTTTTAGAGTTTTTTTTTCCGTGTAAGTTTGTTTTTTAATTACTTACTTATTAACATATTTTTCTTTATTCATCATAAAAAAAAGTTTATATAAAAACAATTCTTATTCATTGATACTCAGTCTTCAAATTATGTAGCTATCATAAATTTCTTTATTCAACAATAATTTTAATATTAACCAATGTAGCGTCTGTAGCAGAATTTGTTCAGAACCACTTTTATTTGTAAAATATCGAAGATAAGTCAATTTAATAAAACAAAGCAATAAACTGGATCGGGTGCCAGAAACTCCACCCAACAGAAAAATATTCGAACGAAAAATTTATATGAAACGACGGATAGTCGAAATATAAATTATTCGAAAAAAATGTTGAAAGCATCAACGTTGTACTATACATTTACCTTTGGTATATACATTCTTATTATATTATACATATTATTCTAATCTACTTACTTTATACTTTATAATCTTTATAAGTGTTTCAAATAGTTTAGTATGAATAAATATCTCATAGGTGTTATATCGAATACTGCTCGTTTCTATTTACTACATATTAACATTCATTTCCTTACTCTTAACAATGGTTATGGACCCAGAAGGATGTTAAGGTGCTAGTAGTAAAAAGGCTTGTCAGAGTGTCAAAGTTTTATAAAGTTTTGTGTTAAAGGGTAGTTAAGAAAATTTAAGAAATTATAAAAATGGCAGAAAGTAAACATGCTTTTGATGAAGGACGATTTGTGGACAGTTATTGAAGATAGTCCACCCACAGAGGCAAGAGAACTCACTATTTGGAACAAAAAGGATTCCAAAGCACGTGCTATCATCGGCCTGTCTGTTGAACAGTCACGTTAATCTAATCAAAGATGCAAAAAGTGCAGTGGAAGCATGGAATTCTTTAAAAGCATACCATGAGGAGGCCACACTAACGACGGTGGTTATGGTCTTAAAACAATTATGTCAAATAAAATTCACAGAAGAAAAGAATATGGAATGCCATCTGAGTGAGATGGAAAATTTGATGGAACGTCTGGTAGGACTGGGTCAAGAAATACCAGAAAAAATGAAATTTGCTTTGATGCTATGTAGTCTGCCTGAACAATGTAGTGCATTAATAACAGCATTGGAAGTTCGTCCAATAGGAGACTTAACGTACAGTATAGTGAAAAACGCAATTATTGGGGAATATAAAAGACGTGAATCCCAATTACAAACTGGAGACAATAGTGAAGTCGCATTGAAGGTCAGCAAACATAACAACGTAGATACTATTTGTTATTTCTGTCTTCACCCAGGGCATATTAAGCGTAATTGCCGGAGATACTTAAAATACAAAAGCAAGGTAAGCCGATCAAAAGCTCACGCAGTCCAGGAAGCTGTCAATGAGTCAGATAATCGTGACTCAGATTCGACAATAGATTTAGCTTTTATTGCTCATAATTTGAAAAAACAAAATACCTGGTATTTTGATTCGGGAGCAGGTAAGCATATGACTAACGACGTTAGTTTCTATACCACTCTAGACTCAAGTTATAGATCCTCTGTTCGCGTAGCAAATAAACAGGTTAGCAAGGTTTACGGAGTAGGCAGCGGAAAAATAAAATGCATTAACAGCCAAGGTGTAGAACACGATCTATTATTAAAACACGTTTTGTTTGTACCCGATTTTGATAGTTGTTTGATCTCCATCAACACGCTGGATAAAAGCGGGTATAATGTTTCCATAAACGATGGAAAGATGAAAATTTATAATCAGGATTTCGAAATTGCAATTGGCGACGCGCACAAAGGAATGTATGAACTAAGGTCCATGCAAAATGCCATGACAGTTGCTAGCATACACAAAGAGAACTGCATTCATCAATGGCACAAACGATTGGCACACAGACATCCTGATTCCATCAAACGCCGGGAAAAAGAGGAGCTGGCCATAGGAATACACATTGAGAAATGCGGAATAAAATCCCACTGCGAGAGCTGTATCAAGGAGAAGATGTCCCGTACGCCATTTTCAAAACACTCGAATTTCTCAACAAGTCGACCTAGGCAACTCGTACACACCGACATCTGCGGACCAATGCCTGTCAGGACACCGGGAGGGAAACGGTATATTTTAACTTTTGTTGATGATTACAGTAAACATTGCCAAGCTTTTCTAATTTCCAAGAAATCTGAAACTAGCAATTTCATTAAAAAATACGTAATTAATTGCAAAACACAGTTTGGACAAATACCGAAAACTTTTAGATCTGATAGAGGGGGTGAGTATATGTCACATGAAGTCAAAAAATTCCTCGAAGGCCATGGAATAGAACACCAATTGACGGCTCCGTATTCTTTTCAATAGAATGGAATTGCAGAAAGAACGAACAGGTATCTCATAAAGGCAACGCGAGCAATGTTAATCGAGGCGAATCTCCCAAAAATATACTGGGGAGAAACGGTATTAACAGCATGTTACCTACAAAACCGCTTACCGGTAAAAAATAAAAATAAAACACCTTTTAAGCTCTAGCATAGAATAAAGCCCAACTTAGGACATATAAAAGTTTTTGGATGTAAAGTTTATGCGCATGTACCTAGAGAAAAGAGAAATAAGCTCGAGGAAAAGGCTAAAGTCTATACCTTTATAGGATACTCGCAAGAATCGAAAGTGTATAGACTCTTAGATAGACATTCAGGGCGGATACTAGTTAGCAGGGATGTACAGTTCGTGGAAAATGAGAAAGATGATAGTGAAGTAACTGACGGGGAAAACAAACATCAAAACATCACACTTGAAGACGAAACTGACACAATTTAAACTTCAACCCTTAAACCTGAACCTGGAATAGTACCTCCAGTTGTACAACCACCATTGAACGATGGGAAGACATCGATGGGAAGAAGCCCTCAAGCATCATTACTAGATATGTCAAAAGATAACATCCCTCTAGCTGTCAGAATGGACAATCTACTCACACTGGATCAAGAAAACGATAGATCAATGATGGAAATATCCTATCAAGATACCCACCAATCACATAAAGTTAAAGAAAATCTATTAGAAAAACCGAAAACACCCTAGGAAGCGCTATCAAGTCCGTACTCAAAAGAATGGAAGCAAGCCATGTTAGAAGAGCTCCAATCTCTGAAAAACAACAATACCTGGACCCTAGAACGACCCCCAAAAGAAAAAAGGCCATTCGGCAGCCGAAATGGAAGGTAGATTTTTCAATTAATTGATATAAAAAAATAGTTTTATACATACATATCTTGTTAGTATATAGTCAAGATATGAAATTAGACTCGTTTTCTAGGATTGAGGGTGAAAAAAGACAACGATTATTATTGATAGAAAACTTCAGATAGTTGATTTGACATAACATTATATAGGTAATGTACCAAACTAACGGTCACATGAATAAAGTATTGAAAATTTAATTAGTATGAGATCATAATTGTAATCGCTGTTACCATGACAAGCCCAGTTAAAATAACAGTAATACTTTTATTTAAAATATAAAGTAGCTGTGAAATTTACAGGTTATTTTGTTCACAATAAAATACACGTCACAAAATTGTATTACAATGGGAAATGCATAAGTTATGTGGTATGAAAACCATATTTTCAACATTTTTTGATTCCATTGAAATTTTCAAGGCTATCAAATTATTGGAAGAAAAGGTCGAAACATGGAGTTTAAGGTCATAAATTGAAGATTATTAGACAAGCTTTCAGATACTTTTTACGGAAATCGTCTATGAATGTTAGTTTTTAAGTTATATAAGCTTTAACAGTGATTAAAAACTGATTTTTACGAAAAATCATGAAAATTTTAAACAGCCATAATTTTAAAACTATTCGAGGGATTCAGCCCATCTTTAAACTTGATCGAGGTAATCGCCTATAGAATGAGTGTAAAAAATTCCATTAAGATCCGATAAAAACTGTGGGCGCTATCGTAATGACAAGACCAGTGATAATCATCAGGATTTGAGGTACATTTGATACATCATAAATAATAAAAGAAATACTTTTAAAATATAAAATAGCAGTGAAATTTACAGGTTATTTTATGCACAATAAAATACAACTGATGAAACTGGATTATAATTGGACAATCATAAGTTATGTAGAATGAAAACCATATTTTCAACATTTTTTGATTTCATTAAAATTTTCAAGGCTATCAAATTATTGGAAGAAATGGCCTAAATATAAAGTTTAAGGTCATAAATTAAAGCTTATTAGTCAAGCTTTAAAATATTTTTTACAAAAATTATCTATGAGTTTTAGTTTTAAAGTTATATAGACTTTTAAAGTGATTGAATACTGATTTTTCAGAAAAATCGTAAAAATTTCAAACAGCCATAACTTCTAAACTAATCAACCGATTCAGCCCATCTTCGAACTTAACCGTGGTAATTGCACATAAAATTAGTGTAGAAAGTTTCATTAAGATCGGATAAGAATTGTAGACGCAATCGTGTCCTCAAAAGTCGGTTCTATTACATAAATATATATATATATATATAAATATACATACATATATAAATTTTTCAACGAGTGGTATTTTTGAACTCTACTCAACTAATTATGATAGTTTATGACGAAATCCCTTGTAAAATCGACCATGAGGACAAATACAATAGTTAGATTTTTAAAAAAAATCTACCTAAAAATCCTAATAGGGTGTAAATGGATTTATAAAATCGAGAAAAATCAAAACAACGAACCAGTAAGATTCAAAGCTAGACTAGTCGCCCAGAGTTTCAGTCAAAAATACGGCCAAGACTACGACCAAGTCTTTGCCCCAGTAGTGAGGCACACTACCTTGAGAGCGTTTTTAGCGATAACCGGGAATAGACAATATCATGTCAGGCATTACGACGCAAAAACTGCTTATCTAAACGGAGAATTAAAAGAAGATATATACATGAAACAGCCTCCATTGTTTCAGGCACTTGGAAAAGAATACTGGGCATGCAAACTCAGAAAAAGCTTGTATGGCCTAAAACAATTGGCGAAAAATTGATACAATTAAGCAAAACAGGCCTTACAAAAATTAGGTTTCGAGCCATGTACAGTCGACCCCTGTCTATTCAAGAGAAAAGAGCTGGATGGACATACGTACTTAGTAATGCACATTGATGATTTCCTCGCCGCATCCAAAACGATAAGTATACTAAAAAAGCTATTCGAAGACCTAAATAAGCTCTTTCTAATTACAGACCTAGGTGAAATAAAATGCTACCTCGGGATCAACGTTAGACGTAATAAAGCCGGAGAGTATTCATTGAACCAGTCCAATTATATCCAGGAAATCTTGAAAGAAGCAGGAATGGTAAATACAAAAGGTTCAAGTATTCCAATGGACCCTGGATACCTCGAGGCAAGAGACAATACTCCAACAGTAACAGAAGCGACTTATCAAAAAATCATCGGATCACTATTGTATCTCAGTGTCAACACTAGACCTGACATTTCCGCCCCTGTTGCAATGTTAAGCCAACACATCGTACATACACGCAAGCAAGACTGATTTGAACTCAAAAGAATTCTCCGCTATTTGAAGGCCACCCAAAACTACGAATTACAACTAAGTAACAGATCTTCACCGATCAGAGAGCTTTACGGGTACGCAGATGCTAATTGGGCCGGATCAACGAAAGACAGAAAGTCGAATAGCGGATACATTTTTATATTCTTGGGCGGAACTATCAGCTGGAGCTGCAAAAAGCAAGAATGCGTTTCGGTTTCTTCGACAGAGGCGAAAATAGTAGCTCTGGCAGAAGTGTCGAGAGAAGCTGTTTGGTTATGAAAAGTACTGAAATTCATGGGCGAAGAACAGCGGTCACGAACAGTAATTAATGAAGATAATCGAAGTTGTATCAATAGTCACCGATCAGACGGATTCAATAACCGAACCAAACACATTGACACCCGACACTACTTTGCTAGAGATCTGGAAGATAAAGATATTATCAAATTGCAGTATTGTCCTACGGAATCCAACCTGGCTGATATTTTGACCAAACCACTTGGACCAATCAAACTAAAAATGATAGTTGAAAAAATCAATTTAAAGAATGCTGTATCAATGGAACCGAATCTACGTTGAGGGGAAATGTTGAAAGCATCAACGTTGTACTCTACATTTACCTTTGGTCTATACATTCTTATTATATTATACATATTATTCTAATCTACTTACTTTATACTTTACAATCTTTATAATGGTTTCAAATAGTTTAGTATGAATAAATATCTCATAGGTGTTATATCGAATACTGCTCGTTTCTATTTACTACGTATTAACATTCATTTCCTTACTCTTAACAAAAAAAAATATACGTTTATAAATGAGGTGAAAAGAAACAGAGTAAAACACACCGACTTTATATATTTAAATTATGCCATGAATGAAGGCTTAAAAATGTTATTGTATGGAGAAGACATTTTGTTCGAAAGTAAATATGTAAGTATAGACTCGGTCGATATTACCAACAAAGTTTTTCACACGCTACATCATTAACTTCCCTCGGTAACACAATTTTCTTTCAGAACAAATATCCAAAACAGAACTCTGTTTCCAAAACAGAGCGTGAATTAAATTTAAAAAATACAGCAGCAAGAAATTTTTATTAATTGATTTACTTATTTTAATTGATAGGATTAAAAAAAAAATATATATATATATATATATATATATATATATAATATATTAATAAAATAAATAATTGGATTAAGAAGGAATATATAATAATATAAATAAAATTAAGAAATTATTTATGTTTGTTTTATTTTATTTATGGTTCACACAAATTATGGAATAATAAAAATCACGTAGTAAATCAATAATAATAAATAGAGTAATAAATAAGTTAAGTGAGAAAGCCTCTTCTGAATTCGGCTTATGGGTATCAGAAGCCGGACAGTTGGCAGGTAAGTTGTCTGCATTTGCCCTTATCCGAAGATTTTTGGAGCAGGTCAAACATATTCTTACAGCAAAGCAATTGGTGCAAATCATTTCGATTCTATTGTTACCGCACGATTCGCAAGTCATCGATGGTATTCCTCTCTCTTCTATATTGTCTAATACTCTTTATTTATGCTTCACACAAATTACGAAGAAATAATGTATAAATGTTTTATTAATCATCCAAAAGTAAAATTTATTGTTCATCATTTCCTATATCATCATTATCAATCACTATGTAATTTCCCTCACCAACAGCAACTGGAAAGTAATAAATAAAATAAGAATACTTATAACTTGTCGTGTAATGTATATTACTATTTATATGAATAATACATTACCGTATTTCTTTATAGGAGCATTAATGACATTATTAACATCTTCGACGTTTGAAATAACATTTTCATTTTCCAGAAAAGGAATAATGTGAGCAGCACACTCTAGAAAGTGAGGAATGTCAAGTGTGTAGCTGGTGCACATTTCCCAAATTTTTTTCATAATTTCTGTATGAAGTATATGTTTAGAACGCATTAGACGTCTAACAGCACGTCCCATTAATAAAGCTTGAAGCTCAGTTTGCATAACTTCATATAAATTTTTTAAACATGCTGTAAATAATAGTTCAGCATATAATAAAACTTGATTAGGAGATAAATTTGTTGAATAAAAGTGTTTCTAGAAATATCATTAATTGCAGTATAAAAATATATTAGTATAAACGCACATTCAATCGCTGAATAAACATAATTTGAGATACAATATATATTAGATAGCTAAATATAGTACGCTATGATAAATTGCCTAAACATGGATAAAATCCGGAGTGAATTAGATGTGAAAAAAAACACTATTTATTCCATATGCGGAGTGATGATTTTTAACCTACTCCTAAACTCTGAGCCACAAACCCGGGTAAAAAAAATTATATATAATTATAAATGATTGTATATAATTATATGTAATTCGAATCTAATTATATATAAACCATTTATAATTTGATATATAGTAATATGTAATTATATAAAATTATACATAAACATATATAATGGTTTTTACTATATGATCATTTATAAATTATATACATGCGTATAATTGTACGTAGAATTATTCATTAAAATTCTTTCCTTGCAAGTCTTTTGATTCTAATTGATATTGGAATTGAAATAAACAAGTTTTAGTTATCTGTTTAAAAACGATAATCAAGTAAATACTGATAGGATTTCATTTTTCGAGATGCAAAACTGTCACAACTAACATAATGAAACTTTCAGTTATTTGTAAAGAAAACCAATAATTACCAGTGAATTGCCAAATTGATGGATGTACACCAAGTAGTCATTTAATCAACGATTGTAAGCTTCAGAATAGTAATTGGTTGTTGTTATAAGATTAAAAATACTACAATTTTCGGGTTTTACAATTCGTATCCAGTACGATACGTAGTAATTCAAAAAAGAACCAAATGGTTGGCTAATAGCCGTGTAGTGATTCGCTAACCATTCGAATGCGTTTTCTATATCATTAGCAGGCAGTAGAGCTAATGCAATTATTTTTCTAAAGAAAATTTTATCATATTCCCAGTATCTTAAAAGTCTTAATAAGCCTAATTTATTAGCTTTATTTATTAATGCCTGTGAAGAATAGATGATACATACTACGTTAAAATTAATAATAAAAATTGTTTCTATTAACATATTGATTTATAAAATATTTCTTCATACTTACGTGTAGTGAAAGTAACAGCCTCGGCTAATTGCATTTGGAAAACATTCTTTAAATGCATTTCTGAGCCCGACTTCATAATCCATCATAAAAGACAAAACCTGTAAATTAGGTGCACAACGGGCAAAATATCTGATAACTGCCAGGTAACATGATTTTGACTTTCTGGACATAAAACTCCATGATAATGGTAGAACCTAGAAGTTGATAATGAGAAAAATAAAATAAAAATGATCAAAAACTAACAATCTCTTAACTTATAAATCAAATCTCCGAAAATCTCAATTGAGTGTTGCATATAAAATTTGTTTGATTTGAACTTCTTTATAGGATATAAAATTGAGCTATAACTATAATGTTCAAAAACTATTAAACGAGAAGAATGAAAACATAACTAAGAGACAGTGGTATTCTACAGGGAGATATATTATCACAGTTTCACCTATCTATTCGAAAAAAGCGCTTACTGTAAGCTGGAGTCAATACCAGCAATACTGGAAACGAAAAGAACGGTAATACGAAACCTGGACAAACAGAGTATGGGAAACTAAGATACATTCCCCTCTACAGTTGTATTATAAACCTGGACTTGGCCACCAGATAATTATCTTTGGAACTATAGAAATACCAATAAAGCAAATACGAGTACTGGTACAGCTAAGACTACTTGAGAATAATAAACTGGTGTTCATAGTTAAAGGCATAAGGTATATATAAAACACTAGGAAGAAATATTAAATGCGCAGATATGACATGTAGTTGCATGGATCGAGCACGTTAATTAGCACAGCACTGACGTGCTAAACACAGTAGTGGTAACTTGAACTTAGGAATACCAAAGTAAGTTACCACTTCTATGCTTATCATGTCAAAATGAACAGTATATAGTAATTTAGGAACAAATAACAACTCCAGGTCTTTGTATAATCGACATACTCAGAGTGACAAATGTAAACAGCTGTTTATAACTTTGTATAATACATCTTTAATTATATATTGAGACAAATCGCTTTTAATGTTCGCGATTTTAACCAGCAGCCACCAGAATTCGCGGGTTGAACCCTGGCTTAGGCTGGCCTCTAACAAATTTGATTTTACCTGGACAGAGCAGTGGGCTGGGGTTCTTGCAAAGCAAAGACCTGCACTTATTCAAACTCGGCAACGTATGTAAAATTCACCAACTTACCTCACGGCTTATTACTTATCAATAGATTTCTTATAATGAATAAACTTATCAATTTTTAGTTAATTAATAATATTCTTAATAGACAATTTTATAATTCTCACCAGTAATATATGATAATAAATAATATGAATGAAAGGTAAAGTGAACGGAATTAATCAGCAAAGTACAGGTTTATTGCCAATTATAATAAAATTCAGTTACTTACAATAAACACTTCGCAATTAACAATATCAGGAGTGTCCTGGAATACCCTGGATGTACAATGACCTTCCACGTGGGATAACGCAATTATTACACTGAATTTATTATTTAATCTTAACAATTCTTTAGTATTGCAAGTATATTGCCGGTAACGTACAGTAATAATAATTTTATTTTAGCTCGACTTATAATAATCAATAAGAAATAATGAAATAATATTATAAGTAAAATTGCCAGAGTATTAGTAAAAAATATCTTACTTTAATTAATACAGAATACTTATTGCAATTTGATAATAATAGAAAAATACGTCTAAACGCTAATTGATTCAGGATCGAAGTCATTGACCGATAAACTTGGGCGTAGGACCAGCCTCGGGACTCTGTCCCCACTGCATCCTTACGGACATGCATCGACGTGATAATTAATCATGTGACCACGGCACTATGACTTGTGTAGTTTCAGACGGCACCGAGACGGGAAAAAATGGGAACCGCAAGGCTGAGGACGAAAATGACAATTTACATTGTCTCAATATATATACCAAATAAATATTATAAAAAGAAAAAAATTTTGGTAATACCGTCAAATCATCAACTGATAGCATAATAGTGAAAAGTTGGTAAATTTTTCTTGGTTTTCTTGGACAGACTTTAAATGTAGCATCTGCGTAAATATGGGCTGACTGAAAGGTTATTGATACTACTGGATCTAGAAAAACGGTAGCAATAGAACCATCCTCTCCATAAACATTTGTCACTGTCAAGTGGCTATTATCGGAATGATATGAATGTTTCCATCTTTCAGAATTCAGTAATATATTGTATTCTCCTGGAGAATTTGGTATTGATGGACACACTGATTTTCGCCAGTTCAACATGGTTTTCGAAATTGTTATAAATGGTACACACGTTGATGCTGTTTTGGCAGAGTTCAGACATCATGTAAGTTATTTGAAATACAATTGATGCGAATCTTATAATTGATCATAATGTATAATATATGCATAATGTATAATAATTTGCTTGTTATAGAATAGTAGTAGCTTTAGAGATTATTTAATATATTAGTAACTATAACTAAAATTATAAAAAATATTTTAATTCCAGGTTTTTCCAATCACTTTTATTTTGTAGGCTAAGCGAAATGACGAAATTTGTGTGAATGTTGTCAACATTTTAACGCAATTGACGCAACATAATGTCATAACTGCGACTTACTCAGATTTTGATCTAGTACCTTACTTTGCTAATGCTTTCGTTGAAAGTCGCGTGACTGGAACCTATGACAGCTTCTGTCATGTACGAGTTTATTTATTTGAATGATGTATTTATGGATTGATTTGATTGATTAATTTGTACTAACGAAAGATTTTTTTTTTTTTACTTTAGATTTTATACCAAAGAGCTTTGGACTTGGATGTCCAGCCGCATTTAAATAACCATGACCTTTTTTTGCGCAACTGCATGAATATAATTCTCTTACCAGAGAACCTCATTCAAAACACATTTAATAAAATTACAAATAATTTAAATGCAGCTGAGCTAGAAGATTTTTCAAATTACGTAAGAGAAGAGTAGATTGAAAATGAAAATTTTATTAGTATGTTCAATAACGTACCAGCAATTAACAACATATTTGTGTTGTTTTCAAATATGATTCATCATCGTTTCAATGAAAATCCAAGTGTTGAAAAATTGATTAGTAAGTGGTATATATGTAGCTATGAATTTTTTGAAATAAGTTGTTTGATTTTAACTGTAATTGCTTATTATACATGATTTATTAGCTGAGGATAATTTATTATTAGATAACGTTATAATATGTGCGGAAAAAAAGGTTACCTTGGCCCAAAAATAATTTTTGCAATCCAGAAGAAAAGCAAAAATTTTTGATTCAAGAAAAAAATTTCTTGATTACTAAAATTTTGCTTGAACCAAGAAAATTTCTATTTTCTTCTGGATTGTAAAAAATACTTTTTGGCCTGGAAAATAATCATTAAGCCAAGGCATCGTTTTTTCTATGTGTGCCAAAAAGTTGTTTAAATATTTATAATTTTCAATTTATAGGAAATTTTGTTAGAATTTTTAGTGCTGCAAAACAAGATATCGCACGTCTTTTAGCTAGTAGGCGTGCATATATGTCAAGATTTCCATCGTCCACGGGCTTATGCTTGCAAAGAGATTAAATAAATCTCCAGTGGAGAAACGTTGAAACTGGTAGAATTAATTCCCGTACTTTCCTGGAAAGAATGATTACTGTTATATCCTGGCTGTCAAGCAGGGCCCGTTCTCAGCTCACTAGATTATTTTACCGACCTATAGTCTATTTCCAAAATAAGGCACCCTAATTACCAACAATTAGAGTACCTCAAGTAGATAATTATAATAACGTAAGAGTATATTATATACCATAAGAATTATTCTATCATTTAAATTGTATATCATAAAAGATCTCTAACATACGTATATTTTTCAAATCAATAATCAAATAATAAACTAATCACCGGATGTACTTAATCCCACGTAAGAGAACATTTTTCATTTTAATCTTAAAAGTATAGTCAACTGAAGATAATTTAATCATTTTAAAAACACAGCTGTATAAACTATGATCAATAATTTGTAACAAACGCAGATGATATGAAAATGGACTTTGACTTTCAAATAAATAACTTTTCTCAGAAATTACATCAGCTGAGGATTAAATCCCTTCTTGCGCTTGGCGCATGGGTCTTATGCCCAATCGCCTCGCGCTGATAAGCAATGACGTGTTTAACGACCAATAAGTGTGAACTTTGATCAACAATTTAACCCCGCTTAATAATTCTCATCCCACTATTTTTGGTGATTAGAATACTTTATAAAAACCCTTGCTTGGAGAGCAGCTGGGCGACTTCTCGTTTTGAATTCCACTCTCAGATAAGACTCAGTTCACGCCAGATTTTTGACATCAAACTTACAAAACTATCAAGTCCATAGTCATACCTTCTGTACGTTTAAATACCGAACATATTCAATTTGTATCATAAGTGTATACTTTCAACTTCTCAATTCTATAACTATCATTTGTGAATAAAGTTATTGTTATATTCAAAATACAACACCAGTTATTTCGGGTCACCGTGAGGTTATTTGCTGTCGAGAACCCGATACCTAGAAAGACTACAAATCTAGCCGAGCTGAACATCAACATCATGCAGCGAAAACGTAACAATTACTATACATGATCAATATTATCATGATTTAATATTAAATTTCAGCTTGATGATCGATGAGCAACGACTCATAAATGGTGAGATATTGTTAATATTTTGTTGTTTAAAAATTGAAGTTTCATTTTCGCTTAGTAAAAAGTTTTTTTTTACAGGACTTAATCTTCACCGGCTAGCAGAAAACAATAATGCCGCTGCTAGGATTCAAAATGAACAATTGACATGTGCTACATGCTTTACTAATCAAATAGAGATTATTTGTTCACCATGTTTTCATGTAATGATGTGTGTGGAATGTGCAGAAGGTGTAAGACAAGCTACAGGAAATCGTCGCATACTTTATCCCTTTTGCAACCTCAGAGCTGAATTCTATCCTGCAAGATTTCCAAATAATGTTGAAGACAGGGGATCACCATCGATGACTTGCGAATCGTGCGGTATCACTATAATCGAAATGATTTGCACCAATTGCTTTGCCGCAAGAATATGTTTGACCTGCTCGGAAAATATTCAGATAAGGGCAAATGCAAATAACTTACCTGCCAACTGTCCGGCTTGTAATACCCAAGCCGAATTCAGAAAAGGCTTTTTCCCTTAACTTATTTATTATTCCATTTATTAATACTGATTTATTGCGTGATTTTTTATTATTCCATAATTTTCGTGAATCATAAATAAAATAGAACAAAAATATGAATAATTTCTTTATTTTATTTATATTATTATATATTCCTTCTTAATCTAATTATTTATTTTATTAATATATTATATATATTTATTTTTAACGATAGTAAAGTTTGCGGACATCAGACAATTTTTAAAACTTTGAAAAAATAAATTGAAATGTTTATAAAATAAAAAATTAAAAAATACATGTTTAGACAATTATAAATTCAGTACACGCATTTGTTCAAATTTTATTATTTTAATTATTTAATTTTTTTATATGTAATTAAAAAATAGTCTTGTGTCTGCTACATTTTTATACTCATTTCCTTTTAATCCTATCAAATAGAATAAGTGAATCAATTAGTAAAGATTTCTTGCTGCTGTATTTTTTAAATTTAATTCACGCTCTACTTTGGAAACAGAGTTCTGTTTTGGACATTCGTTCTGAAATAAAATTGTGTTACCGAGGGAAGTTAATGATGTAGCGTGTAAAAAACTTTGTTGATAATATCGACCGAGTCTATACTTACATAGTTACTTTCGAACAAAATGTCTTCTCCATACAATAACATTTTTAAGCCTTCATTCATGGCATAATTTACATATATATAGTCGGTGTGTTTTACTCTGTTTCTTTTTACCTCAATTATAAACGTATATTTTTTTTTTCGAATAATTTACATTTCGACTATCCGTCGTTCCATATAAATTTTACGTTCGAATATTTTTCAGTTGGGCGGAGTTTCTGGCACCCACTGGATCATATTGCAATGATGTAATAATTTTTCATCGGGGTATTATTTCTAGTAAAACATATTTTTTTAAGTATTAGTTCATTTCAATAGAGCTAATAATATATAATAATTATTGTAGTAAATGTGTCTTATCTGTGAAGATTCATGAGTCGATTTAAGCAATTGTTATTAAAATAAGTAATAGATAGGCATGGTCGTGTCTTGCGCTAAGTATGCATCCAACAGTGTAAGAGCGCAAAAATTATGATCGTGTATCTATACCCGAAATAGCTACCAATAAGATATTATACATGATTACATGTAATCAGATCTGATTATGAATTCATGTACAATTAGATACAGGTATGTATACATATAATTAGGTTCGATCAGGCTTGACCGACATAAACTCGGATATACGTATGTATAAGTCTATATATTACGACTGCCCAATTTCAAAACACAGTAACTGACAAAAATAAATTTTTTTTAATATGTATTGAATCATGTCCAGAAGACTCTACTGGAACTAAAAATACTAAAAAATCGATTTTGAAAAATTTGTCCCTTACTGTGTTTTGAAATTGGACAGCCGATTATTCGTTCTGATTCAGCTTGTTTTATATAAAACCTGAATAAATCAAAAACTTATTTTTTTTTTTTGGCTCAAATTTTTTTTTCACTTCCCGCTAAGAAAATCGAAGATTTTCGAAAAATACGAGAAGTTATTGTTTTCACTCCGATTTTCGGAAATCGAGTTTTCATCAGATGTCGACGTTTTGAGGTCCTAGGAAGCTGTTCTGACTATTTTCAGATTAATATTTTCAGTTTTCGGGCACAACCACAAATCGATAGTACATGACAAAATAAAAATTCTGTCAGAAGATTAGCTCAAATTCAATTTTTAGACGAATCTCATTGCGATTTTTGATTTCCCATTTAAATAACATGGGAAAAAAAAGTTTTAGTTAGTTTAGTAAATTTTTTAACTCGGCAATGGCTTATTATACAGATAAGCCCAGTATACATTTTCGTAGGTAATTTAACGCTCTACAAAAAAAGTTTCTTATCATTTTTTGATAAATCCATCTGTTCAAAAGTTATTGGAGCTGGAAGTCAAATCTATAATAAATTTCCAGATCTTTTTACGCTTCCAGCAAAACTATCAGACTTATCAAAAAGGGCATAGGATCTTTTTTATAGACAATTTTATTTCCTACAAATTATTTGTAACAAAGTTAATTCAAATTCCGCATCGTTTTCTAATTATTTTCATTTTAATGTGAAGTTCTCAGAATAGATTAGAAGACTATTATTTTTACGAGCTTGGAATTAAAATGAAAATAACTAAAAAATAATGCGGAATTTCAAAAAACTTCATTGAAAATAATTTGTAGGGAATAAAATTGTCTATAAAAAAGATTGAATGACATTTTTTGATAAGTCTGATAGTTTTGCTGTAAAAGTAAAAAGATCTGGAAATTTATTATAGATTTGACTTCCAGCTCCAATAACTTTCGAATGGATGGATTTATCAAAAAATGATTAGAAACCTTTTTTGTAGAGCGTTAAATTCTCTACAAGATTATGCTGTAGACTTATTCATATGAGGTGCTCATGCCGAGCTAGAAAAATAAAAAAATAAAAAAATTTTGTTCCTATGTTATTTAAATGGGAAATGGAAAATCAGAAATAGGCACCTCTAAATATTGATATTAAGCTCCGCTTTTAACAGGCTTCTTTTCTCACCTTCTTGCGAGTTTTTAGCCTGTTTTTTTCTTGAAAAAAAAAGTCGCCTCAAATTGGCACACCCTAGTATATATACTAGGGTGCTCCAAAAAAAATCGATATTTTTTTTTTATTTCAGCTGTTGTAAAAAAAATTTCTATACATCGAAAAAAAATTCTGTCAAAAAGGACGATTTTTTATTTCAATTTTAAAAGGTGGCGCTGGCTCTTCGAATTTTCCCATGCTAATAGCATGGGAATTTTACTTTTTTTATAAAAAATCTCATAACTTCATTTGAAGTTAAGGAAAAAATTTGAGTCATGGATATTTTCGTAGGAAATTTTATGCTCTACAAAATTGTTCATTAGTTTATAAGCTCTAAAACGTACAATTCAAAAGTTACAGGTATTTGAAGTTGATTATTTTTTAAAAATCAATTGAATGGTTGTGATCATGTTTTTAACACAATCTTTACATAAATTGATTCTAGAATAAGTGAAAAATATGATAATCGTATAATAAATATGATAAAATAATGATTTTGATCGTAGCTAAGTTTTATTTAAAGTGAATTTAGTAAAAACTTTTATTACCTTTATGTCACATAAGCAGAAAATTATAATTTCCATGAAAAAGTATTTATTATACATATTAATTAATCATTAAGTACAAAATTTATATTGATGTTTTTGAAGCCATTCTGTAATAAATAAAATTCGTTACAAAGCCTTTGTTTGATACTTTTCATGAGAGTAGCAGTTTTGGTGTAAATACCGTTTGAACGGGGATTTTCAAAACTCATCAACTTTAAAAAACTGTAACTTTTGAACCGTACGTTTTAGAGCTTATGAGCTCATGAACAATTTTGTAGAGCATAAAATTTCCTATAAAAATGTTTATGACGCAAATTTTTTCCTCCACGTAAAATAAATTTATAGGATTTTTTATTAAAAAAGTAAAATTCCCATGCTATTAGCATGGGAAAATTCGAAGAGCCAGCGCCACCTTTTAAAATTAAAATAAAAAATCGTTCTTTTGACAGAATTTTTTTTTTTTGATATATAGAAACTTTTTTTACAACAGCCGAAAAAAAAGAAAAATATCGATTTTTTTTGGAGCTCCAGATCTAATGTACTAGCCAGACATGATTACATGATACAAATTAATATTTACATGATGAATAATATCATGCATAATTATATATATATATATATATATATATATATATATATATATATATAATTATGCATGATATTATTATTATAGTATATATGTATATACGAAGATTGTTATGAGTATATATAACCATTTATAAATCCATATATATATATATATATATATATATATATATATATATCATAAGCAGGCATCCATTATTCTATATATTATTTCTGAAAAAAATAAATATTGTTTCAAATTTAATTTTTCCCGCGACTATATTCAAGCGCTCTTCATGCGCCCCAAATAGAGGGCTTGCAGGCAAACCGTCAAAAGTAAAAATTTCAGAAGTATACCAACTTCAGAAACTCATAGTTACGAATGTACAAAATAAAGATGGTTCATAATTCAGAATGACGAATTATCACCTTGTCAAAAACATCGATTTTCTAATCTTCATATCAACACATACTCAGAATTTACAATATTCATTCTTTCGTACTAAAGAATTGACAATATTTAGAAGGACAATATTTCAGAAATCCAATACTTCCGAAATATTTAAACTACGAACGCCAATTCTTCAGTATTACATTTTATACGAAAGACCATTTTTAATAAAATTTTCTAAGGTTTGCTGACAGTCGATATTACAGACTTCCCCTATGAATTTACCATTATCATGTGAGTGTTTTGGCGGATTGATTGTGTTTAAAAAATTTGTATGATTCGTTATGTAATAATTATATATGAATTTAACGAGTTTAATTTGTATTAAATAATTAAATTGAATTTATTTAATTAGGATAGAAGTGCTATTTGTGGCCAGTGCTTTATTTTTAGACCTTTAATATTTTATTTTAATTAATGAAAAAGTATAAAAAAAAAAAAACAAATGGTATTTTTACCCTATATGAATTATAAAATAAAATTTTAATTAGATATTAAAAATAATCGGAATTAATGTCCAATAGAATAAATTAATTATGCTTTAATCACAATTATTATTGAAAATATTGGACCTAATAAAACATAAACTTATATAAATATTAATTATAAATATTATATAAATATTATATAAATTTATAAATAAAAAATACATCTGAATTTGATTTAGACTGTATTTTTATTCATCACACAAGTATTAATAATAGGCAAGTTACAATAATAATTGAAATTCCAAAATAAAATCGTAAAATTAGTCACATAATTTTTTTAACTCATACTAATCTTATCTTTTTAAAAATAGTTTATAGATTTTTAAAATTTTTAATTAAAAAAACTTAATTCCAATTGAAATTAATCTTGATGTTCAAACTTATATAACTTCTTTTCATTAGGAATTATTTATGGATATATAGCAAATATAGTCAATGACTTCCAAGCAATGCGGACATGTTAATAAATCGTTTTTTTCCTTGAAAAATTTACGAAGAAAGCGTAGCATACAATGCTTGCCGATACACAAATGGTAGCATTGTTGTATAGAGTATAATATTGATTCCTTGTGGCAAATATTGCACACTTGTTTAATGGGCAAAGTCTTCGTTACCAGGTCTCCGTCTACAAAAAATCCAATAATCCGTATAAATATAAATAATTCGAATCATACTACTGTATCAGAGTGCAAGTATTACTTTATTTATTACCGATAATTTTGAATATTCTTGCCGCTTCTTGTTGATTGATAGTTGGATTTTCATTTATGGGAATTGAGTCCGCAACAACTACTGAAAATAGGTAAAAACAGCCCATATTTATGATTTATCAGACATTACAAATAACATATCACCATTATGTTGAGTTTTAATACATACAGTTATCTTCGTGCACTTCGTTATTATTGGATACAGCATGCTCATTTACTTGTATGCCTGCAGCTACAAGAGTAAGCAATTTATTAAAAGATGGTTCTATAAAAATTGACGTTTTAGATTTAGATTTGATACAAACCATGAGCGTCAGGTATTCCAACTGGTTGTATTGCCCCATTAATTTGACCAACTACGAAAATAAATGATTTATAAAAAGATGGTTTTATAAAAAATTAAAGTATTAATTTTAGATTTGATACAAACCATGAGCATCAGGTATTCCAATTGGTGGAATTGCCCCATTAATTTCACCGACTATGAAAATAAATGATTAATAAAAAGATAGTTTTATTAAAAATTAAAGTTTTAATTTTAGATTTGATACAAACCATGAGCATCAGGTATTCCAATTGGTGGAATTGCCCCATTAATTTCACCGACTATGAAAATAAATGATTAATAAAAAGATAGTTTTATTAAAAATTAAAGTTTTAATTTTAGATTTGATACAAACCATGAGCGTCAGGTATTCCAACTGGTTGTATTGCCCCATTAATTTGACCAACTACAAAAATAAATGATTTATAAAAAGATGGTTTTATAAAAAATTAAAGTTTTAATTTTAGATTTGATACAAACCATGAGCATCAGGTATTCCAATTGGTGGAATTGCCCCATTAATTTTACCGACTATGAAAATAAATGATTTATAAAAAGATAGTTTTATTAAAAATTAAAGTTTTAATATTAGATTTGATACAAACCATGAGCGTCAGGTATTCTAACTGGTTGTATTGCCCCATTAATTGCAGCATCTACATTTTCATGTACATCTTCAGCAGAAATCAAAGTAAGTTAACTTTAATTAAGCTTTTAATACACTGATAAAAGGATTTCTTAGTATTTAAAAATATCTCTTAGTATTTAAGAAATTATTTCTTAAAAATTATTTCTTGGTATTTAACAAATATTTCTTACTGTTTAAAAAATGGTTTCTTAATTGTTAAGAAATCGTGTCTTAAAAAATGATTTCTTAAATTGTAAGAAGTGTTTGTTAAATGCTAAGAAATAATTTTTAAGCAACGATTTATCAAATACTAAGAAATATTTTTGAATGCTAAGAAATCCTTCTATCATTGTAAAATGTCTGTTTATCTAAAACAGAAAGTACTAATTAGATGATACCGTTAGCATTTCGTCTAATTCCATGAGGATGAATTGCAATATTTGCGATACCTATTTCATAAATGTTAAAGTAATTAAAATTTTAATTGGTATCATATTTCTGATATCGAACAGATTATTATCAAATAAGATAATAGCTTTATTTATGAAACAAATGATACGAACCATTATTGGCGTCCATTCTATAGTGTACATTTGCAGGATTCACTTGACGACCTATTTATTTTCATAAAAATCAAGTGAAAACGTCGAAAACTTTTATATATATGTATATTACAAAAAAATACTTACGCTGGCGACCGCGCCGAGGTAAAGCTTGACGTGGTGCGTCACGTAAATAAAAGGCTGTCCCAAAAAAAAAGTTGTAATTTAGTTTTCAAGATTTTATCTTTTTTTTTTTTTTCTACTAAAAAAATTGAAGAAGATAAATTTAGTTATGGGAACTCATTCGTAGAAACCGTGATATCGGTTGCAAACTAATGATAAAAATGAGATTGCATGTATCATTCGGCTTAGAAGTTTGATAAATAAGTGACTTATGATTGATAATTGATAAGAAAAAATGATTTATTACTTTACGTAATATAAAGTTGCAAGGACACGAAAAAACAGGCTTCAATTATTTTCGTTACCATATAATGGTGGCTTACAAAATACTAAACCACTGGCCGCCTAAAATATAGCGGCATTTGAAATTGAAACTTCGTCGAAATAAAAAAAAACTTACCCAGATTTGGATTGATCTCTTCAAACATAAACGGTTCTTCAGGGGCAGGTATCTCAACCGCATTGACATTAGCATTTATTTCATTATTTCGAAGTACAACGAATGAATCATCGACGGTCCATTCATTGTCATGATTGTGATTCAAGTACAAATCTTCAATTAGAAAGCTACATGCAGCAAGAAAGTCAAACGCATAATCATTGTTATTTTGGAGCTTTTTCCATTGTTTTAACATATTACATTTATTGAACAATTCTCTAACTTTTGGAGTTTTCGTAATAATTCGTTGAGTTTGCAGCCGTTGTACATCATTAATACAATTCAAGAAGATTTTTTCGGAGCATTCTGAAATGATAAGGAATGTAAACAAAAAAAAAAAAAAAAAAAAACAATATATACATATGTATACGCAGGATTCTTATTTAATTTTACTTTTTATCATAAACTATTTACCCATTATCCGCCAAATATTGACATCCCGATTGTTTAATTCATTTAAAAAGACTCTCAATGATGATCGCCGTGAGTCATTCAATGAATTAATGTCATTAAAAAAAGTCAGCTCATCTACTCCAACTCCCTGGACCCAAGTATTATTGACATACTCTAACAGTTGGTGAAAATTATTCATGTGATGTTGTACAGTATATTGTTGGATGTTCCTCAAAGCAACTGAGATTAATGGGGGTGAAAGAAGAGGTAAGCACATGAGCTTTTTCAAAATGATCTGCGAATATTGGTTATCTAAGACAACTTGAAATTGTAATGCTTTGTGGTAAATAATCTGAAAATTACAGAAAATTAGTAATGGACACATTGTATAAATTAAAATAAAGTTTAAATTCAATAATGATATTAAACAATTATGAAATTGTTTTTTTAAGTGTTTCATAATCTTTTATCTTATACATGTAGATATATATACATTTATTTATTGAAAAAAAGAAAATTTGCCTTGTAATTTTTATGAAAAGTTATTAAGATTATAATTTTAGTATGATTTCAGTTGATTATCACTAAACTTAAAAAAAAAAAATTCATCTAGATGAACATCTATTAGAAGAGATAGACTTTCTTGAAAGGTGGCAATTAAGGCGGCGCTTATGTTGACACACCCACATGAGAAGCGGAATGAAAAATAAATTCAATAATTATGTTAAACTCAAATTTTTTTTTATAATTTTTCTTTAATGACTCGAGAGATTTTTTTTGTTTATTATTTATTAAAATAATAGTTAGTTGAATTTAAGGCTTACATTAGCATAACTGTAAAACGTCCCTCGTAATGGTATATCTCCATAAACATGGCGGATCGCATTGTACATAGCTTCGTTGAAGTTATGATAAACACGATCAGGATTTGCTATATATCTTTGAAGGTACTGTAGCGCTGGTATGAAGTCACAATGATCACGGTCTTTTAAGCATATCAGCATGCACAAAAACGACTGTAAAAAAGAGTAATAAAATATCATTCTTACTAAAAAAGAGTTACCGAAAATAAATGAATGTTTATTATTTGCTAATGAAATTAACTAATTGACTTTTAGTTAGAATGTACACGGAATAAAATGAACTATACAAATTGAGAAATGACAAGCGATATAATGATAAAGTGATCCGTACATAGTATCATTCTGCATATAGTAATTCTTTTATTTATACATAATTAAAATGTGAATAATTACAAGTTAAGTTTGGAAATTTATTATCCATGAGACGAAAATAATATTTGAATTTGAAATATCGTAATTGAAACTTGAAAAATGTATGACACGTATTATAAATTTAGAGTTTTTAAATAAATTCCCTATATTATGTACACTCAATATCTAGGTTTCAATTTCAAATACTAATTTGTTAAGTTTACTATTTTTCTGTGTCTATTTTCTTTTTCTCATACAATTTATATTGACTTACATAATTCTGATGTACTGCCGACACTACGGCTATCCTCTGAGCTTCCACCATTCTAATATTTACAACATCCGTTGTGACAATATTAATTATATCAGTATTGGCAAGTCGCTGCAGTAAGTCCGGGCTTGTGAAAACTAATGATTCCGAATTAGTATTGACGTTGCCGATAAAAACATCGAGATTGTAGAGATTCCCGAAAGATTTCAATGAACCCCACTCGGGACTCATTACGACGTGACTTAGATCTTCATAAGAATTAATAATGGGCAATGCCCGCTGTGAACGCCAGTGTTTCATTCTTCGTATGGTGTCGCGATGGTTAATACGGCGAGCAGATTCTTCATGTCTACGGCAAGAAAATTATATAAAAAAATAAATAAAATATTAAATCTCTGATGTAAAAAAACGATCAGAAACGATTCAATTTAACTGCTATATAGATATATTTCCATCATTGATTGAATCGTTTTGTTTAATCAAGGATACTATAATTGTATGTAATCATGTTTATATACGAACAAAATAGCTAGACGTTTAAAAATTATTGATGGCTCAGTAAACTCTTTTATCGTTGCTTGAAATAATTCATTCAGAAATATGTTGTCCATTTCTGCTCTAGGATTGGGTTGGTGATTGTGTTCATGTGTCCTGGTGAAATGATTTTCCCTGAAAATTCCAGCCCCTTTACATATCAGGCTCCGTCCTTTTTTGCAGACTAGATATCTGATAACAATTTATTATAAAATTTAGACTTCTTTTATCAGTAAATCGAAATATATTGTATAAACCAGTAATTCCTGATACTGAAATTAGCCAACGTCGAATAATTCTTGGATTTTTTTAAAAATGATAAATTTAAAAAATAAATTATCTCAGAAATTGCACCTATAGTTTTTTAAATTTTCTACACGTGCATATTTGTAGTTTTTTTTATCTTTAAACTAAATTGCTGTAAAAAATCGAAAATTTTTAATTTGTCTGCTAACTTCTGGATCAGATGTAATTACTATGATCCCGAAGTTACTCGCTCGGCATAAATGTTAGAAAGATATCAGAACGATGGCATAATTTTTTAGATAACTTTATGATACCAATAAGATGTCTTTCTGAGACTCACGCCGAGTCGATAGCAGACAATTTAAAAATTTTCGATTTTTGTTTAACAATTAAATTAAAAAAAAAATAAATAAATATGCACATGTAGAAAATTTCAAAAACTATACATGAAGTTTTCTGAAATATTTTTTTTTTTTAATTTTTCGTTTTTAAAAAATCCAAAAATTATTCGACGTCGGCTAATTTAAGTATTCTTAATTACGAGTGTCAATGTAGCAGATAGACAAATTTTAAATAATAAATAGATGGAGTAAATAATTAAAAAAATAACATTTATAAAAAATGCACTTATTAATTTTGAAATTTTTTAAATGCGCATTTTTAAAAATTTTATTTTATAAATTTTTTACTGTATTTATTTATAATTAAGAATTTGTCTGATATCTGCTACGTTCGCACTCATATTAACTTCAAGATCATACGTATTTTTATTAATAAATTTATATTTTGTCTTTATTATTTCAACTATATTGTTAATAACTATTTGTATTGTTAATAAATAAAGTTTTATTATCTGTGAGGAATAAACATTAGTATTTACTCTGTATTATTTTCAGTGACTTTGTGTCGGAAGTACGTAAATCCATCGAAGACACGTTCAGGCAGTTGCAGTTGTAAGTTTTCCATTTCTTCCATTTTTTACTTTTCACACAATATAGTTGTAATTACTATACTGCAACTTGCAAATAAAATTGCTTCAATAGGTCGTGAAATTATTTGTATATAGGATAATTTGTTAAAATCGAATACTGCATAAATTTTAATAATGTAGATACCAATAACCTCTTTAGATGCTCACACACTTACTTTGACAGAAAAAGAATAAGCGCACCTGGCTGCTCAGCGGAAACAAAAGAATTATCTTAGATTGGATATTGGGGGTATAAGAAATAAATGCATAGTGATCTAGTGAAGCAATTATTCTTTTGATGGGACACAGTATAACATTTAATACGCATATAATACAATGGTGCCAACCTGCATTTAACAATATATATTCTAGTTTTCATTTATCGGCAACCGGTTGAATAAAATTAATTAATTATCACTGTAGAGATTTATACTTGAATAAATTTACATTGTTATAATTCATGTATTAAAAAATGTGTCCAGACAATGAAAATCGAATATTTAATAATATAAATTATAATTTTAAAAAATTATTTACTTCCAAGAAAGGGATTACGTAAGTAAATTTTTCTCTAACAATAAACTGACATTGGACAGCTTAAATTTGCACAACGGTTTATTTTTCATTAATTTCATGAACTCATAATATATTTTTTTAAGAATATATGAAATTCATAGTGTAAAGATATGGAATTAATTATATTCCCTATAAGTCTAGTACTGCTATTACTTTGTTAATAGCGATCATATATATTAAAACTGAGCTCATGTGGTTATTGCTATAATATATAATATTAAATATATATACTTCTTTTTTGAATTAGATATATCCGATGCAAAGAGAAAATTACAAAGCAATGCTACGCAAGAGGTAAAATTGTGCAAGGCCAGTTAATTTGGACCACAGAACATAATCACGATGCTAATATACATAACATCTGTATTCAAGCAATGAAACAGGATTTATTTGAGACAGTAATTTCAACACTAGATGATTTAAGAAAAATCTATGACAGAATAAGCCTCTTGTAAGTGTTCGTAACTTTTAACTCTGCACTACTATTTTTTATTCACATTATAATTCTCCTTTTTTCGTATATTTTTTTTATATTTTATCTAATAAACTATCAATTATGAGTGTGAATGTAGCAAACATCAGACAAGATTTAAATTATAAATAAATAAATAGAGTAAATAATTAAAAAAATAATATTTATAAAAAATGGACTTATTAATTTCAAAATTTTTTAAATGCGCATTTTTTTAAAATTTTATTTTATTAATTATTCACTCTATTTATTAATAATTTTAAATTTGTCTGATGTCTGCTACACTCACATCACTTATTAATTTGTATTTTCTATCACGCAATTTCCATATTTAATTTTTACAGTTGTCATAAATGCTACTACCAGTATTCCCGATTCTTATATATAATTCGTTAAAATGAAATTATTCTATTATCTTATCATCATTTGCTTATTGAAATAAGTAAATCCTGCTACCTTTCGGATCTTACTCTTGACTTCGTTTTTTAATACCGTTTTTTTCTTTAAATCAAAACTAATTATATTTTTCAACTATCATAATCTATAGAAACATAATTTTTGTAATAGACATCCTGATGCTGCTCCTCGAGTTACTTTTACAAGTGTAGAATCGTCAATGCGTCGATGGCGACAAAAGTTTCGTCCTCCAATTCCACGTTCTCTGGGATCTTATGTAGATATTATTAATATGGAAAAATGGGAACATTTTAGAAAACACGAGGAGGTCAGCTTGACCGTTTCTTGCATAATTGCTGAGGATTTTTCAGTTGCAGCGGTGATTGGAGATGTTCAGTTTCTGAGGCAGCTAAATGTTAAAGAGTTGTACATTGATGCAACGTTCAAAGTATGCCCACGCAAACTAGATATATATCAGCTATTAACAATAATGGGCAGAGTTTCTGAAACAGTAAGTGTATGATAAACATATATTTTGGTAATATTGTTTAGTTTGCAGTATAACCCAACCGATATAAACACAAGATATACACAAGGGTAAATTTAGATTTGATAACAAGTCTACGGTCAGCATTAGAAGAATAATGTGTTCTTGGCAAATACTCAAGAAGAACTGCTCCTTTGGTTATTGGACTCTATATTCCTTCCTTTCAAGACTCTCCAAGTCTTCACTTAAAAAAAAGACACAAAAATGAACTACGTAATTCCATACAATTATTAGATTGCATTCTTTACTACTTTCTGACCGTGTCTACGTTTCGTGACCAGATGTGCCACTCCAAACATAAGCCTATATACCGTCATAAAATATTTTACAAGAATTTATGCAATTTTTCATTGCATTAATCTTTAAAATCTTATTGCAAAATTTTAATTTTAATACAATCCAAATTTTACTGATGGGACTTTCCGAAACCCTAAAGATAAATTCAGTTACTGTTTTTCTCCGATATATATATATATATATTTTTTTTTTCCATTAAAACTTTAATTACTCGTAAGCTACAGAATATTTTTTAAATTTATATATAGGTCTTCAAAATTGATTCCTCAAGCTTTCTAAACCCATATGATTCCCAAATTATCATAATAAAAACGCCAATTGAAGTTCGCAGAGAAAAAAAATAAAATTATAAATTCATTGTGTAATACTAAATCGATACTTTTCAGATAGCTTTCAATTGCCATTTTAATTATGATAATAACTTATCATACAGGTTTGGAAAGCTTGAGGAATCAACTTTAAAGACCTATGCATAAATTTAAAAAATATTCTGTAGCTTACGAGTAATGAAATTTTTAATGAAAAAAAAAAAAAAATTTTACTTGTTAATTAAATAAGAAATTAAAATTAGAATAGCCACCTCTTAGAGTTGAGCTGAGAGTCTGTCTTTTGGGAAGATTTTTATTTATTTATTTTTTTTTTTTTTTAATCGCCCTAATATATATAAACATTGATTTCTAGGTAATACCTATCACTTGGGCTTTCATGGAAAAAAAAACAACTGAAGCTTACGTAGCAGTTTTAAACAAATTCAAGCGAGACCTTGCTCCACATTTCAATCCGACTGTTATTACAATTGACTTCGAACAGGCCCTTAGCTCAGCAATAAATCGAGTTTTTCCTGCTGTTTCAATTCATCGTTGTTATTTTCATCATATTCAGGTAATCATCGAATGTAAAATTTACAAAGGAAACTAACTAAAAATGCAAATAAATTAGAAGTAATCAATGATTTATTTTATAAACTTTGTTTATATCTTAATACTTTAAAAGATATTGGAAATTAAAGCTTTACATTTTCGAGATCAAAATTTTAATTTACTTTATTTTTAATTTTCTACTATTAATAATTGGAAATTACCGCTGTCGCAACTTGTAAATTACTAGCTGACTCAGATATTCAATTTCTTCATTTCACTTTTTTTCATTCACTTTTTTTTTTAATTCTTAAAAAATGAATAATTTCATTATATATTAACTTTAGGCTTTAATGAGAAGACTGAACAAAAACGGTCCAGCATTCATTGAGCGCTTAAAAAATTGGGATGAAGGCATGAAATTTTATCGCAAGTTAACTGGTATCGCCTTACTACCTGCTGCCGATATACCTGCGGCATTCGACTGGCTGATTCAAAATGCTACCCCAGATATATTAACTGCATTCGAAGATTTAATAACCTATTACAGAAACTGGTGGTTACATCAAGTAACGCCAGCAAAATTCACAGCTTACAAAAATCTTCACAAAACGACTAATGAGATCGAAGCTTATCACCGAGTGCTTCTACAACGAGTCGGTGAACATCCATCAATTTGGCGAATGACACGTATGAAATAAACCTAACTTTTAGTATTAAGGTTTAAAATTAAATATTCTTGCTTGTCTTTTTTAAGAGTAAAATGTAAAAATATTTAATTTTTAAATATAAATAATAACTTGTGACGAAAATGAATCGAATTTCCCGAGTCGAAATTTGACTGCGCTATAAGTACTCAATATACTTGAATAGACCTATTTTAGTACTTGACATTCTTAAGCGGACCTAAATGAGTATTTTTCATACTTTATTTATGCTCTTATTAGCTCCTATAGATTCTAAAAGATCAAAATTTAACATCTCTTTAGAACCTACAAAAATTATTCATTCTCATTTGGTAGGATAAATTCTTAAATTCCTGATTAAGACCTAAGTATTCTACGTATGACTGATTTCAAACTCCTACACTAGTCCTTTAAATTCTAATTTACTTTTTTCTTTAATTTAAAATCTTTCGGTGGGCCTATCGAAGCCCTATTAGCACTCTATACACTTAATAACTTAATAAAATAAATATCATATTTCTTTTTAAATCTAAATTACAAATAAATTATAGACAAGCATTTAAATTTTTATTTAGCGATTTTCTTACTCAAGTTTTTCATTGCAAAAGATTAGCTTAAAAGTGACCCAAAAATACATCTTTTCAACTATCAGTATAACTTTTTTAAATATTGCGTGAAACATTAAATAAATTCATCAGTACATAAAAATTAAGTTTTGTTACCGGTTACTTCAAACCATCTAATGATGGATATTGCAAGGTTGTGATACCTAAAAGCCTTGAATATGAATATGATTAAAATAGTTATCAACTATAATTTCTATTTTTTATTGATCCTCAGTCCATTTGCTTCAATTACAATATGTCACGAGGAACGAATACATGAGCATTGTAATGGGATTACCAGTCCGACGTCCTGTAGAAACTCGTTATAAGACGCGTAGTGAAATAATAATGCGTGCATGGACACTATACGAGCAGCAATTATTGGATATTCCAAGATTTTTGGCTACTGCTAATCATTTTCTACTTGTTTTTAATAATCGAGCAGTAATAAATCGTGCAGTCGACGTAGATTTTTTTATAAACGCTCTAAATCATAATATCGGTATGTTAAATATTTATGTACAATCTATTTGCACCTAATTAAAATATTTTTAAAAAAGGACAATTGTATTTTATAGATATACATCTCGTTAGACCGGATATTGAAATAAATATTATCAATAACGAGAATCGAATTCCGATTTTACGACCTACAATTGATGAATGCAATAATTTTAAAGTTGTTTTGTGTAAGTATCAATATATAATTTATCAACAATACAAATACATTTATAACTACAATTTAAAATGTTGCTATTAATTTATGAGGTTAATCAACTGTACATTAAAATTTCAGTACGTAATTTGGAGCAATCTAAATGCATTTTATGCGGAACATATATTGCTAATTACATTTGTGTGCCTTGTTGGCATTGGTTTGCCTGCGAAAATTGTACAGTTGGTTTAATAACATTAGCAGCAACTGAGCAGGCTGACTTAAGATGCCGAATTTGTGCAGGCATCTGTATAGCATTCAAAAAAATACTTGTGAGTATATAATAAAATTTTTTTGATTATTTTCATTTACTGATTATAGTTTATACAATATTCTTTAATTTCAGATAACGTAAATTTACGGGCTAAAAAACAACAAAAAAAAAAACAATAAAAATGAAAGTAGATATAAGTATATTATATTAAAATATTATTTATTTTCCTTAAATGTACTGCACACTATGTTTTTTACAGATTATATCTTACGTATATATTAAGTAGATATAATTATTTATTTAACAAAAAAAATCTATTAACCAGTATTATGTACTCTGTAAACATATATGATTACTAGTTGTATAAAGTAGTAATGATACAATATACTTAAAAATATATATTAAAGATTATGAAATTTTGTCAAAATAAAAATCAAGCAATAAAATTGTGTCTTAAATAATTTGATATCATCATTTACAATTTCATGGGATCATATACGTGATATTTCTGTAATAGATATAAATAAATAATTTGAGCTATAAAAATAAAGGTGAAAATTAAAACATATTCACTTAATTTCATGGTACTTAATTTTTTTCTTTAATTGTTTTTCAGTGTTAATTAATATCAATAAGATAAAAGATTAGTTGAAAATACTAGAACTCAATCCTAGATATTTTGGCAGGATAGTTATCACTTTTATACCTCTTTGCCAATTAGCTGATAGATCCATCTACAAACTTGATAATATGAGCGATAAGTAAGTTAGTGTTACGACTGTATGTATATGCATACAAGTATGTATGTGTAAGGCATCAATTTTCCCCTCACCCCATTTTTCAAACCCCTTCAATTATAATGATCCTGAAGTTAGCAGACAATTAAAAATTTTCAGATTTTTTTTCAACAAATCGTTTACAAAAAAAAAAAATCTAAAAAAATGCACATGTAGAAAATTTAAAAAACTATGAGTGTAAATTTTTAGATACTTTTTTTTTTAGTTTATTTAATGTTTTGAAAAAATTTAGAAAATTATTAGACGTCGGCTTACTTCAGTGCTATTCAATTATATGAACCTGAAGTTAGCAATCAATTAAAAATTTTCGGATTTCTTTTTCAACAAATTACGAAAAAAAAAAGAAAAAATCTAAAAATATGCGCATGTAAAAAATTAAAAAAGCTACAAGTACAATTTTTTAAATATTTTTTTTTTGTTTATTTAAGGTTTTGAAAAAATTTACAAAATTATTAGACGTCGACTAACTTCAGTATCATTTCAACTATTCAGTTAGAAAAAATTTAAAAAAAAAAAGAACAACGCACTTCCTGATTACGTGCGATACCATAGCACGATTGTACCTCGAAGCTTCTGTTCTTTAACAAAACTGGTCAGCGTCACGTGAGCTGTGTTGAGGGCTAATAAGACGCAATAATTATTACGTCTTACAATATCGTCGACAGTGCACTGTATGGTTATTAAAAAATTGTACTGTATCTCATTGCGACATGGCACAAGCAATAAATGCCAGGCTTCAATTGCCACGAAGAGTTTTTCATGGGTTTGCTTACAAACGCCGAACATTTATTCGTAACACAATGTATGAATTTAATAATTTGTTTATTTAATATAGTCATCGTTTATTTTATTAACAAAGTCGAACAATAGAAGGCATCGTGTGTAAATCTCTTATAATATTATTAATTTTTACTTAAATGAATTCAATTTTGTTCTTATAGGTATCTTAAGTGTAAGACAGGAAGTCATGTACAGTGTCAAGGTGCAGGATTTCTCAGACATGGCATATTTCATCGCACAACAAACCATAATCACCATCCTGATCAACGGCTAGACGATGTCGAGGAATTATTGAATGAATTATATCGAGCAACTTTACGTGAGTTTACAAATCCAGCAATGATTTTTCAGCGTATTGCTGTTTTGTAAGTATAAACAAATATAAATTTTCTTTAAGAGATAAATTAAAAATATTCTCTCTAAAAGATAATTAGTAAAAATTCACTATTTGCTAGTGAGTTTCACTAATTCCCTTTTAGATAGTACATCGATAATGATTATTATGCTAATGATAGGATTATGTTAATTAAAATCGCATTATCACAGGCATGAAAGGGCTGCCGAGTTACTTAATTACCGAAGTATCATAAGACGCATGAAGGGTTGGCGGTTGCGCTTACCGCGGGAATTGCCCATTATTAATTCTTATGAAGATCTAAGTCACGTCGTAATGAGTCCCGAGTGGGGTTCATTGAAATCTTTCGGGAATCTCTACAATCTCGATGTTTTTATCGGCAACGTCAATACTAATTCGGAATCATTAGTTTTCACAAGCCCGGACTTACTGCAGCGACTTGCCAATACTGATATAATTAATATTGTCACAACGGATGTTGTAAATATTAGAATGGTGGAAGCTCAGAGGATAGCCGTAGTGTCGGCAGTACATCAGAATTATGTAAGTCAATATAAATTGTATGAGAAAAAGAAAATAGACACAGAAAAATAGTAAACTTAACAAATTAGTATTTGAAATTGAAACCTAGATATTGAGTGTACATAATATAGGGAATTTATTTAAAAACTCTAAATTTATAATACGTGTCATACATTTTTCAAGTTTCAATTACGATATTTCAAATTCAAATATTATTTTCGTCTCATGGATAATAAATTTCCAAACTTAACTTGTAATTATTCACATTTTAATTATGTATAAATAAAAGAATTACTATATGCAGAATGATACTATGTACGGATCACTTTATCATTATATCGCTTGTCATTTCTCAATTTGTATAGTTCATTTTATTCCGTGTACATTCTAACTAAAAGTCAATTAGTTAATTTCATTAGCAAATAATAAACATTCATTTATTTTCGGTAACTCTTTTTTAGTAAGAATGATATTTTATTACTCTTTTTTACAGTCGTTTTTGTGCATGCTGATATGCTTAAAAGACCGTGATCATTGTGACTTCATACCAGCGCTACAGTACCTTCAAAGATATATAGCAAATCCTGATCGTGTTTATCATAACTTCAACGAAGCTATGTACAATGCGATCCGCCATGTTTATGGAGATATACCATTACGAGGGACGTTTTACAGTTATGCTAATGTAAGCCTTAAATTCAACTAACTATTATTTTAATAAATAATAAACAAAAAAAATCTCTCGAGTCATTAAAGAAAAATTATAAAAAAAAATTTGAGTTTAACATAATTATTGAATTTATTTTTCATTCCGCTTCTCATGTGGGTGTGTCAACATAAGCGCCGCCTTAATTGCCACCTTTCAAGAAAGTCTATCTCTTCTAATAGATGTTCATCTAGATGAATTTTTTTTTTTTAAGTTTAGTGATAATCAACTGAAATCATACTAAAATTATAATCTTAATAACTTTTCATAAAAATTACAAGGCAAATTTTCTTTTTTTCAATAAATAAATGTATATATATCTACATGTATAAGATAAAAGATTATGAAACACTTAAAAAAACAATTTCATAATTGTTTAATATCATTATTGAATTTAAACTTTATTTTAATTTATACAATGTGTCCATTACTAATTTTCTGTAATTTTCAGATTATTTACCACAAAGCATTACAATTTCAAGTTGTCTTAGATAACCAATATTCGCAGATCATTTTGAAAAAGCTCATGTGCTTACCTCTTCTTTCACCCCCATTAATCTCAGTTGCTTTGAGGAACATCCAACAATATACTGTACAACATCACATGAATAATTTTCACCAACTGTTAGAGTATGTCAATAATACTTGGGTCCAGGGAGTTGGAGTAGATGAGCTGACTTTTTTTAATGACATTAATTCATTGAATGACTCACGGCGATCATCATTGAGAGTCTTTTTAAATGAATTAAACAATCGGGATGTCAATATTTGGCGGATAATGGGTAAATAGTTTATGATAAAAAGTAAAATTAAATAAGAATCCTGCGTATACATATGTATATATTGTTTTTTTTTTTTTTTTTTTTTGTTTAAATTCCTTATTATTTCAGAATGCTCCGAAAAAATCTTCTTGAATTGTATTAATGATTTACAACGGCTGCAAACCCAACGAATTATTACGAAAACTCCAAAAGTTAGAGAATTGATCAATAAAAAAGAGTTGATAAAACAATGGGTAACATTAGGACACAATGACAATTACCAATCCATATTTTTGGCTATATGCAGCTTTCTCAGTAATGATTCGTACTTAAATTATACTCACGACAATGAATGGTCCGTTGATGATTCATTTGTTGTAGTTCGAAATTATAACATCAATAATAACTTAGACGAAATTGACATTGATGTCTACGATGATCAGTTTATGCTTGAAGAGGTTAATCCAAATCGAGGTAAAATTATGGTCTTTTGATCAATACAATCTATTTTTCAAATGGAATTTGTTTATTTAAAAAAGAAAAAAACGTTTGTTACAGCTCCTTTTTTACGTCGTAGGCCTAATAGAGCTCGTAATATTGTACAAAATCGTCACCGTAAGTATTTATATTTGACCGTAGCTCATAATATTTAATTTTATTTTTAATTTTTTTTATCTATACTATTAGGTCCTGATTTCAATGTTGTTATGCAGCATGCTGGTGCAGTGGCTCATGAAATCGGCGTTGGAGAGAATGTTAATATGAACATACAAAAAGCACGAGAAATATTCCAGCAAATCGGTATGAATAATATTTGATAAGGACTTAAATGAAGTAAAAAATACTAAACCCGATCAGTACCATAAGTCGCTGACTTTAACCGATTGATATATTTTTATTATTTTAATCGAAACAAAATATAAAGTAAAAAAATACTCATTGATAAATAATTATAATTGTGACAATTTTCAAAATCTCATTTCACGTGTTATTTTTAACTTCAAGTGCATTTTTAAGCAGTGCCCCCCCCCCTCTACTTCTTGAAAATATGCAACGACTTTCAACTGTTATAACTGGTTCAAAATTTTATTAATTAAAAAAAAAATAGTACCTTCATTGAAAGAAGGCAATTTCGCCGAGATCTATAATTTAAAAGAATTTACTAGCAGCTATTATCAATTAAGAGTTAAACAAAATTTATTCAATAAATTTTAGCCTACAAAATTTGAAAATTAAAATTCTAAAATCGACATGAAGATTTTTTTGAAATTTATTAAACAAATTTCGTTCAACTCCCAGTTGATATCAACGATAAGTAAATTTTTTGTAAATTCTATATCTTGGCGAAAAAACGACTATGTTGTCCTTTTTAAAATGAAGTTTTAAGTTTTTTAAATTAATTAATAAAGTTCTTATACGGTTATGACATATTTTTTCAAATCAATAAATTTATCATAGTTTTATTGATATTGTCTTTGAGCGAGTATAGGGCCATATATTGATCGAGTAATGGTACTTCACAACTTTCAGTGAGCGACTATGGATACACTCAACAGGCATATTTAACCAATTAATAGTAATTAATTATCTACATTATTCTTAATTTAAAATTTTGTTTTTATATTAAAAACTAAAACAAAAAAATTATAAAAAAAAATAATCTTTCAATTCATCTACCAATTTATATTAAATGGTTTAATCTCACTCCAATAAAAATTGTGCGGAAAATAGGTCTTTTACCATATATGAATGAAAATAATTTTTGTCAATTTTTTTACACGTTAGACAAACGAATTTTTTGATTTCTAGAACTTCACAACATTGGTAATGGCAACGAGCTGAATTGCAATTTATGTTACGATGAGGACATAACATACATCATGTTACCTTGTGGTCACGCTTTCATTGGCAAAAGATGTGCCCTTCGTTTATTAAACAATTACATAACTGGGAGAGTCAATGAATTAAACTGTTCACGCTGCAGGGTGCCGGTGCAAAATATACATCGTATATTCCTATAAACCATTAAAATTTTATTTTAAAACTTAAATTATCATAACTCAGCAATTATTAGAACTTGATTATTATTATATCTTAATTATTAAACAACATATATCTAATATTATTATGTAATATGTATCCATAAATAATTCCTAATGAAAAGAAGTTATATAAGTTTGAACATCAAGATTAATTTCAATTGGAATTAAGTTTTTTTAATTAAAAATTTTAAAAATCTATAAACTATTTTTAAAAAGATAAGATTAGTATGAGTTAAAAAAATTATGTGACTAATTTTACGATTTTATTTTGGAATTTCAATTATTATTGTAACTTGCCTATTATTAATACTTGTGTGATGAATAAAAATACAGTCTAAATCAAATTCAGATGTATTTTTTATTTATAAATTTATATAATATTTATATAATATTTATAATTAATATTTATATAAGTTTATGTTTTATTAGGTCCAATATTTTCAATAATAATTGTGATTAAAGCATAATTAATTTATGCTATTGGACATTAATTCCGATTATTTTTAATATCTAATTAAAATTTTATTTTATAATTCATATAGGGTAAAAATACCATTTGTTTTTTTTTTTTTTATACTTTTTCATTAATTAAAATAAAATATTAAAGGTCTAAAAATAAAGCACTGGCCACAAATAGCACTTCTATCCTAATTAAATAAATTCAATTTAATTATTTAATACAAATTAAACTCGTTAAATTCATATATAATTATTACATAACGAATCATACAAATTTTTTAAACACAATCAATCCGCCAAAACACTCACATGATAATGGTAAATTCATAGGGGAAGTCTGTAATATCGACTGTCAGCAAACCTTAGAAAATTTTATTAAAAATGGTCTTTCGTATAAAATGTAATACTGAAGAATTGGCGTTCGTAGTTTAAATATTTCGGAAGTATTGGATTTCTGAAATATTGTCCTTCTAAACATTGTCAATTCTTTAGTACGAAAGAATGAATATTGTAAATTCTGAGTATGTGTTGATATGAAGATTAGAAAATCGATGTTTTTGACAAGGTGATAATTCGTCATTCTGAATTATGAACCATCTTTATTTTGTACATTCGTAACTATGAGTTTCTGAAGTTGGTATACTTCTGAAATTTTTACTTTTGACGGTTTGCCTGCAAGCCCTATTGAGGCCTCGTGGCTGTTAAATTTAAACTTGACTAGCGCAGTGCGACGCATGCGCATCGATTTTTCCTGCCTCGTGTCAAGAAGACGGCCGCCATTATCTTTCGCTATATACATTCAACAGATAACACGTGTTATTCTAAATCTTATCATTCTGTGCTTATCTCAGAGTAGTCACTTTAAATAATAATTCAATTAAATTCAGCATTCATCGGGCTCATTAAAACTATAATTATTTTTATAATTTTGGGCACCAGAGCTCAGAAAATAATTACATAAAGAACTCAAGAATTCAAGTGATCGACGACCACGTTTCTCAAGAGGTTATTCACAAGGGAGACATCACAGGTGCTTTTTTTATTAAATAATTAATTATTACCAGTGCTCAATTAAATGAAAAGACAATATTCTCATTAATTAATTATCATTATGCTCAATATTGCAATCAAATTAAAAATTAACTTTCGCTCAGTAGCCTCTGCAATCATGCTACCACGTGTTCAACAAATAAATTCAATTCAGTGCAATTTATTATAAACTCATTCAAATCAATTAAATTAAGTGATCATAAATATTATAGTCTCAATAATCTCATTTATTTATGCATTGGTGCTATTAAAAATAGTAATTCAAGTGTTCAATTATAAACTTCGCTCGGTAACCTCTGATTTCATGTTACTGTTTTCCATGACATTTTTTACAATCAAATCAGTGTTCAAATAAATTCAAACTAATTACTTTAATTATTTAAATCAATTACTCGAGCTCAATTTTATAATTTGCATTCAATTAATTACGTATTCATGAGCTCAGACAATTAACAGTATTAAATAATTAAATCAATGATTTAATTGTGTAACCCAGTAATATTATGTGCTGTGACAAATAAAAACATTGTTATATTTTTTAATATGCGTAATTTTTAGATATCCCAACCACCAACCAGTCCTGGCATGTATTTATTTTATTATTATTACAACACATAACATCTGTACCTTAAACCTAATTAATAATCCGTAATTAACAATCCAAAATAAGATTCGTCTAATAACATTGATTCGGATATAGAAGCTTCTTTCTAAGGCGTGCCGCGTGACTCACCGCAATCACTTCTCTCTCTAACTCATACGACCATATCGCTAAATTCTACTTTGAATAACTCGACAAATAATTCAAATAATGGAAAAATAAGATTATCGCAGTAATTCTCTAATACACTTTTATCTATTAACCTAATAATAATTTCAATTTATTGAATATTGTAATTAAAAATAAGTGTAACATTTAAATCACTGAAGATAAAAAGAAATGACGATGACAAATCGAAAGATAAAGATATAAGGATCAATAATCAATAAACACCTATACTATAAATCTAATTGGTAACCCGTAATTAACAGACTAGAATAACTCCTATCTAAATAACATGGGGTCGGATCTCTTTCTTCCACCCGTAGCTCCTACCATCGTCTTTTTTTTTGAGTCTGTCATTGTTCTAGAAGTTTCGACCCGAGATCGTCACGTACGCCTTTTCCTACACCGCACCCCGCAAGTATTCAACTCTGCTCAATAACATTAGTTTTCGGTAACAAAATTAAATCTAGGTCACGCGTGCTACCCCTCACCTATGATGGCGCCTATAAAAACTGCCGCAAATCGATCCTCTATGCCCATTAATTATCAAGCTCTTGATTACGTATAATCTTATTATTTTAAATATTAAAATTTTTTAATTCTTGTTCGAGTCATTGAAAATTAAATTCAGAATTTATAAAATTTAAATAGAATTATATTAAATAAAAATAATTTCGATTTCTAATTCTTTTATTCAATATTACAAATAATTTAAATAATTAAATTATTTCTATTGAATATTATTGCTGTTTTAAATTTTATTATTCACATTTAAATAATTTTCGTCATATTAAGAAGTATATTCAGACAGATTGTCAATTACCCAGTATAAGTAAACCCCTTGTGTTCATTTACATCAACAATTCTCAACATTCAAGAATCGTAACCAACTATCAAGCCACTTGACAATAATTTATGTCGAATCGAATTTCAACCAACAAGAATCTGGTCTCTAGCTCAGCCAAATCTTGTATCCTGATAAATTATTATATTGAATAAACCAACTGTAAGTTCAATTAATTGTTCATTCATCTAGTGATAAGACACATCCATTTACCTCGTACATCATATTTTCGTATATTGACATAGTCGACACTAAATAGCGAGGTCCCCGCTACTCGAGTAAATGGCTTAAGTACTTCGGCTCAAAATTACAGGACTGAATAACTTTTGTTCGTTATTCTAAATGTAACAGAATTGTCGAACCGTCTAATCGCCCACCATGGCAAATAAATAATTCGAGACTTCAAAAAAAAATTTCTAAAAATTTTATTTAAATGTAATTAAAGCCAGAACGTAACACTAGAGATTTCAAGCTTTAAATTTCTCTTATATTTTTTTGATATGAACATTTTTAAAAAAAATACAACCTTCCAAAAATCACTAAAAAATTTGTAAAATATTTTTGTTCTTTAATTTTTTAGATAAATGTATGTTCTTTTATACCATTTCAATAGACTGTATGAATAGAACATATCAACAAACTAATTTCGTATTTAACTTTTGCTTTTAATAACATAACTTCAAGTATTCAAAGATTAAGGCAAACAAGAATGTTATGAAATGGATTATATACTTACTATAGTTGAATAGTTTAAATTAAAACGACGATATATAGAATTCCTGGAAACTTTCAATCGGTGAACATTCAGAACATTAATAAATAATTGAAGAAGATCTAAGCGATCGAGTACACAGTTTATGATGTCTAATTATGTAAAATGATACGTAAGTCATTCCAGTTATTCAGAAATAATGAAATTATTAGAATGTAAATTTTAGGATTCAGGTAGATTTAATGACAATAGATAGGCAAGGAATATTTAAAAATTATAATTATTGCCAAAATTATACATGCAAAAATTATCCTTCATTTATTCGAATAGAAATTTCTGTTGAGAGTCATTATTGTTTTTGTAACTTACAAATTACGATAAACATACAAGAAATAAATATATGTATAAATGTTGATAAAGAGATCAATTTTATAAGAAATAAATATGAGAAATACAGATAATTCCACTGTTATTTCTTTTATTTTCAGTGCTGGGTGTTAATTGATAATTTATGAAACCAAAAAAAAAATTAAATAAATAAATAAAACTATTTATCATACTTATTTATAATTACTAATAACATAAAAGAAACAAATTTCATTGTTGGCTATCATATAATTTTTCCTCTTTAATTATTCGTTGGCTTGATACATTTGATTATTTGATGTTAAAATTTAGGAAATAAATTATTTAAAAGCATTAATTCTTTTCTACTAAATGTATAATTTTCAACATCAATTAATATAAATATTTAAATTATAAAACTGAACAATATTATATTTTAATGATGCTAACTACAGTTGGTTTAAAGCTATATTATTAAAATTTATAAATATTATGGTTTTAATTCGCATTCTAAATTTAGTATGTTGAGAATATTATAAATAGAATATTCATAAATTATTATAGATAGTAGAAATTTAATAACTATGAAAGAGTAAAAAATTTTAAGTATCACAAGAATTATAGTAATTGTAGTGAAATCACATTATAATTTTATGAGTTAACATTACAGTGTTAATTTTTATACAATTTTATTTATAAGTATATTTTTTTACCATCTAAGGTCACAATTAATTGATAAGTGCATATTATTGGTTATAGATTATGTTGAAATTGTGAATAGTATCAGTCTTTAATATAGTTTTGAAATGACAGGTTTTATTTAATTACATCAGTCATGCTTGAAAAAACATATTACTCAGTTATATTTTTAATGCACTTTGATCGCTTTAATTTTTTCATCATTTATAGACCCTACCGAGAAAATAAAATAAATTTTTTAGATAAATATAAATAAAGTTTAAATTCAAAATTAAAAAACTTTTTACAAGGTCATACTCAATGCTGGATCTACTGCATTGAGAATACATTTTATATCATTTATAATTATTTAAATCAATAACAGAGACCATCTTCAGTTATAATTTTTGGGACATATTAGTGTAAAATTGTATAAGCTTATATTATTGAAAGACGAATAAATAGTTATTTTTAAAATCTTATTAATTACATTAAAAAATATTTGATGTATTTTACTGATCTGGCGTGGATTTTATTATCAATAATTATGGTTTGCATATTTTTTTAATACCATAGATATAACATCTTCATAAATAGATATCAAGCAATAATTTAATCATGTAATTATTTAACGAAATTGAAATATTTTTAATTTTTAAATTTATTCTAATTTGATGTTGCTTCAGTTTCTGAAAATTTTGATGCAGGAGATGATGTTTGCTTGAGGCTTGATCGATAAAATTGATTAACTAACTGTTTTAACTTTATCACAGTACCTAAACCAGTTCCTGGATCCATATTAATAAATTTATCTAAATTGTCTTGGCAAGCTAGAAAGAAATCAATAGTTTTCATTAATAATTGAAAATATATATATATAAATTATTTAAACCAACTAATTATGTTGAATTATTATTTAAGTATTTTTAATATACGAATGAATGTAACACAGTCGAAGTACAGAATATAATAGAAAAATGCTTAGATGCGTGCATGCAGTTATTACGTCCAGCTAAATGCTGAACATTACATTTTAATTCTCGATTCCTATTTTTACATTCTTATTTTCATTTCTCCAATTAAAACTTATCCGGCGACCAGACTTTATTTTTTTCCTTCTTCCTTTTTTTTTTTTATATAATTTTAGAGTGATAAGACATAATGTAATTTTAAAATGCTTTCAAAATATTTAGACTTGTTTGCTTTGACATGCGTTGAAATGCTAGAGCAAACTTCTAAATGTAATTTTAATGACACCTCAAGTAATTGTAAAGGCCCAAAGGCCATTTGGAAACACTTAACCGAAAATATTTATTAACAAAAGCGTATTTAAAATAGGTAAGAAATAAATAAATTTTAGAATGAAATTTTACAATAAATAAATGAAGTACTCTTAATCCCTTTCTTTCATTTTAAGTGCACTTTTGTCGAAACATTTCGGTATCATAAAACAAATAGACGAAAATAGATTTTAATGACAAAGTAGTCATTAAGAAATTAAAATTTAAATAAATAGTTTCTAAACGGAATACTTTTTAAGATATAATTTTAACTAAAAAAAAAAATATATTTAAATAAACGCTTTTCAACTTTAACTAAAAGAATAGTTGATAAATAAATAACGTTAATTCAATAAATAGTAACTTCAGCTGAAAGAATACTCAATAAATAATAGTTTTGCCGATTCAATAACAAATTTTATTCAAAAAAAATAATTTCTCAGCGAAGTAACTTTAACTAAAAGAATAGTTAATAAATAATAATTGTTAATTCAATAAATAGTAACTTCAGCCGAAAGAATATTCAAGAATAAATTTTTTTTATAAATAAATTATTTTGAATGAAATAATAATCTTGTTTTTATAAACGAAATAAATTAATAAAAGAATAGGCTCAATTTGATTAAAAGAAGCGATTAGAAGTGATTCAACAATTTCAAATTATTTCGAATCGAATCAAATCCTTGTACGGTATTTAAAAGTATTTGAAAAGATTTGAAATTTTCAAATTTGAATACTTTTTAATCACCACGGTGGTTATAAAGTATTTGGAGCGATTCAGAATCATAAAATTTAAATACTTTTAAATTCATTTTTGATATTAGAAAATATTCAAAGTGATTAAAAATTTTAACTTTATAGTACTTTTTAATTTACCTAAACGATTAGTAAATACTGAAAGTGATTCAAAATGGTGAAGTTCAAATACTTTTAAATTTACCTTAACGATTGTAAAGTATTTAAAGCGATTTAAAATGGTCAAGCTTGAATACTTCGAAATTCACTTCAGCGATTATAAAGTATTTAAAGTGATTTAAAATGGTCAAGTTTAAATACTTTTGAATTCACCTCAGCGAAAGAAAAGGATTCGAAGGTATTCAAAAAATCAAATCCTTCTGAATTCTCTCTAATGCCCCAATGAACCAGAAATCAATCTATTATTTAGCGATTGAAAAGGATTCGAAGGTATTCAAAAAATCAAATCTTTCCAAATTCTGTCTAATCCCTGATTAAGAAATCTAATTTTAAATGATTTAAAAAATTTAAATTATTTCATATTGCATCATATCATAAAATTTTAATTTGGAATAATTCAAAAAAATTTTAAATTCTTCACTTCGAATTATTTTAAATCATAAAATTATAATTTAAAATTCTCAACATAGAATTATTTTAAATCAAGAAATTAGAATTAAAAATTTATCAAAATAATTAAAATCTTAATAATTTCAAATATGCCTACATCGTTAAATCATAGTGCTTTCAAGCGTCATTTTAAAATAAATTATTTTTAATCATATCGAATCATGAAAAAGTGAAATATTATTTTAGGATTTATATAATTATTTGAAATGATTTAAGACATTTTAAATTAAATTGAATAAGAAAATAATATCGTATATTTCTGGTTCCTCAGATAATTTACAATTATTTGGAATAATTCTAATTTTAGAATCATTTTTAATTGAATTGAATGAGAAAGTAATAGCATACATTTTCGGTTCTTCATATAATTAAAAATGAGTTGGAATAGTTTAAATTTTGAAATCATTTTCAAGTGAATTGAATAAGAAAATAATATCGTATATTTCTTTGTTTTAAAAAATAATTTAAATACTAGTAACAACTCACTAACCATTGGGGGTTATATATAATTTTTCAACTTCAGTAAAGAAGGAATCTTTATTTTTACCGACATATGATGGGACTCGAACTGTTGACCCTTCGATTGAAGCTCTGAGAACAGTTTAAGTCATGAGCTTTAGCCCGCTCGTCCACCACATGCATTTGAAAATAAAAATTTATTCTTTTACTTAAAGCTATCCAGAACTATATACACCCAAAACTAAGCTCAACAAAAATTATTTTATTTATTATACTAAGCTTAAATGAATTCGACATTTATATTAAAAATAGTTTTGCCTTCATTTAAACCATACAATTTTCGTAATTTGGAAATATTTTATTTTAAATTACAATAAATTACATTTATTTATTGTTTAAATTTTGATAATATGATAATCTCGTTATTTTTTGTAATAGTTTTAAATTCAACTAATGCAGTTTTTTTAAAAAAAATTATACAATTGTTTTCTTTTTTTTTATAATCTTAAAAAATGTCAGTTTTAAACTTTAAAATTAATTAAAGTAGAAAAAAAAATCGGTCTGTCAGTTGACCCTGCGGGCCAGCCTCAGAACTTCCCGCAGTTTTCGAGCTCCTTGAGCTTGAAAACATTGTCGAGAATACATTTTCGAGCTCTTCGAGCTCGAAAATACTTTTGAGTGCCTTTGTTTTTGAAAAATAAGGTTTTTTACCATTTTTTCTCCAGCGATATCTCTTGAACGAATTCACCGATTGCAACGGTTGAGGTGGCAATCGACGCGTTTTATTAAGTTCTAGAGCTGATCAAATTTTAAAATTGATTTATCAAGCAGTTTTTGAGAAATTTCAAAAAAACTAAAAAATTTTTTTTTTTTTAATTCTTCCGTTCACGGTTTCTCTTGAACGAATCAACCGATTTCGATGGCTAAGGTGGCATTCGACGCGGCTTATAAAGTTTTAGAGCTGATCAGATTTTAGGATCAATACATCGAGCGAGTTAAAAGTTATTCAAAAAAAACATTTTTGAAAAATTTTATTTTTGAACCATCTCTGAACGTACCCTATCGATCAAGCTCAAATTATCAGTGATTATAGTAATTAACAAGCCGCGTCGAATGACACCTTGACAATCAAAATCGGTTTATCCGTTCAAAAGTTACAGAATATTTACATACGTACGTACGTACATACATCCATACATACACTCGGACATCATCTTAAATTTAGTCGAAATAGCTTCCTAGAACTTTAAAATGTCGACATCTGTTGGAATTTCGATTTTCGCAAATCGGGTTGAAAACAATAACTTCCCGAAATTTTTTAAAATCTTCGATTTTCTTAGCGGGAAGTTAAAAAAAAACAGATAAAATTCCACTCCGATATCCCTAAAATATCTGAATTGAAAATAAATAAAATGCATATGTGCCCAAATTTTTAATAAACTTACAAATAATTATAATAAAATTTATAAAATAGTAATTATTATTATTTTTTCATTAATTTTCATCTACTTAACTTTATTACGTGAACAAAATTTTCATTTATTATGTAGGATCGACAAAGATAGAGCAGTGAAAAAAAGAACCTCTGCGTAAATCCAAGAAAAAACTTACTTGGCTTAAAACGGAATTTATCTTGGTTTGAGATTTGTATTGAATTTCAAGTTAAAACATTTTATTGATTCAAACGATCGCATTACTTCATTTTATAATGTTACTTTTTTTTACTGAAAATTTTGATTTTTTAATTAAAATAATAAATACATAACAATGAGAAACAACATTTATTAAATCAAGAATTAAAATTATTTATAACTAACTAATTCTACTGTTGAATCAATCTTCAAAGATTTATCGAGTCAAAAATATTTTTTTTTTGTTCAAGATTTAAAATCCAACGAATTTTTTTACTTCCCTGAAGGAAATCTCGATTTCCGTTTCATATCCTCAAAAGGATTTATCTTGGCTCAAGATAAATTTCTTTAAGCCAAATTTTTGCTCGACTCTTAATGCGAAGCATTAGAATGTATTTTACGATCGAAAAATTCTGGTTGCCTCTTTTTCGCTACTGCTTTTACTGTTCCACTCTTGTTAGTCTACGGAGCTTAACCAAGTTACACATCATCGGATAGAGAATTTAATAAGGATTAATTCTATGACTAATAAAGACCAATTTGATGTATTAAATAACTAAAAAAACATCAAAATGTAAAAAAAATTTTCCCGTCATGCAGTAGAAAAAGTATCCGTAATCCGTAAACCCAAAAACTCGAGAAAAAAGCCATTATTTGGATCACTTTTTTTTTTAAAGATTATTTTAGTGCTAATGAAGAAGTGTGTCATAAATGGCCATCAAATTCGGGCCCGTTTAATTATAATTAATAAAAAAAAACTTAACTAATTTTGTATATCTATATATGTTTTCTACAGATTCTTTCGTCACACCAGTCGCGCGAAAAAATACATCTGATTATTTTTCGGAGCGAAATTAAAATTTTTAGTGTAACAGAAAGAAAAAAAGTTGTCCTTGGAACTTTTATCGTACATTTTTTTTTTCTACGACTTTGTTTTTTATATATATATTGTCCACAATCAAATGAGTATTAAGAGTCGTGCACTTTTGGATTTACCAAAATTTTTTTTTCTCTAGTCAAATCCATTTGAATTATTTCAAGTCCTTTAAAGACGCTAGAAATTAATTTATTATTTTACGATTCAAAAGGGTTATATAGCATTTGATCCGGCAAATTCTTTCGAATTGTTTTAAATCCACTGGTGGAACCAGAAACCGATAATATTTCCTCATTCAATTTAATTTAAAATGATTCGAGAGTTTGAATCATTTTGAGTAATTTTGAATCAGCCGAGAAACCGGAAATTGCGGTATTATTTCTTAATTTATTTTAATTTAAAATGATTCGAGAGTTTGAATTGTTTCAAATAATTTTAAATCAGCCCAGGAACCGGGAATTGCGATATTGTTTCTTAATTCAATTCAATTTAAAATGATTCGGGAGTTTGAATCATTTTAAAACAGCCGAGGAACCAGAAATTGCGATATTATTTCTTGACTCATTTTAATTTAAAATGATTGAAGACTTTGAATTTTTCGAATACTTTCAAATCAGCCGAGGAACCAAGAATTGCGGTATTATCTCTTAATTCAATTCAATTTAAAATGATTAAAGAGTTTGGATTATTTTTAATAATTTTTAATCATAAAGTAATATTTCGTTATTATTTAATTCAAATTGATTTAAAATGATTCATTTTCAAATTTATGCTCGGAAGTAAATTGATTTAGTCAATTTAGAATGATTTAAAATAATTAAGAGTTGCGTAATCTCAAATCATTCCAAATTAGATTTCTTGATTAGGGATCCCCCAATGAACCAGAAATTTCACTATCATTTAGCGATTAAAAAGAATTCGAAAGTATTCAAAAAATCGAATTTCTCCAAATTCTTTCTAATCCCCCCAATGAACCAGAAATGAGACTATTATTTAGTGTTAGACTGTTATTTAGTTCAATTGAATCAGTCCGAATCTATATCTATAAAATGATAGGTGTTTTTTTTAAACAAGTATCACGCAAAAACTACTGAATATTTTGGCATGAAATTTGCATTATAAAATTTTGCGTGTTTCAAACATTCCTTTTTATCGAAGATCTTATGAGAAGAGCGGGTATATTTTTAACTCAATAAATTAAATGAATAATTTTTTTCGTTCCATCGTTATGATTGTGGTGTTATTAATTCTAATTTAAGTGTGTCTTATTAATTTATTAAAGGCTATTAAGATTATATGAATACGATTGCAGAGGATGTTACAGGTAAAAACCATAGTTATGAAAATCAATTTAATCTTAAAAAACAAATCATCCCTTAAATTTGATTTACGCCTACCGAAGCGGGTGGGTAACGGTTAGTTCTCTTAAATCCTCCAATAAACCAGAAATTTGGCTATTATTCAGCGATTAAAGAAGATACAAAATATTGAATCTCTCCAAATCGTCGCTAATCCCTCAGTGAACCAAAAATTAAACTATCATTTAGCGATTAAAAAAGATTCGAAGTTATTCAAAAAATCGAATCTCTCAGAACTCTCTCAAATCCCTTAATTTACAAGAAATTAGATTATTATTTAGCGATTGAAAAGGATTCGAAGGTATTCAAAAAATTTAATCATCTTGAATCATCCTAAATCTCCTAGTAAACTATAAATTCAAGTCTTATTTAGCGATTTAAAAAGATTCGAAGATACTAAAATATTAGAATATTTTTTAATCGTTTTCAATCTCCTAATAAACCCAAAATTAAAATTATTATTTTGCTAATAAAAACAATTTGAAAGTAATCGATTTTTTAAGTCCTCTTTAATAGTTTTGAATTCGTTAGAGACAGGTTATTGAAAACGATTTGTATGAATTTGATTTTTCAAAACTTGAGGGATTCAAAGCATTTGAAAGTATTTAAATGTATTGAAAAAATTTTTTTTTTAAATCTCTTTAAATCGATGTTTTTAATCAGGGAATGCCATTCACTAATAAGCTTTATACAAATCAAATACTGATATTAATAATTCTTAAATACATAAAATGTTATAACAATTAATAAAAGAACAGGCTCAACGCCATTCAATAATACTTATACACAAATGAAACGGTAATTATTGACTAAAATAAGTAACTTTCAAATAAATAAAAATTTTTAAGAATTAATAAATGAATAGGCAATCGGCCATTCCACAATAAGTTATAAATACACTTATCCAAAAAATTAAAGGAACACGAAAATTTTATAAATTTCTTAGTGATTTTCGGAAGGCTGTATTTTCGTGAAAAATGATCGTATCGAAAAAGTAAAATAAGCAAATTGAAGCTTGAAATCTGTAGTTTATAGATCTTTCGACAAAATAATTTTTTCGAGTTACGGTTTTTGCGAAATCATAAGAAATAGCTCGAGACAAAATTTGTTTAGATTTTTTGGTTTTGTTTCATAGGTCTACGGGGCCGAAAAAACTTTTTTCGAAAAAACCAATTCATGGCTCGTTTAGGAAATTTATTCAGCTACAATTTGCTTTTTTTTTGTTTCTCTGCATGACAATTTGCTGCTGAGATATCAGCCTATAAATGAAAAAGGGTCATTTTGTCTTTGATTCTCGATATTGCAGCATCTAATGGTCTCACAGTAATTTAAAGGGCAGTTTGAAGAACATGAATAAATTCCCTACAAGCTCCATTTTTGATTTAAAAAGAAAAAAATTTTTTTCATCCTTAATATCAATTTGAAAAACCCTTGAAAAATGGCCATTTTCTGGTTTTTCAGTCAACTCATCGCTACTTTGCAAATATTGATGGAAAGGTTGATGTTGCCTGGTGATTTTACAGCTTAATGTACCCCCAAAAACCCTGAATATTTTCAGATTGATCCATTGAACCGTTTATCCGGGCCGATAGCTCAACTTTTTACGAAACAATAAAAGGAACAAGTTTTGTTTCTTCATTCGTGTTATCATTACCAGAATGAAAAAATTAATTTTTTTCGGATTTTTATTCATTTTTTCGTTAGTTATTCAGTAAATGTAAAGTAAAAAGAAGAGAAAAAAAATTTTCCGAAAAATGAGATAAAACAAGAATTTTTTCACTTTTTTTTCACGTTTTACTCGTGATTTTTTTTTTTTTTTTTGTATTTCGTTTTATGGAAAATTTTTTTCGATACGATCATTTTTCACGAAAATACAGCCTTCCAAAAATCACTAAAAAATTTAGAAAATTTCTTGTTCCCTTAATTTTTTGGATAAGTGTAAATACGTATAGAATTCTAGAATTAGTAAATTTTAAGATTATTTAATGTAATAAATAAATTTAAACTGTTGTTATAAATAAAATATTGTACATGTGGGTGTATGTGTGGTTGCGCATGCACATAGGCCCGCATCGGGAGTGCCTTACCATTTTCTCAAGGTAAAAATCATAGGGAAAGGGAAAGGACCCAAAGGAACTATGTTCCGATTGGATTCAGTTTTCCCTCAAAACAATACACCAAATAGACCAGGTAGAAAAACATAAAAGGTGTTGTTGGACAAAAATTAGTCTCAGTTTTTAGTTCCGGGTCAGTAAGGATAGGGAAAACTTAAGTACAAGTGTTCATACACTTAAGTTCTACACAAGTTCCGCTCTATTTTTTTTTTTTTATATACAAGTGTCCTCACACTTAAGTTTACTAAATTTGATACAAGTGTCCTCACACTTAAGTTAATTAAATTCTCATACAAGTGTCCTCACACTTAAGTTTAGTAAATTTTATACAAGTGTCCTCACACTCAAATTTATTAATTATTTAACGAATGTTTCATTATTATTATTTCATTTAGCGGTTATTTATAAAAATAAATTTAACTTAAAAATAAAACTGTATAAGGCGAGTAATACATTAGAGTCAGTGTAATCAACTAGGTAAAACAATCCAGTTGCTGCGACTTAAGGTATTGTAACTTTTAAGTTATCTTTCAATACGAAACAAATGATGTTATAGTCAAATTAATGGTTTTTTTAGTTACTGAAATCAAATCTTCTAGTGATAATTTTATTGTAAATTTTAATTTATACGGGTAAGAATAGGCAGATAGCCCACCCAATATCTCCGTATCATTTCGAATTCATGGTTATTAGTGTCGGTAGGCAGCAACCTACACTGAAAAAAAAAGTTCTTTTCCTTCCGGTAAATGTTATGTTCTAGTAGCAATACTAGTATTCTTGTGGTAAGAATGCTAAAGTTTATTTCACAAAGCAATCCGTATTATGACTGTAGCAAAACTCGGCATTGCTGTAAGCGTAAAACCACAATTAAAATAAAATAAACTTAACCCTACTTTATTGAAATGCATGAATGTATGTAAATAGAAGAATTTTTTATTATAACAGACGTACTGTCAACAATTGAGACGAAAAACGAATAAATACTGATTAATAATTTAATAATTATAAAAAGGAATATTGCACGCATTATTTTAATATTTGTTGTCACTTGCACTCTTATTTCTATCTCATGATAATATGAGGTAAAAATGCGGGAAACAAAAATTGCTATAGGATAAGTATGTAAGCGCTAGAGACACCACTGCATTTGCTATAGTAAAATAGTATAAAGTTTTAGTCGTACAAGAAAACACAGTACTGCTGTGGGAATTATACCAGGTTTCTTGCAGTAAGAATACGTTTACTTACTATAAGAGTACTGGATCGATAATACTTTGGATTCGGTACACGAGGAGTGTTGCGAGAGATCGTTTAGTGACATCAAAGGTGTTTTGCAAATCAGCGGTCCAGTTAACAGGATGCGATCCTTTGATTTTCGATCCGTCTAGTACTATTTAATGGCACCATAATTTCTGCAGCGTTCTGAATGAGCTTTCTGTAGAAATTAATTGTGGCAAGGAATCCACGAAGTGCTTTAACGGTTTAAGGAGGCTGGAGATTAACGGTAGCCTCAACTTTTTCTGACAATGGTTTAATAACGTGTTGATTAAATAACCGAGGCATTTTACTTCAGTTTTGCCTAGCTGGTACTTCAGAACGTTTATTACTAGTCCGTAAACACGAAGACGTTCAAATAATATCTTGAGGGGTGTTAAATGCTCCTCTTCGTCTTTGGATACGACTAGGATGTCGTCAATATATGGAAATACGAAATCCAGATCACGAGTGATTTTGTCGATAAATCTCTGGAACGTTTGTGCTGCATTTTAGAGTCCAAAAGTCATGTATAAAAACTCAAATAAGCCAAACAGGGTGATAATAGCCGTTTTCTCGACATCATCTAGAGTAACTTGAAGTTGGAGGAGAACCCTGGCGGTTTAGAATCACGGTGAAAACATGGTGGGTTTGTTCCATTGTATCACTGTGATTACGCGGTGTATCCACCGTGATTCTACAGTGGCTTTACCACCGTGTATACACGGTGTTTCCACTGTGATAACGCGGTGGATACACCCTGGAACCACGGTGGTAAAATGGCACAAAGCCACCGTGGAATCACGGTGGATACACCGCGTAATCATAGTGGAAACACCGTGTATACATGGTAGTAAATCCACCATGGAATCACGGTGGATACACCGCGTAATCACAGTGGATACACTGTGTATACACGGTGGTAAAATGGAACAAACCCATCGTGTAACCACGGTGGATCCACGGTGTTTACACTTCCACGGTGTTTCCACCGTGATTAAAATCTGCGAGGGAACTTTAGTAAAATCGAAGACAGAAAAGATTCGTTACCCATGTAAATTATACGGCAAAATCATCCATATATCAAAGCGCATATTCATCGATAAGAGTACGGTCGTTTAATGGGCGATAATTGCCACATGGTTTCCATCCACCGTCCTTTTTCTGAACCGTGTGTAATGGCGAAGACCAAGCATTCTGCGATGGCCGACAAATGCCTTAATCATCATTCGAAATTCTTCCTGAGCAATTTTTAACTTGTCAGGTGATAGGCGACGGGCTTTGCAGGGAACAGGTGGACCAGGTGTTGTACGAATGTGATGCACCGTTGAATGTTTCCTCTTTTTATTATTGGACGGATCAGACCGTGTAATGTCAATGAACTCACGTAGCGGATCTATGTAAACGGAATCACCATCTACAGCCTTAATTCTGTCCAATGCTGTTGTTGCGTAGAAATAACTGGATGATGTCAAACCTGTAATGCCGTCGCGTAAGCCTTTGCGATTAAAGTCGATTAGCAAGTCAAAATGACTCAAAAAATCAGCCCCAATTATCGGTTTGGTGACACCGTCCGAGATTCGGCGTTTGTGATGATAAAGCATAGATTTCGATAATCGTGCGGTTTGCGACATAAAGCTGATAACCTATGGGAGTTGCTTGCAATTTCATCGAGCCACGAGGAAATACTGATAAATCGAAGCCATTTTCCACGAGAAACTCGGTCCCATAGACTCGATTTTTAATAAATAATCATCGTGATATCGATTGAGAATCACTCTCCATTGCATTTCCCTGCCATTTACAGCCAGATGCGCATGCGCGCGCATTTTAGCCGAATTTGAAATGACATCAGCAATAGTCCAATTTATTTTTACTTTCCGAGGACGATTTTGTCGGTCTTTTCTGGACCGTGAATTCGGACGTTGCTCCTGAGTTAGCATTTCGCTATACTCGGCAGTCAATAATGCAAGTTGCTTACGCAAAGCAGCGCTTCCTTCTGCGGCGGATGCGTACAGTTTGGCATATAAAATATCAAGAATAATATTTCAAATAAGAATATCACCTGCACTTAAAATTATTTTATTTTTATTTTTCTACGTATCCAGCGATGACTCGGCCCTCAGGAATGTTCGGCTGACTTTCTGGCTTAATCCTCGAAACTATTTCCGATGACGTAGCTACCGGAAAATTTCACGCAACACTGAACAAAATAGATGCTTTTATTTACAGCGCGCATAAACTTTTACCACTATTCGATTCGCACTGAAGGTCCCTTGAAACAACATTGCTGTGTCATAACGTCCATAAGATGCCCAGCAATGCACCAGTAGTGATAAAAATGATGTAAAACTGCACGCAGTGATAGTGAACTCACTGCAATGACTAACTTAAAATGAATTCACACAACAATAACTGTGAATAGAAATCGCGGTCTCACCGAGTAATCGGCAACGCGGCAAAATATTCGCGGCAAACGCGATGCGAGAACTCACAAAATTTTATAAGCTGTGTAATACACGTGTTCGACGCTTCTCTACAAAAAAGATCACATCGGGTTCACCAATTTAGTGGTTAAGGTAATAAATGTAATAAATAAATACGGTATTAAATGTAATAAATAAATTATTTAAGCCAACTAATTATATATTTAATTTATTGCATGAAACAGAATACAAAGATTCTCGTAGCAATTGGCCATTGGTACAATTATAGTAATTATCATACATAAAAGATAACACAAATATATAAACTCTATTAGATTGAAAATGACAGTCGAAGTAATGGCACAAAAGTTAATACTGGGAAATTAAGACAATACATTAACTTTAAGTTTGTGGCACTCCCTGCAAAATCCCTCGAGTTTTCTCAGGGAATTCAGGCTAGAGTCTTCGAATAGTGCTGGCGTAAGTTCCAGCGGGCAATCGTGTATGATCCAGTCTTTGGGGTATTTTAGTCTGCAATTCGTGAAGTGTGGACAATCACAAATAAAATGCAAAACCGATTCGGGTGCGTACATATGGCAGTATGGATATGTCTTCGTGGGGGAGAGGGCATCAGTGATACCATCAACTGTGATATGGCAGGCGTATTTACTTGCCAATCTTAGTTGCAATAGAGGCTTCAGGAGATGTAGAGGTGTTCACTGCAGTATTGATTCCGGAATCGGCGATAAAGATGTAAACTGGCAGGCAGTGGAACTAAAGTATCGGTCACGATCTAGTTTATGCATGTGGGCGCGGAACTTAGACAGAATAGTCTCTCTTTTGCGTAACCAGTGCTTAGCCTCCAGTCTGTCCAGCATATCATCCTCTTTTATTGGCGCCAGGAGGTTTTTCAGCTGTTTTACCCAGTTTAATTCAGAGGACGAGGTATTACTTAAAGCAGCAAGTTTTCGTAGACAGATAATGGGTAGTCGATGATCAGCCATACCCAGAATCTTGATTACGCAATCAATGGTAGCTCGTAAAATCAAAACTGCTGTGTGATCAAGGCACAGTTCGTATCGAGTGGCGTACCCAGGTGTGCAGGCTGGGAGCAAAAGGAATCGTTTGTAGAAGTACAGTTGGGAGAATTCAAGCTATTCCAGGTAGTCAGGGTACAAGCAACCGATATGAGCCAAGTAAGTCACCGTGGAGCGGGCAATGCTATGATACAATTTCACTGCAGCTAACCTATTGTCACCTTTGAGGTTCTTGGTGATGTTAAGTACAATTCCAGTGGCTGCTTTTCTTTTTTTCATAGCGTGTACAGCCCCGAGGTTGCCTTTAAGAGAGGTACTGAATTTTAGGCCCAAGTATTCATAACTTGTGACCACTGCTAAGTCTTCGCCATCGTAGCGGAAAATTTTGATCTTTCTTGGGATCCTCCCGCTCATTTTACAGGGTAGAACTTGTGTCTTGCCGATGTTCACTGTTAAATCATTCAGACGACAGTATTCCTCAAGGATCTTTAAGTGTTTACGGAGACGGACCTCACTGGTGGATAATAATACAACATCGTCGGCGTATAATAGCATGAGAATTTCGCGCGCGTTGACGAAAACACCTTCGGCCCCGTGTTCCTTAAAAAAGGTAATTATGTCGCTGATGAATTGGTAGAGCATTAGTAGGCTCAAAACCTCGCCTTGTGAAACGCCTTCTGTTATTCCAATTGGATCAGAAATACGCCCATCGCTCTTAACCTGCATGCTTAGACTGCAGTACAAAGTGATTAACAGATTAACTGTTTTCGAACTGAGTCCTAGCTCAATCAATTTAGTCCACAGTTTTACGTAGGGAACCGAGTCAAAGGCTCTTCTGAAATCAATAAATAGTGCAGAAGAAGTGTTACCTTTGCAGCGTAGTTGCATCTGCAGAGCAGCTAGTAAAGTGAAAACATTATCTTCGCAGCTCCGCCCCAGTTGAAAGCCCGCTTGCTCCTCTGGAATGATATTATAGTTTTGTGTCCATTAGCGAATTCTGTCATGAATTATCTGCGTGAATATTTTCTTCAGACAATTTATGAACGCGATTCCGCGATAATTGCTGGGAACTGAGGCATCAACTTTTTTGTAGAGCATGCTCATTATGACTTTAGACCATTCTGAAGGAGATGAATTGTTTTGTAACATTTTGTTAAACAGCGCCACAATGTACAATTTCCAGTTATTTAGAAGCGCTTTGTAGAATTCATTGGCGATACCGTCAGATCCAGGAGCCCTGCCAACTTTAACTTTAGCTAAACTTCAAACCAACTAATTATGTTAAATAAGTATTTTTATTTAATGAACGAATGTAACATAGTAAAAGTAAATAATACAAAAGAAAAATGCTTAGATGCGTGTATGATTGCCGAAATTAATCAATCGCTTTGCATTGTAGCAACGCTACATATATATATATATTAGGGTTACAAATAAGTTTCCGCCGTTTTTGAACACAAATTAAATATTTATTATAGAAGAACGGTAATATAAATTTATTTAAAATATTGCCCATCACTTGCAACCACTTTTTCCCATCTCTCAGGCAGCATTCGAATTCCACGTCTGAAGAACTCCTTGTCTTTTGAGGCTATCCACGAATCAACCCAATTTTTGGTATCCTCATAAGATGTGAACCGCTGCGCTGTCAGAGCATGTGCCATGGACCGGAACAGGTGATGATCGGACGGTGCAATGTCTGGTGAATACGGCGGGTGAAGTAACACTTCCCAATCAAGTGTTTCCAAGTACTTTTTCACGGGAGCCGCAACATGTGGACGAGCATTGTCATGCAGAAGAATAATTTTTTTGTGTCTAGAATAGTATTGAGGGCGTTTTTCCTTCAGAGCTCGGCTCAATCTCATCAATTGTGTTCGATAGAGGGCTCCAGTAATTGTTTCGCTCGGATTAAGCAACTCATAATACACTACACCTAGCTGATCCCACCAAATACACAGCATAAGTTTTTTTCCGTGAATATTCGGTTTTGCTGTTGATGTTGACGCGTGGCCAGGTAATCCCCATGATTTTTTTCTTTTTTGATTGTCATAATGTATCCACTTCTCATCACCAGTTATGATACGATGTAAAAAACCCTTTTTTTATGTCTAGCTAGCAGCATTCCACTTAAGCATAATCGGCGTTCAATATCTCTCGGCTTTAATTCGTACGGGACCCAATTTCCTTGTTTATGAATCATTCCTAATGATTTTAAACGATGTGAGACTGCTTGCTGAGTGACTTCTAATGTTGGAGCAAGTTTTTTTTGTGTTTGAGATGAATCTTCCTCCAATAATTCCTCCAATTCTGCATCCTCGTAAATTTTTGGCCTTCCACTGCGATCTTTGTCTTCTACGTCGAAATCACCGTTTTTAAACTTTTGAAACCACTCTCGACACGTTCTCTCACTCGGAGCACCCTCACCATATGCTTCTACGAGCAATTGATGCGCCTCAGCAGCAGATTTCTTTAAATTAAAGAAGTAAACTAATATTTCCCGCAAATGACGCTTACTTGGCTTAAATTTTGACATTTTCAACTTATAAAAATTATATTTTACCAATATAAAATTAATGATATTAACAGGTTATGTTGTTCTTGAATGGCCAAACTATTTTTTAAGCCGGTTATCATCTGCGAAAGCTAACCGAAACTCCGTGCCGCGCCATCTACAATAAAACGGCGTAAACTTATTTGTACTCCGAATATATATATATTAGGGTGCATCATTTTGGAGCAACATTTTTTTGTTTAAGCATGTGGAAAAAATCATAGTTCAACAGAAAAAAAAATTTTTCGCGCAAGAAAGAAAATTTCATGTTGATTACAGACCTAGCTCATTGAAAAATTCGATTTTCCTATTTAAATAACACGGAAAGAATTTTTGTTGAAATCATTTAAAACAATTTTAATCAACTAATATATAGATATACACTTAACATGGAGTAAATCATTTTTCTTAATGAGGGCTGCAACTTTGTAAAAAATAATCGTATCAATATTTTAGAAATAGCGTTTTATAACTTTAAATCTCTAGTTTCAGCGCATATTTATCAAATTTTTTTAGAGTTACGGCTATTGCGCAAACATGAGAAATACCACGAGACAAAAAATTTCAAATTTTTTTTTTTTTTTTCAAAGAGCCCATGGGCCGTAGGGATTTTTTTAAGCTAAACGAATACATAAGTAGTTTGGCAAATTTATTCAGCTTTAATTTGGTTCTTTTTTAAACCTTGTAGGACAGTTTACCGCAGAGATATCAACCTACAAACGAAATAGGATCCTTTTTGCTTTGATCATCGATATCTCAACTACCAATAATCGCACGGTCAATTTGAGGCGGCGTCAAAAACTTGAATAAGTCCCCTACAAGACCCTTTCGTCATTTTTTGGAATAACTTTTAACTTCCCGCTAAGAAAATTGGATATTTTCAAAAATTCGGGAAGTTATTGGTTTCGGTCTGAATTTTGAAAATCGAATTTCTAAGAGATTTTGAAGTTTTGAGGTCCTAGGAAGCTATTCCGAATAATTTCAAGATAATCTCTGAGTGTATGTACACGGAACGAAATTTTTCGCGGATACCACTATGCTGTATGGTCGATTCGACCATACTGTATGGTAACAAGGATTTTTTCATTCGTTCAAAAATTGTATGTATAGATGATTTAACCATACGGAAATGGTAACATTCACAATAGTCATGGCGTATGAGTCAGTATGGGTTCAGGCCAATACTGCTTGGTTGTATCCACAATGCTTCTGGCAGATAACCCTATTCAGTATTGTAAAATCACGAATGCTTATATTGCAGTAGTACCAAAGTTTATTGAAGTCAGAACATAGGTTATGTTTGGTCATAGTTTTAAATAGATTATCCATAAATATTCTAATATTAAACCCAACATCTATGAGTAGAGAAATATAAATTAACATAATTTTAATGATAAATCCATATTATGATGAATATTAATTATTTTCAGTATAAATTATGTTTTTTTTATTCCGAATTGAAATCAATTCATACCAAATAAAAATTCTCCATAGGATTCAGTGGAATTTAAACTATGATAAACATGTCCTGAAATATATAGATTGCTTTAAAAAATAAAAATATATTTTTAAAAAATAATTTTCAAATTATGAGGCATAATTTTTTGTAAAATTTAAAAGATGAATAGGAAAATAAACTATCAATTTCTTTTTCAAATTCATTCATTTATTATCTCTTTTTTAATTTGATTCATGTACATCATTATTGATATTATTAAAGATTATATAAAAAAATTAGAAATCACATTTACGTAGTATTGATGGTGATCCGATAGTGTATTGACTACTCCACAAAGATTTATTGTGACTCAGCCTAGTGGCATCGCCATTTCTTCAATGTAGTATGGGACTCATGCCCATACTGATCTAGTCTATCCCGCTATACCGACATTTCAACTACGCAAAAATTTTTGTACTATACAATATAGTAGATAACGCCATACTTATGGTACTTGCTGCCATCCTATAATAAGAGTATGGTGATGAGCACCATGCATTTCTTTCCGTGTATGTGTGTATGTACGTACGTACGTACGTATGAAAATACGTATAACTTTTAAACAGATGAACTGATTTTGATCGACTAGACGGCATTCGTCACCACTTGTCAATGTCTGAATGCTGTAAAAAGTTGTAATTGATCGGTAGAATGCGTTCGGAAATATTCCAAAAATAAAATTTTTTCAAAAAAGTTTTTTTTGGATAACTTTTAATGTGCTCAATGGATTGATTCCAACATCTAATCAACTCTTAAATTCTATAAGCCGCGTCGAATGCTACCTCAACCATAAGAATCGGTTCATTCGTTCAAGAGAAACCATTGTCGAAAGAATTAAAAAAAATTTTTTTTTAGTTTTTCTGAAATATCTTAAAAACAACTAGATAAATCAATTCCGAAATCTGATCAGCTTTAGAACTCAATAAAATGCGTCGATCGCCACCATAACCGTCTCAATCGGTCAATTTGTTTGAGAGATATCGTCAGAGAAATAATGGTAAAAAACGTTTTTTTATTTTTTTTTTCGAAAACAATGGCATACAATAGTGTATTACACACCTAAGGCAGTAAAGTAATGTCTAAGACCACATGTAATTATTGGCCGAGGTGAACAAACATGTGATTTGAGCATGGAGAATAGAGACGAGGAGCCTGAACTCAAGTGACACCCACCTTTCCTGTTCTAACGGTATCCGAAGTGCTTTTAAAAGGTTCCAAAGTTGATCACTTGTAGCGCTACCATTGCGTAGACCAATATTGAAAAACGAAGTGGGGGTCATTTCACTTGAGAGGCGAACAGCTAATTTTATTTAGTAATGTGGCTCCCTCCCATGTTTTCATAAATTAATCTGTTAATTAGATTTTTAACGGCTAAAGAAGAAAATTAGTCGTCTCTATTCTTCATGGATCTGCGGCTTTCTTATTTACTGTCCAAGGAGTGTACAATATTTTTCTCCTCGACGAAGGCGGAAAGCGGCAACTTCGTTTTGCACAGTGGGCGAAAGTTGACGCTTTCCGCTCAGAGGCGAGAAAAAATGATTTCTTTATTTTGAGGATGATTACACAATTAAAGGGAAAAAACTTGTTTCCTTAATTGTTTAGTAAAACATTGATCGATCACCCGAGACAAACGGTTCGATCAATTGATTTAAAAATTTACAGTGTTTTTGGGGGTGCGTCAAGCTGATAGAGTACCTGACAACATTAGTTTTTTCATCGATATTTACAGAGTAACGGTTAATCTACTAAAAAACCAGAGAAAGGCTTTTTTTGTAGATACTTTTGATGGATAATAAAAATAAAAAAAAAAATTTTTTCTAAAAAAAGATGAAAGGGTCTTGTAGGGAATTTATTCAATTTTTTTACGCCATCTCCAATTTACCGTGCGATTATTGGGAGCTGAGATATCGATGATCAAAACAAAAAGGATCCTTTATCGTTTGTAGGCTGATATTTCTGCGGCAAATTGTCCTACAAAGCTTAAAAAAGAACCAAATTTTAGTTGAATAAATTTGATAAACGACCTTGCATTGGTTTAGCTGAAAGAAAATTTCTACAGCCCGTGGGCTCTTTGAGGGAAAAAAAAAATTTGGAAATGTTTTGTCTTGCGGTATTTCTCATGTTTGCGCAATAGTCGTAGCTCTAAAAAAATTTTAATAAAAATGCGCTGAAACTAGAGTTTTAAAGCTATAAAACTATTATTTTTTCTTAAATCCAGACACGATTATTTTTCACAAAGTTACAGCCTTGCAAGAATCACTAAAAAATTTCTAAAATTTTTTTGTTCCTTTAATTATTTTCGTAAGTGTATTTTCGAATCATTACTCTGGAAGCCAATTGTCCTTAATCATAATTATGCCAACTTAGAAATGAACTACAAAGAGATATCCGAACATAGAAACTTCTTTCATAGAGTTTTCTGTTAGTACGCTTGTAACAAGGTACGGCACGAACACATGATGCTGACTGTAACTTTTTTTTATGTATGTTTAACATATATATCTTTTGGTATATCTTTTTTATATTGATATATTGTATTGAAAGTAGTATATTAATTAATTTATAGTATGATGATTACAGTTTATATATATTCACGTACGATAAATTGAAAAATATATGATACTATACATGGGACATTCCACGCCAAATCGACTACTTTGGAACCCGACCCTTTTTGATTTTGCAGAAAATTTTTTTTCAATTAAAAGAAAAATAGAAATCGAACAAACATCACTCCGACAAAATTTAGAGATTTGCAGAAAATGTCAGAGTTTGATGTAATAAAAAATAAAAAATCAAATATGGTAATCATCGAAAAATTTTCGATTTTTTCCAAAAATTTAAATAAAACAATGAAGATAGGTTGCAATAATTTTTTTTTAATAGTTTTGTCAAAAAGTACATCTAAAAACAAAAATTTTGAAAAAAAAAACATCCTCATTAGTCATATTTTTAAAAAGTTATAGCGATTAAAAAAAGCCATTATTTTAAAAAATTTATAACTTTTTTTGGTTGGGTGAAAAAATTTAAAAAAATTATGAGGAATTTTTTCCATGGGGTAGAAAAAGAGAAAAAATTTTTAGCCACATCAAAAGGGGTCGGTTTCCAAAGTCATCGATTTGGCGTGGAATGCCCCGCACATATTTCCCGTCGTATAGTGGTTATATAATAAACACGATACATTTTCGCTTGTTATGTTTATTTCTATGCTCTTGGACAGTTTCTTAAAGAATATATGTATATAAAGATCATAATTTTTAATATATTGGAAAAATATAATTTCGATGCATCGTAAACCATAGATTTGAACATAAAATTTCATCCGTATATAATCAATTATACAGACAATATATCATTAATTATATAAGTCAAAATATATGGAAATATATATAGTTTATTATATTATACTTCATAAATTACATATATACCATCCATGTATGACAAAAATTTATTGAGCATTATGTAAGATAATATACGGTAAAGGGCCATATTATGGAATACTCTATGAATAGAAAGGAATTGTACATTTTATTCTATTTAAAAGAAAGTAGAGTTGAAACATCGTTTTTTTTTCAAATTAATTGTTTCCGTGATATCTATTGAAGCGAAGTAGTTAGACAGGGGAGACTCTCGCCCAATAGCATAGTAATCTTCTTTACCGACTGTCGCTGATGTCACTTATCCGTAATGTACCATATCCGCGGTCGGTAACTTGTACATATCTGCGGCCGTTAAAGGGTATCTGCAGTCGGTAACTCGTGCCTGTGGTCGGGAAAGTGGGTATTATCATTACTGACTACGGCTAATATCGTCTCTTGGTAACATGTTATAGGTAAGACGAAAAATACTGTCACTCTGTCATCAGAGCTGGTACCTTACCGTATACTAGCTCTGACGATAGCATGACATGTATTTAGATATGATATTTTGGAGGTTTTAGATTTTCAAACAGGGTGTCGGACAAGCACTTCCGAGAAGTCTTAAAGCTCTGCCATCTCGTGGTAAAGTTCTTTCCCCACCCCTTCTTTTGCAGCGGATAACGTCATTCAGCGTGGCTAAATTCGTATTTTATGAGGTAGACTAAGGAAAATGAAGCTGCGCAGATGTTTTGATGATGACATCACCTTCTGTGTCGTTAACCGTTACTAAGCTCATATTTCAGACCAAGTGGGGAGATATGAACCTGCGCAATCACGTTTTTTACCCGATTACATCATCTTTTACGTCATACAACAAGTCCAAACTCGTTTTTTCTGTAACCAAGTGGGGAAATAAAGAGTTGAGTCGGTGACTCTCACGACCCCATGCATCAGTCTGCTTGAGTCTTCAGAAGTAAGAACAATCGTTGTTCACTTAAAAAACCTGTAAAAAAGTGATTCACAAATGGACCGCGGAATTCTAAGGTATAGTAAAAACATATCTTTTTGATTAAACTAGCGTGCATTTTTTTATTTTCAACCATATTAACTAACAACCTCTTACAGACCTGATGTATGCACTGATCTTTGTGATCATTTAGCACAGATTAAGTTCGATGAAGTGAATGTTGTGAGTAAACAAGAAGAAGAAGACAATTATACTCATAAATTAGTTACTCGACAAAAAGAAATTGAGTTACAAATCTTACATTGGAAGAACTTATTACTATCTTTTAAAGATCGTAAAGATTATGAAAAAGCGTGTCAAAGAATCACAAACGTTATAACTCACTTAATCTTCAAACTTAACTCATCAAATTAAAGTGAACACCTACACAATTTTAGCACTTCATTTTAAGAATTTCGCAACGAAAATGACCTTAATCGATAGGTCTCTGTTAGGTCCGTTAAGGTCCACCAATTTTTTTGTTAGGTCCCCTTTTGTTTTTTTCTAAATAATTTTTTTAATTTTCTATTAAAAAAAATTTACTATCTAGCACCTTATTCATGATTAAGATGTTATTTTTTATCGGATTCTTTTTCTTAATCGTAAGGTCAGTATTGGTCTATCGTTTTCACCATCGTATCATTTGTTTTAAATATTTTATTAATAATTATAGTATAATTTAAATAAATTTCAGGCATGCGCATTTTACGTTTATTCTATATATGGCGCGGAATTTAAATTTTTGCCTTTCCTCGTAATTATTATATGAATACTCATTTTTTCCGTCTCTCAATAATCTATATATATATATATATCACGATAGTTTTTTTTTGTTTGCCAAACACGAGAAAACCACTAAATATATCGGCATAGGACTATGACCATTCGATGCGGAATTAATTGTTAGTGGTTATAGTCTTCTGATTGCTCGCCTCATAATGCGATAAGCGTTTGAGGTAGTGAATTACTCTTAACATGTCGAAGTCAAGCAATTTTCCAGATTGAAATTACCTTTGAATAATTTATTTAATATTTGTATGGTAATACAAGTGCACTATTATCAAGAGAAATGCTCTTATTATCAAACTCGATGTGTTCAAAATACATATACTTTGTTTAATTTTTGAAGAATTAAAAAAAAAAAATTTTTTTAGTTTTTTTGAAATTTCTCAAAAACTGCTGGATAAATCAATTTTAAAATTTGATCAGCTGTAGAACTCAATAAAACGCGTCTGTTGCCACCTCAACCGTCGCAATTGGTGAATTCGTTCGAAAGATATCATCTGAGAAAAAATGGTAAAAAACGTTATTTTTTGAAAACAAAGGCATTAAAAAGTATTTTCGAGCTCGAAGAGCTTGAAAATGTATTCTTAACGATGTTCTCCAGCTCAAGGAGTTCGAAAACAGCGGGAAGTTTTGGGGCTGGCCTGCAGGGTCAACTGACATACTGATTTTTTATTAATTTTTCAAATTTTAATTCTTTTGGTAGAATACTTGAATAATAAAATATTTTATGTTTTTGAATACGCGCTATGAGGCTTGCGCTTATGGATTTTCCGAACTTTTTTCTTGAATTACATCGAACCTTTACGGTTTTCTTCAAATTTATTTTAATAGTACATTATTTTGTCCCTCCTCTATCCCGCCCCCTGCCCCTATATATAAGTTGATATATAATAGATTTGACTATGTCTATCTAATAAATTTTATTTTAATTCATGTGCAGAACCAAATTGATTATTTGGTGCATTATTTATGTAGGATGTAGTAATTTGATCATTTGAGTTGGGTAATGCCATGAATTTTACTTAATTATAAGTTTATAGCAGACTCAAGGATTAGACTACCATCCAGCCTTAGTTGGGTGTTTTTTTTATAGCAGTAATTTTTTACATCTATCAACATTTTCATAAGATTTGCTAATTTTCTTGGCATACCCAATAATCAAGTTCAATAAATAAATGAAATAACACTCTAGATTAAGTGTAGTAAGTCAGTTAGTGAAATCTACCACTGGTAGCAAGCTAACTAATATTATTAATACTAAGTTAAAATATTTTTAAGATAATTTTGTACTTATTAATACTATGTATCTGTTTTTCCGCTAAATAAAAGTTTACTTTTCAAATCAAAACTATCATCTAGCGATTACCAGATTCAAACAGCATCGACGTGGGTCATTAATTGGACGGATAACTCCTTAGTATAATAATAGTTAACCGATAGTACTTTTTTTTTTTTTTTACAATTTAAATTTAACCGACATTTATATTAATAAAGACAATAAATCGTAATTAAATTACTTAATTAATAATTTACAGATATTTTCAATGAGATTTTAAAAATGACTATATTCATTCATGCATGATTATATCTAATCATATATAATTATATATGATCAGATCTGGCCAATGTTCAGATCTGATTATATATGGACTTATATATAATTATATATAATTATACAAAATCATTTTTTATCGGGTAAGCGGTATTGACGGGGTATTAGTTGGATGGGTGATTGCTTAGTACGGGAACAGTTAACCGATAGATAGTGAATTTTTTTTAAATCTAATCTCACTGACATTCATATTAATCAAGACGATAAATACCAATTTAATGATTTAATTAATAATCTACAGATCATTTTAATTAGATTTTACCAATGATATATATTCGTTCATCCATGGTTATATATAATTACATATAATCATCTATACCTTACATATGATTACAGTAAAGCCTCGTTATAAGACTATTTGTTATCTTTTTTATAAACCAGGGATCGCAATAGTTTGAGAGAAAAACTAATAGTCTTTTAGTGAGATCCTACTGTATGCATAATTAGACCTGGCCAATTTTCAGGTCTAATTATATATGTTATTATATATAAATCACATATAAGTAAATATGATTAAGCATAATCATTTTTTCCCGGGTTTATAAATTAACATGAATGAATGGTGAATAAAATAAATAATCTAAACAAATAAATTATGAGAGAAAATTTTTTTTTTATTGATCTCATAAATATTAAATTTTCCTACATGTATATTTAGAAATATTTTTTCTGGAACACTTTTTTTAGTTACATCTAAAACACTTTCATCATCTTCACTCAGTTGGAGCTTTGTTTGCAATACCAATCGTCGCAAAATTAAGACTACTTGCAGGCATTATAAAATGTCAGTGTAAAATCTAATAGTAACCCTGTCCAAAAATTCCCATAGAATCCACTCAAATGCGACAAAAAACCGCATAGAATCCTATAGACTGTATTGGTTTCTATGCGGTTTTTGTCGCATTTGAGTGGATTCAATGGGAATTTTTGGATAGGTTAACCCTTCTAGACTTCCATAACCATTTATTTTCAATATTAATTCTATATTTTCATGTTCATTGGCTGTTTAACAACTTCAAAATAATCTGGATATTCATTTTTGTTCGATAAATTCATTATTATTAATTAACAATCGTTGACTGTTAGAATTGTGATAATTTTTAATAGTGTCAACTATTGTACGTAATTTTCGAAAATAAAGTAGTTCTACTTTCTTTGGTTTTTTTACATTACGTGTGAGTGTTAATGTTGCTAATTCAATAGGCAGTAGTGAAAAGATCTTCATAAAGTTGCATTGATTCTTCATTAAGATTTCCTGAACTGTCAGAAGTATCTTCTGCGTCATCCTGTTGCATAAAGCTTGTGATTCTTGATAATCAACCAACCTTTAACATTATTTTACCTCTTGGTTTTGTCTCTTCGTACTCACCTGCTAAACAATTCTTAGTATTTACACACAATTCCCATAAATCTGTATAGTATCTCTGAATTCTGCTGGTGTGCATAAAAAGTTTTAGCATTATTAACCATCGATCGAACATCAGCAGCTAAGTCTTCTATATCACGATATTTATCGGTTTTAAATGTTAGTTGAATCTTTAAGAAATCTACAGGATTAGTACCAATATCTTAGCTCTTGTCGTTTTTTTAGTACTCTGATGAAAGCATCACATAATAGAGTCCCATCTTCTTTCTTTTGATTTCTTATAATATTATACGATTCTTCGCACGAATCACTCTGCTAAATATTAGAGTATGTCATTAATTATAATAATATTATTAAACTAAATTTATAATATGAATAATAACTTGAAGGATCTAATTTTTTCTCTAACTTAGTTGACTCGGGTATCACTTCCTCCGAATCATTGTCTGTAACTCTACTAGCTAAGGATGATTTCTGCGTCGTTTATGCATTTCCAATTGACTGGAAATAAATTATTATTTAAATTAAAATAAAATCATATAATAGATTAAACACATTCTCAGGCAGAGTTCCCTACTTTTTAAAAATTTTCAATTACTTTTAACCGTCATAATTGTATGGAAATAAGATTAATTAATTAAAAAAAATTATAGCATTAGTTGGAAAAAGACAATGTAGTCTTAATTTCGCCAAGATATTAAGAATGCAAGAATTTCAAAGAAATTACTTACAGTTGTTATCAATCAGGACTTAAACGAAATTTGAGAAATAAATTTCAGTAAAATCTTCATTTCAATTTTATAATTATGCTATTAGAATCTTCAAAGTTTATAGACTAAAATTGTCTCAACAAATTTTATTTAACTCCAAATTGATGATTACTATAAGTATTTTTTTTTTAATTCTATATCTTAATGAATTGCAACTACGTTGTCAATTGGTTCAAATCTCCCGCGCTCTTATTACCAATGCTCACGGCGGATAAGTAATCGATAATACAGTCGACCACCAATCAATTATAGGCGGCTCCGCTAGTCACATTTTCACCGCATAGTGGGGATGATGAAGACGGAAGTTCTGTCTCTCTCACACAATCAACGCTCTCACTCGTTCTTATATATCTCAGTTATTCATTGCAGACGCCTCGTGCTCTCATTAAATCTCTCAGTTATTCAAACATCCATTGCGTTCTCATTAAATAAATTAGTTCATTTTGCTTATAATAATTCAAAGTAATTATTCAGTGCATTAGTTTTGCTCTCATATCTAATCTCAGTGCATTTTCAATTTAATTAGTATCACCGCGTGTACCGGTATAGTTAGCGCCTAGACGCCATCTTGGCCACGTGTTGCACGCGAGTGAAATTGCATTAAATAAATTAAAACAGACACTATTTTAGTAAATTCTCATAATAAATATTTCTCATAAACTGTACATATTGTAAATAAAAATCTTATTGGTGGTTTTTACTAAAATATTGAGTGTTAAAAAAAATTATTTGCTACCAACCAATTCACAAACACCAGATCCACTTATCCTCTCATCATATTAGAAGTACAAATAAGTTTCCGCCGTTTTATTGTAGATGGCGCGGCACGGAGTTTCGGTTAGCTTTCGCAGATGATAACCGGCTTAAAAAATAGTTTGGACATTCAAGAACAACATAACCTATTAATATCATTGATTTTATATTGGTCAAATATAATTTTTATAAGTTGGAAATGTCAAAATTTAAGCCAAGTAAGCGTCATTTGCGAGAAATATTAGTTTACTTCTTTAATTTTAAGAAATCTGCTGCTGAGGCGCATCGATTGCTCGTAGAAGCATATGGTGAGGGTGCTTTGAGTGAGAGAACGTGTCGAGAGTGGTTTCAAAAGTTTAAAAACGGTGATTTCGACGTAGAAGACAAAGATCGCAGTGGAAGGCCAAAAATTTACGAGGATGCAGAATTGGAGGAATTATTGGAAGAAGATTCATCTCAAACACAAAAAGAACAAGGAAATAAAAATAAAAATAAAATTCATAAAAAAGAAAAAATAAAAAAAAAAAAAGGGAACGCGGCTCCCGTGAAAAAGTACTTAGAAACACTTGATTGGGAAGTGTTACCCCACTCGCCGTATTCACCAGACATTGCACCGTCCGCTTATCACCTGTTCCGGTCCATGGCACATGCTCTGACGGCGCAGCGGTTCACATCTTATGAGGATACCAAAAATTGGGTTGATTCGTGGATAGCCTCAAATGACAAGGAGTTCTTCAGACGTGGGATTCGAATGCTGCCTGAGAGATGGGAAAAAGTGGTTGCAAGTGATGGGCAATATTTTAAATAAATTTATATTACCGTTATTCTATAATAAATATTTAAATTGTGTTAAAAACGGCGGAAACTTCTTTGTAACCCTAATATAATTAATTATTAATTAATAATTTGAATATTTTATGCTTCTTCGAGCCGGATCGTGTGAATTGGTTGAATAATTTTATTTAAAAAAACTTTCTCAGTGACTCGAGAGTGATTTTTGTTCAGTGCATAGTTTTTCACTTCAACACAGGTGCATTGCTGAGTACTCTGGACGTGGTACTGCACTTGTGGAAAATAATTAAGGGACACTACTCTGCAAATTAATTATTGTGGAGTGATACGTGTACGAGTTTACTTTCATCAATTAGTGCATTATCAGTTCATCTAATCAGCAGCGTCTCATCACAGAGTATTAGATCTTAATGTCTCATCTTTACGCAGCTACCACTGTTAGTTTGTTCTGTGTCTCAGTAATATTCTCAAACTCGATTGAGCATTTTTTTTTTTGTGTCTCATTCACTCTTTTTACAGATATAGCTTCCGTAGCGAACAGAATTGCACTGCAGTAAAGTCGCATCTCAGTTTTCACTCCAGTCGCTGCATCTGCAGAAGCTGGGTTAATTGACACTATGTCATTACGGGCAGCCAACGCAAAGTTGGACCTGCTTTCTCAAAACTGGTCGAAATTCGTCGAGGATCACGAGAAGCTACTCTTATCCAAGACTGACGTCACCACTGAGCATAAATATTTTACCGACGGCTCATTCGAAAATGCTCTCAAACTGTTTCAAGGAGCACAGGATGATCTCCTACATCGCATTCACAAGTTGGAGTCTACATTACCATCACACGGTAGTGCTCTCGCCAACTCGAGTCTCATCGTGCTAGCCGGAAGTAGGCTTGATGTCCCTACTATCCCTGTGCCAAAATTCTCACGCGAATAACAAGAGTGGAAACACTTCCACGACATGTTTATCTCTCTCATCGGCGAAAATACATCTCTCACCGCTGTGGAGAAGATGTATCATCTCAAATCGGCATTGGAAGGGGATGCCGCCCGTCTCATCGCTAGCATTAGAGTCACTGAGGACTCGTTTGCATCGGCTTGGGACGCTGTTGTCCAACAATACGACAACAAGCGTCTTCTCACCTCATTAGACCAGCTGACAGCAACTTTGCGAAACATCTCAAGGCTATCATCAACACTGCCAACGAGGCAGTGCAAGCTCTCAAGGCATTAGGATCCCCAACAGAGCATTAGGACCAGATCCTAGTCCATCTCATCGTCTAGAAACTGGACATCTCATTACGTGAGGCCTGGGAAGTTCATTTGGGCATTTCGACAGAATTTCCCACCTACGAAGACCTGCGTACGTTTCTGACCGGTCGTGCTAGAGATCGTGAAGCCATAGAGTGTAGCATCTCACCACGTAAGCCTCAGCATGATTCACGTGGCAACCAAGGCAACAAGTCCCGTATCTCATCTGCCGCAATTCATGTCACTACGCAGGGCCAGTCTCAGCAATCTCAGCCGCAACATCATTAATCTCAGATGCAGTCTTATCAAGCTCCACGCAACCAGCAATCTCAGCCTCCTAAGCCTCAAATAAACTCATCTCAGTCTCATCCAGCAGCTCCAAAACACATGTTCTCATTTAAATCCGACTATTGCCATTGCTGTGAAGGTAATCATTTCATCGTCGGATGCCCAAAGTTCCAGGCAATGGCTCCGGACGAGCGATTTCAACTAGTAGCCCATTATTACCTATGTCGCAACTGTCTGGGCGATCAATGTTTTGAGAATTGCCTATCCAAGAGTTGTCGCCGTTGCAAGGAATGCGATGAGCCACATCATTCCATGCTGCACTACTCACGTCTTACGAGGTTGACCAAGAATTCACCTGCAGTTGCAGCTGAGGCACCTCATACCTCAGATCTACCGGCATCTTAGCCAAAATCTCAGCCACAGCAGCCTCAGCAATAACAACTTTGCCATTCTCAAGCAGCAGCTTTCATCTCATCTGCCATCAGTCGTGCTCCAGATCACAAACCAGTGACATCTCGACCGACAGTGGTTCTAGCAACCGCATATGCTCTTATTTCTCATCCATCAGATTCGTCTCATCGCATCAGAGTTCTCATTGATCCTGGATCAAAGCTTACTCTGATTTCTCAGGCTGCTGTTCGCACTTGCAGTCTCATCTCTCAGCCTTGCAATATACCGTTACAAGGAGTTGGCAACATCTCATCAGGAAAAACCGCAGGCATGGTCTCATTCTTCTTGCAATCTACCATCTCATCAGAACACGAATCTTTCAACGCTCATATTCTCAAGAACATCACAGCACATATTTCATCAGTCTCAATCTCACTAACTCTATGGTCTCATATTCAAGATCTAGAACTCGCCGACCCAGAATTCCACAAATCTGGTAAAATTGACCTTCTCATCAGCGCTGATTTCTACGGTCATATCATACGAGCAGGTCTCAGATCAGGAAGTTCATCAGAACCGATTGCGATGAACACCATACTCGGTTGGACTATCCTGGGTCCTGTTCATCAACAATCACATCAATTACCTAGCCTGTCTCATCATCTCATCTCAAATTCTCAACTGCATGACTCTCTCACAAAGTTCTGGGAACTCGAAGAGGTTCCAGAGTCTTGCAATGAAACTCTCACCGTCGAGGAAGCTGAATGTGAAGCTCACTTCCTAGCTACTCATTCTTGGGACGCATTAGGACGATACATCGTCCGGTTACCATTCAAATCGTCATCTCAGAAGCTAGACGAATCTCGTCATATTGCGCAGCGCTGTCTCAATCCTCTCATCAAGCGACTTTCTCAGGACTCTGAACTGCAGAGTCAGTACACCGCATTTCCTACCGAGTATGAAGCACTCGGACACATGCAGCGAGTCTCATCATCATCGCCTGAACCATCTCATGCATATTATTTAACCCATCATGGCGTCATTCGTGAAGACGGCGACACGACCAAGTTAAGAGTCGTCTTCAACGGTTCAAGCAAAACATCATTTGCTAGTTCTCTCAATGATCATTTGCATATCGGCCCAAGCTTGCAATCAAAGATCTGTGATGTACTTTTATATCTCAGAAGTCACAGATACATCTTTTTGACGGACATCGTGAAGATGTTTCGTCAAATTCTCATCCACGCTGATGACAGGGACTGTCAGCGCTTTCTCTGGACTGAGAATGGTCCCACCGTGACATATCAACTCAACACTGTCACGTACGGCACTCGACCAGTACCATGTCTAGCTGGCCGAGCTCTCAAACAACTTCTTATCGACGAAGGGTCTCGATATCCACTAGCAGTGGAACTATTCCAAAAAGGCAGCTACGTTGACGACATCGACGGCTGTGCTGACAATCTCAGCAATCTCAACGACATTGCAAATCAGGTCGAAACACTTTGGAACTCAGGTTGCTTTCCATTAGCTAAATGGAAAAGCAATCATCCTGAGTTTAGTAAAATCTCATCATCACTCAGTCCAGAAGATTCTCATTCGTTCTCAGATACACTCTCAAAAATATAAAGCCTCTCATGGAACTGTCAAGAAGATGTTCTCACGTTTACTGGCAAAACTTCTCAGACGCTCAGTATAACAAAATGCACCATCTCCTCAGAGGCTGCTCAATTATTCGATCCTTTGGGTTTAATCTCACCAGAAATCGTCAAAGCAAAAATTCTCATCCAGGACCTTTGGCTACAAAAGTTCGACTGGGACGATGCAGTCTCACCAAAGATAGTTCACCGATGGAAGACTTTCCGTGATGAACTTTCCCAAGTTTCTCAACTCAGAATTCCTCGATGGATCAATCTCATCCCAAACTCATCAAGCATCGAGATTCACGGGTTTTCTGACGCATCTCAGGCTGCAATGTCTGCAGTATTATATTTCAGAGTCTGTCAACCTGGCGAACAGGCTCTTATTTCTCTCATCTGCTTAAAAATAAAAGTCTCTCTACTCAAACGTCTCACAATTTCTCGTCTTGAGCTCTCAGCTGCATTATTGCTCTTAAAACTTGCATCTCATGTCTCATCAGCGCTTCAACTATCTCAGGTTCCGACCTATCTTTGGACTGACTCATCAACAACACTAGCTTGGGTGACTAGTGAACCTACCAAGTGGAAGGGATTCTTCAAAAATCACGTTAAAGCAATTCAGCAACATTCTCCAGAATCACAATGGAGATACATTTCAGGGAAGCAGAATCCTGCTGATTGTGCTTCCAGGGGTCTCACCGCATCTCAACTCATAAATCATCAGCTATGGTGGTCAGGACCCAGCTGGCTAGCTGATCCTCCTACTCAATGGCCATCTCATCAAGTTTTCAGCTCAACATCCGATGAAGCAGTGCACGTAAACTCAGAAATGAGACCTTACAAGTCTCACATCTCAACTAGTTCACCTCTCATGCCATTATGAACTCTCATTCACTCACGGACTACTCTCACATCTCTTCTACGTTGCACAGCAACTGTTTTTAGAGCAATCTCATGCTTCAAAAAAGTACCTGATTCAGAAATCGCATCACTGTTTCAAGGTAAAGCTCTCAAGAAATCTCACTGTTTCACCCGACTCACAGCATTCGTCGACCAAGCTGGTGTCATCAGAGTTGGTGGACGTCTTCAAAATTCAACATTGGATGCTGACAGCGAACATCCAGCGATCCTTCCTAAGGATTGTACACTCTCACGTCTCATCATAGCAGATTCTCATTTACGCACTTAGCAAGGAGGTACCCAACTCACATTATCTCATGTTCGCAAGAAGTGTTGGATAATTGGTTTGTTTCTCAGCCGTTCATCTGGAGGTTGTCACCGACTACTCCGCTGAAGGCTTTCTCAAGGCATTCCACTGTTTCACCAGTTGACGGGAAATTTGCCGCACACTTCGAAGTGATTGTGGAACAAACTTCAAGGGTGCTGACATCATTCTTAAGCAACTTCTCACCAGTGCTCTCAAGGAATCCGCTCATCTACAGCAGCATCTCACCAATGACGGAACTTAGTGGTCATTTAATCCACCTGGGGCTCCTCATATGGGCTGGAAATGGAAAGCTGCCGTGAAATCAATTAAGTATCATCTTCAGCCAACCATTACTGATACACTTCTCACCTATGAAGATTTCTCAACGTTTCTCATTCAAGTCGAAGCAGTTCTCAATTCTCGTCCTCTCAGCGCACTCTCAGAGGATCCGGACGATCTCACTGCTCTTACACCCGGATATTTCATCCGTGGTGCCGCTATCAACACCATTCTGGAACCAAATCTCACTTCAATCGCATTATCACATCTGCAGCATATCCAAGAGCGCTTGCAGCATTTCTGGTATCAATGGTCAACGGAATGCTTGCAATCTCATCAATAGATCTCAAAATGGAACACATCTCATCACGATATTACAGTTGGATCACTTGTATTGCTCTCAGACGAGCGGTATCCACCAACAAAGTGGCCGCTCGCTCATGTCATTCAATTACATCCTGGCGCCGATGGTCTCACCAGAGTTGTTACTCTGAAGACATCGTCGTCCACTCTCAAACGACCTATCAGCAAACTCGTGCTATTACCAGTCTCATCGACCACTGGAGATTCTTATGGATTGCCTCACTTCTCCAACGAGTAGGAGAAGGCGGGGAGAATGTTCAAATCTCCCGCGCTCTCATTACCAATTCTCACGGCGGATAAGTAATCGATAATACAGTCGATCACCAATCAATTATAGGCGGCTCCGCTAGTCACATTCTCACCGCATAGTGGGGATGATGAAGACGGAAGGTCTGTCTCTCTCACACAATCAACGCTCTCACTCGTTCTCATATATCTCAGTTATTCATTGCAGACGCCTTGTGCTCTCATTAAATCTCTCAGTTATTCAAACATCCATTGCGTTCTCATTAAATAAATTAGTGCATTTTGCTTATAATAATTCAAAGTAATTATTCAGTGCATTAGTTTTGCTCTCATATCTAATCTCAGTGCATTTTCAATTTAATTAGTCTCACCGTGTGTACCGGTATAGTTAGCACCTAGACGCCACCTTGGCCACGTGTTGCACGCGAGTGAAATCGCATCAAATAAATTAAAACAGACGCTATTTTAGTGAATTCTAATAATAAATATTTCTCATAAACTGTACATATTGTAAATAAAAATCTTATTGGTGGTTTTGACTAAAATATTGAGTGTTAAAAAAAATTATTTGGTACCAACCAATTCACACACACCAGATCCTCTCATCCTCTCATCATATAATTAATTATTAATTAATTATTTAAACACAATTTATTATTTTTTTCAATTAATGTTTTAATTTTTTTTTAATAATTAATAAAATTTCAATACAATGATGACATTCGAAAGTCTTAAAAAATATTGAAAAAAAGGGACACTGCCTGAGAATGACCTTGATTCTACGACAGTGAAAATAAAAGTATTTTACATTAAAATTACTATTTTGACTGCACCAAAAAAGTTATTATCAAAAACCCCCTTTTTAAAGTAAGTATTATCTTTTGACGATTTTATCATTTTACGATGCTCAGAAAAAAAAACATTTTTGAATTATTGCTGACAATTCACTAGGTGTTGCTGACTTTATCATAGCTTAAATTATTACACGTCTTACACATTTGTCGAATTAACTATAAATACGATAGCTACGAATAGCAAAATAGCTCCTGTCTACGCCACATAATTATAGAACGTTAATAACAATTTAAAAAAATTTTTATCTAAAAAAAAACTAATTTCGCAGTTAATTTTTAACATAATTAATTATTAACAATGATCCATTCGCACTTGATAACGAAATATGTAAAAAAAACTCAAACTCAGTTTTTTATGTAATTTTTTGACGTTTATGACCGAAATATCATTATCATTCATAATTAGTTATATAAAAAGTTAATGTGAAATAATTGTTTTTTTAAATCAACAATTTTTTAATTGTTATTAATGCTCGGCAGTTATTTGACATTGGCAGGAGCAATTTTACTAATTATTTGTAGGTAAGTTTTTGTATTTAATTTGACAAATGTGTGAGAGGTGTAATAATTTGAACTATGATAAAGTCAGCAACACCTGATGAAACATTGGCAATAAATTAAAAAAGCTTTGACAAATAATTTGTGCATATACCACATAAAACAAGCTGCGTCAATATATACTTTGAATATCTTAATTAGCATGTAAAAAAAAAAAAAATGATTTAAAAAAATAATGAACTAATATACCGTAATCGGTTCCACAATGATTAGGATCATGGAAGACATCAATTCTGATCACCATTGACCCTAGTACTCCGAAGTCAAGACTTCAAGAAGCATCAATAAGCTTGTTTAAATAGTATCTCATTGTTAAAGTAAAATCGTCTGGGAAATAATGCTTTTCAATTGTTTTATGTTAACGAGTGTTTATTTATTGAGGACCAAATATTCTCAAAATACAAAAGGGTTACAAACGTCAATATTCAAAATAGTAAATATGAAAGTAAATGTTTCATGCATATGTTTTACAAGTATTTCAAAGTAAATTTAGAAAATACCAGATAATGGTGACAATGTTTAAAACTTACCCTAAACAGGTTTTAGTGCTGTGTCAGGACTAACAGCAGTAACACAGGACACTTATTCACAGCCCGTTCTCGCGGTTAATTAATATGATTCTAATTTATCGGTTTAGTTATTTATTTAGTATGCTTTGTTGTATCGATTTAAATGTTTATGCGTTTCCAAATCTTCGTAGATTAGAATAAAATGAATGTCTTCGCGCTTCTCGCGGTAAAATAATTTCAATGTATTCAAATTCTTCGCGTCTTCGCGGTGAAATAAAATATAAATTTGTATATAAAATCTTCACGTATTTTCTCAGTAAAATAGTTTCAAAATATTCAAATTATTCGCTTTTTCGCGGTAAAATATTCAAAATCTTCGCGTATTTTCGCGGTAAAATATTATTCAAATCTCCGCATTTATCGCGGTAAAATATTCGTTGATTCTTCACGTTTCTCGTGGTATGATTCAATATTGAAATAAAATGAAATTAAATGGATTAAAAATAAGATGAAGATAATCAACGCAACCGGTGCTTCCGATTGATATTAATTCATGACTTACGACGATCAAGGTCCGAATCGTATGCTCAGCTACCGTTGACCGAATGGTGAATTTAATAACACGCTAATTATTCTCCTGAGACTAGTAGAAAATGATATAATGATTATTCGAGTGCTTACGACGATCAAGGTCCGGTTCGTACGCCCAGCTACCGTTAACCGAATGCTCAATCAAGATATCAATCCTCTAGCCACGAACACCGTCAAGTGTCCGGAGTTCGGTATGGTTCAGAGTTTGATTCCCAAAAGAACTGATGAGCTAAAGTCCATGGTCTTTTTATATGGTCTTCACATATGAAAAGTGGTGGTAACTTGTTTTCCATACGAGAAGACTCGGACTCGCCCGAAAGTTCTATATAGGCCCATGCACACGTGTGATCCCTGGGAAATAGATTTTGACTATTAAGTGGGCCGGTGATCTGGCACCACTCTGCCGCCGAGGAAGCCATAAATTTGGTGGTTTCCATTAGCTTTCTTTAATTTCCAAGAATCACATGCAGGTGCACACGAGTTGGGTGGTCTATAGTTTTAACATGAAAAATCAAAGAAAAGATTACCTTTCTATGCTTAGATTATTAAATGGGAACGGATGAATAAATTTTAAAAGTACGTTAAGTAAAAATGACGAAATCTATAGAGCAAGAGAAATCTATAATACACGTGGTCCATTAGTACAATACGACTTAATTGTAAAGCGTTGACAACGCTCAGGTAGGTATATTTGTCCGGTACGACTGCTAGCGTCAATAAGTCGTCGTTATACATAAAAAGGTTGACGTACAAGAGGTCTTAGTGTGTGCTTATTTTGGGAGGAAAAAAAATAAAATTTTTGAATGTAGCAGCCGTGACAATTCAGTATCATTAAAGTTAATCATATTTTAATTTAAATGGATTACTTGCATGAAATTATTTATTTAATTATCATGTAATAATTAAGGGGAAAGTAAAAAATTCAAATTCCGCGCCATATATAGAATAAACGTTAATTATAATTATATTATAATTCAAATTATAATATAATTAATAATAAAATATTTAAAACAAATGATACGATGACGAGAATGATAGACCAATACCGACCTAACGATTAAGAAAAAGAATTTGATAAAAAATAACAATTTAATCATGAATGAGGTGCTAGATAGTAAATTTTTTTGATGAAAAATTTAAAAAATTATTCAAAAAAAAAAAAAAAGAGGACCTAACGAAAAAATTGGTGGACCTTAACGGACCTAACAGAGACCTATCGATTAAGGTCATTTTAGTTGCTAAATTCTTAAAATGAGGTGCTAAAATTGTGTAGGTGCTGTAAACGCCAAAAATGGATCAATTAAGTGAAGAAGAATTAGATTATCTGATAAACCATCCACCATACACTGTATTTGAAGCAGATTTAATGATACGTTATTTTGAAGAACCAATACAGGACTACACTCAAAGGTTTGTACGTTATATTCATCCTCTACAAACTAATTTAAAGATCATTTGAACTAGACGTGATAAAAAAAAAGCGCTCTATACTGCTGTGCATTCAAAGACCGTAAAGAAAACTGCATCAAGTGATCGAAAGTTTGGAAAAACTAGAAGAACGTATCGACAAAAAATTAAAGACAATCGAATTCATCATAGATTTCGCAGGGTTTTTTTATGCCCGATGCCACCTTAGCATCGAAAGAATTGTGTGTGGTTGATATATATGTTAATTGCTCAATCTATAAGTGTAAACATTTCATCTTCCAACCGCCATTGGAGTATAATGGAGCAATTACGCAAGAAAATTTTGATGCGAGTGGGTGCGACCATGGTATCCGGTGGGACTCAGGTGAAACACCATACGACAAACTCATAGAAATTATTAATGATTTAGTGATCAAAGCAAGTTATATTCATGTCGGCGGAAAGCAAAAAGGCAAATGGTTGACGATCATGACCGATTAAACAGCAAAAATAATCGACATCCAACTAATCAGACATTATTTACTTGAAAACGTGGATCGTTACCATAAGGAAAAATGTCCGCTAAGACAGTGTCATCGCCGAAGAACACATGCATGTGCTTTTTAAAATATTCAACAATTAAAGCGTTGGTTCGTGGATTTCTGGCATGACGAACCATCATACGAAAAATCTGCGCAAATATATTATCAACTGTCTGATTTGAAAAAAATGCATAAACGTGAAATCACCTGCCGTGATTATATCTTTCTTCTACGTTTTGCGAGGACCCAAATACGTTATGTTTACAATACTCTTCCTCGGAATTACAGAATAATGATAAAATAAGAGATTACTCATTTTGTATGGACCACTACCCAGCGACTGGTGGTGATTGGGATATCTATGAAATAGGGCTTTATCCATACCGAAAAGATTGCCCAAAGTGTATAAATAATAGTAATTCTATAGAATAATCATAACAATTCATAGAACAAGTTAAAAAAAATCTGTCTGTCAGTTGACCCTGCGGACCAGCCCCTAAACTTCCCGCTGTTTTCGAGATTCTTGAGCTCGAAAAATTATTGTGGACATATTTTCGAGCTCGAATCTACTTTTGTATGCCTTTAGTTTCGAAAAAAAAACGTTTTTTACCATTTTTCTCAAATGATATTTCTTGAACGAATAAACCGATTGAGAGTTAAGGTGGCAATCGACGCGTTCAATTGCATCCTACAACTAATCAGATTTTGAAATTGATTTATCTAGTCGTTTTTGAGAAATTTCTAAAATACTAAAAAAAAAGTGTGTTGTCAGCTCCGACGTAAGATTGGAGTTTACTCCTCCAGATCGACTGTCTAAATAGGCACAAAAAGTCTAAGAAAAAGATTAATACCATATCAAATGGTAAATAAACGAATCAATGAAAATATCTAAATAATGGATTTTCATTCTATTAATATTTATTATGACTGTTCGGTCAAGTATTATACATCAAACATTTTACAAAAACAGATTTGACGTATTATCGATGAATATATCATGAGGAAGGTTGATCAATCATTTTATTTTCATCCTCTAAGTTATTATTACTATTTTACATATTAATTAGATCAATAGTGCGGTCGTTATTAATTACTGTGACAAGAGGCTTATGGCAACTGAAATATACGACACATGACGTTCGTAGATATGTGGTTCACAAATCTCAAAATAACCGCATCAATAGTTGCACCATACCTCGTTGTCCCTAATGTTCTATCGGAGATAATGTCTAAATTAAGTTCGGATTTTTAAAACTGCATCAATCTCGATCCGTCATCTTTATTAAAGTCGATATTAAAATAACCGCTAAGTATGAGTGGAACTACATGGTACTGTTTCTTCAGTGGTTTCGAGCTAACAATGTCTCATGAATGAAATCTATAACATTATCAACCTTTTGATTAGCACAAATGTAAATCAAGACGAAAATTATGTGATTATTATTAGGCAGGTACATCTCGCTGCACGGGATCTCGGAAAAAATAGACCCGGAAAAAAAAGACCGGAAAAAATAGACCCAGAAAAAATAGACCTGAAAAGAATAGATTCGGTAAAAATAGACACGAAATAAATAGACTCCAAGAAAATAAATCAGCAATAGTAGACCAAAAAAAACGGATGCAAACATCTAACATTTTTCATTCGGCAACTAATTTTATTCTCTTTTGTATAAGGCTTTGCCCCTGGACTCTACCAGGACTTTGCCCCTGGATGTTTTAGAGGTGTCCTCTTTTCACGAAAGAAATTAACAAGTGAATTGATGGCTACGTAAAATTTGACCCGAAGACAAATTACCCGCGACAAAACACCCGCAAACCAAAATACCTGCGACAAAATACTCGCAAGCCAAAATATCTATAATTAATAAACTATCAGATAATATACTAGCAACAATTATTGTTATTGAATCCAAATTTTGTGTGTGTGTAATTAAAAAAATGTACCCACACATGAAAAGGTGTAAAAATAGCGTCTTTTTTAACTTCCTGCTAAGAAAATCGACGATTTTCAAAAAATTCGGGAAGTTATTGGTTTTATCCCGATTATCAAAAACCGAGATTTCATCATATATTGAAGTTTGAAGGTGCGAGGATGCTATTCAGACATTTTCTGAGCGATGTGTGTGTGTGTGTGTGTGTTTGCGCGCGCGTGTGTGTGTGTGTAAGTGTGTGTGTGCATGCGTGTGTGTGTGTGTGGATGTAAACCTCTCATATCTTTTTAATGAATAAACTAATTCAGATGGTTCTGGCGGCATTGAAAAGATTCTTTCTGAACTTAGATTTTTAGAAAATTTTAGATCATTTAGTCGAATAAACTCTGAGATATTTGAGAAATACGAAAAAAAAAAAAAATTTTTTTCTGTTTTTTTTTTTGGATATTTTGAAAACTGTCGAATCGATCAATTCTAAAATCTAATCAACTCTAGAACTCGATGAAAGCTTCCGATTGCCGCCATGAACGTTTCAATCGGATAATCTGTTCGAAAGATATCCTCGATGAAAAAAAAAGTAGAAAACGGTTTTTTTTACAAATATCGTCGAAACAACTAAATAAATTAGTCACAAAATTTCATTAGCTTTAGAACTCGATAAAAGCAGTCGATTGCTGCCAAGAACGTCCCAATCAAATAATCCGTTCGAGAGATGTCGTTGACGGAATAATAAATGTAAAATCTTTACCTGCTTTTCTCATTGAATAACATCATAATTACTAAATAACATTACTCAAAACTAATATGTTCTTCTTTATGTAAGCCATTGGAAGTGACTGCTTAAAAATCGTCATATTCGCTCGTACCACGATATACTTACACGATATAAATACAACGTATCACATAAACTTATTCTTGAGCTAATTATTGAACTAATTGTGGATAAATATGTAAAAAACACTTATTCATTAATTATTTTGGATTCTAAATTTTTCAATTTTAATATAAAACGTAACCCGTTTGAGCTTAAAAAGGGAAACAAAGGTATTTTCGAGCTCAAAGAGCTTGAAAATGTATTTATACTAATGTTTTCGAGCTCTAAGAGCTCAAAAACAGCGGGAAATTCCAGAGCTGGCCCGCAGGTCCAGCCGATGCCCAGATTTTTTTTACTAATTTTGTGTGTGTGCAATTAAATCAATGTACACACACAGAAAAGGTTGTGAAACATAGCGCCCTTTTTTCACGAATTTTTTGTGTGTGCAATTACAAAAATATACCCACACAGAAAAAAGTATGGAAAATAGTGCCCTTTTTTCATGAATTTTGTGTGTGTGCAATTAAAATAATATACCCACTCATAAAAAAATGTCAAAAGTGGCACTAGCAGGTATTTTGTCGCGAGTGATTTGTCTTCGAGTCAAAGGTCGTGTCACCGAGTTCCGAATTGATAGACATTGAAACACATGATACCATCAAATAGTAAGGCCGAGTATGAAGTTCCTCATGAAATCGTTAGTCAGCTGATAAGTTGATTTGCCGGGTCTATTTTTCCAGTCTATTTTTTCCGGAGCTGTTTTTTCCGGGGCTATTTTTTCTGATTACCCGCTGCACGTATGTCTCCCAAATTAGAATGTGTTTGGCTAAAGTGCTGGGTATTCCTTAAGGAAGTATCATAATTGCCAGTAAGTACATGGTGTGAATCGTAAAAATTTTGATAAATGCTGACATTTTTTTACATATTTATTATTATAAATAGATATAAAATTTTAAATATAATTCGAAGATCAGTGTTTTTACTTATTAAAAAGGTTAATTAATTCGTAGCCCAATTCTCCGATCTAAATTTTAGACATAGTTAATTTTTATCAGTTCAATACCACGACGTGGTATTAAAATTGTATTATATGTAAAAAAAATAAATTTTATTATCAAATAATTTGTAGTTTTACCTGAGGATGGTATGAGAGCTCATGTCGGAACGTCGTGGTATTGTATTAATAAAATTTAACTCTGTCTAATATTTGGATCGGGGAATTCGGCTTTGAATTAATCAACCTTTTTAATAAAAATATATAATAATATGTAATTATAAGTATGCATATTTTTATAAAAAATTCAAATATAAATCAACACTTTAGAACACAAAAAAATCGTGCTCACTGTACGTATCATTACAGTACGACTAATACTCTCTCTCTCTCTCTCTCTCGCTCTCTCTCTCTCTCTCTATATATATATATATATATATATATATGAGGGTGGCTCAAAAAAACCGACTATTTTTTTTTCGATCTCGCATGAAAATTTGTTGGCTTACGACGTTTTAAGCAGTCTCTCCAAGTCAGCTCGAGAAAAAATTTTGAAAAGGTCGCTCACGAATTTTGAAAATATCAAAAATGATTGAAATCCGGATTCTTTATTCCAAAATTTTTTCTTTATCGTGGCAGCAATAGTTTATATTTGTAAAATCATGACTATACTGAAAATTCCAGCCCAAAATTTAAATATTCAAACGGCGCTCAAGAATTTTGAATGTTTCCTAGTGCAGTCTTTTAAACGTTTTCGAGCGACCTTTGAATAGTATTAATAAAGCTTTCCGATTTTTTCACTATCAATTTGCATGACAATGAGTGAAAATATAACCCGAAAAATAGAAATAATAAGTTTTTTACATACTTTTGACGCCAAATCGCGTCAGATGCTTGATAGGCCGGATTTTTTTTAAGTTTTTTACACTAAAAATGAGAGAAAAAATAAAAAAAATCGAAAAAATGAGGATAACGCCAATCGACTGCATTTTCTCTGAAATAAATTTCTATCGTATTGTCCGGAGACGTTTTTTTTTTTTGTTAACAAATGTTATAAACAAATAGATTTTTCAAAGTCTAAATTGGATTCAAAAATTCGAAAAAATGGGGATACTAACGATCGAAATTTATTATTTTTGAAACAAATTTTTGTCAGATCGTCCAGAGACGTTTTCTAATTTCCCGCTAAGAAAATTGTAAATTTTCGAAAATTCGGGAAGTTATTGTTTTCACCCTGATTTTCGATAATCGTGTTTTCATCAGATGTCTGACTATTTTCGGAATGATGCCTGAGTGGCTGTATGTATGTGTGTATGTGTGTGTGTGTGTGTGTTCTGATATTTGAGGATGACGTAACGTGGCTTCTCCAGTTGTGTTGATGTTTTGACAGCCCAAATGTGCCTTGATGTTGCTGGTAAAAGCGGACACTCATACAGTTCCCAGGTTCGAAAACTCATTGAGATAGCTGGATCACAGGTAATATAATTTAATGCTCGAATTTTTTCCGTATCTGATAGGGTGACATACGGCACAATCCACTCGATTTTTTGCAAAGTTAACCGTACTTCCTCAGCACCCGCTGCTTGTTGTATGTAAGCATTAATGTCACTATTTGAAATCGTAAGAACTATCTTTAGCTGAACATTTATAAGAGCCTTCAGATAATTTTCAGCAAAACCACTTAAAATATTTGGCGGAATCGATAAATCAAACTTTCCGGCAGCGTTGGTTAATTTAACATCATCTTCCATCACCCAGCCAGCATTCTTCAAAGCAGTCAACTGATTTAGACTAAATGACACATAACCTTTTATCAGGCTTGTTATACTAACGTTACTACTTCGATCAACCTCAACACCATTTATAACTAAGCGGAATTCTTAAATCATGTGACAAATCCCCATATCAACCAAGTTGGTGGTAGCGATGACAGCAGTATTATTGTTCCCAGTAAACTTTTCGAAAATATGGAGTGCACTTTTGCTAGGAAGTATGCACAAATTTTGATTCAGGATGGGAATACGAACTTCATCATTGTTGTTCAAAGTCGACGATGTATACGGTTGATGAGCATGCAGTTCATAGTGAGCAATTGACTAATCGAATATAATTGGTCGTTGGATATCCAATATATTAGCCATTATTCTTTATATCCTCGGTTACCTACTGCACCGTACTTGTCGCCTTTCTCGTAACTGCTGTACGTTGTACTACCCTTATGCTTGGTGCCGAATATTTATCCTTGCTGTTTTTAAAATCTGTGCCGTATTTACCTTGTTGCCTATAAATACTTTCTTAAGTTGTTTGAAGCTTTGTTATTGGACATTATACTCAACAGCTCAAGACCTAAGTCTTCCGACACGGGATTATGTAGCAGGAATTAAATTTTATTTTGTTAATCTTCCACGTAAACGTAGTTCGAGACTTTTCAGGAACAGCTTGTTCTGATGTGTTAACGCCTTGTGAGGTGTTCGTCGACTGATTGCGCTTGGCAATGTTGATAGCTTTTTATAGCCTGCACCACTCTTTGTATCATATACAATACCCATTTATATTGTCTTCACATGTTATCTTATGGCTATAGTTTCACCCCTAAAATTGGCACATTTTCCTTCCTGATCCACTATACGTAGTCTTCTATTATATATAGCATCTGCAGTGATTGGAAGGTGAATGACGTGTGATGGCAACTCAACGATATTATATCCTGGTGGTACGCTCGAAAAAAACTCATGAATTGTGTGCACTTTGCGTTCATTTATGTAAGTACCTGTGGTAATATTACTCTCAACCATTGAAGCATTTATCTTTAGTATAGCTACAGGAAATTCTGATGAGTGACCTTTGTTTGGTGAACCCGACGATTTTTAAAACATAATAGCCGACCAATAGAATCGTTAGGTATAAAATTTATAACCTGATCACATTTAATTTTACTTCGTAGTTCATTATTATTTGTTTTTTTACTGATGCTAAGTCTCGGCAATGACTTTTGTATGTATTTCTCGAAAATTTGGAAAATCTAAAAGTGCTCGACTCATAATGCTCATTTATTATGAAATAATAAAATAATAATAAAAAAATGGTGGGAAGCACGAATAAATTTAAAATATATACAATTTTCTTCTATTAAAATTTGTTGTTTTTTTTTTTTAATTATATTGGTATTTATTTTCTAATTATGAAAGAACCTACTTAAAATATCTCGATTAATAATAAAAAAAAAAAATAAATGTAAATAAAAAAAATTGAATTAAGAAAATTCAGGCGTACCTATTAGCAAAAAAAACAGCTGTACTAGGACGGTAATGCGCAAGCGCCCCTGGTGAAAAAAACGTACGTATGATGTATAGATATATCACCACCCATGTTAATTTTACATATATATTGTGACCGGTTATCTAGTTCGTCTGAAATCCGTCAGACGGACTATTCCCCTTACAAGTATGTGGCTTACGTTTTCCCGGCTTCTGCTGTTGCTGGGCGCCAGGCGAGTTTCACTCAGCGAAATTCACGATCGTCTTTATCATCAGCTTAGGGTGACGGATGAGTAGTAGGATAGGCACTTAAGTATATTTAAGAGAGTATGAACAATCGATAATATCGGAAGCACAATTTATCTTAAAATCTCGTGAGACGGATTAACGAAACTACTCGCTATAAGAAAAATACTCGCCGGCTATGGTACTGGACTCAAATAATAAGTAACTAAGTGCTATCAATAATAGTATCCTCGATAGAGTCAAGTAACAAAAAAAATAATAATTTTGACTCGATATAATGACTGTAAACAACAAACTAAACTCAGGGATTACCCTGTATTGCAACTTGACGGCAACGTGATGTCAACTTACTTGACATCCGCAACCGTCGGTAACTCGGCGTTTGTAAATATAATTAATTTCGAATTGTCGATCTTTACAAACAAAATAATAATAATAATCATAAAAAACAAATCAACAAAATCAAAATTGAAATCACAACATAAATAATCAGGTGATCAGATACATACACCCAGGGTTTCAAACTCAATGTCATAAATCCAATTCACCAATAATGATTCAAACGTTGTACCCGTCGAAGTGAGTCAAATTAACAGATTAAAACAAAGTACGTACCAATTAGAAAATCTATCTATTAAATTAGTGTACGTCAACTCGAACTACTACGAAACAATTTACTTGGCTCACTCACCGGTCGAGGTTCTTGAAGTCCAATGTTCGTCGTCTCCACGTGGTCGCTATGAATCAAAATAGCGGGCTGGGAACGGCGTCTCAAAATTCCAACAGGAGCTGGATGACCCAACTAGACAATTGGGGTGCACTTGACTTGCTCGATCCCGACTGCGCCGAAGTTGATTCGTTAATCACAACAAAAAATTGTTCAATTATTTATCTGCACGCGGATTTTTAATTAAAAAATAAATTTTTGTTCGATGATTGTCTTTTTGTAAATAATATTTAAAAATTTGATTTGAACCTGGCGGTTAAAAATGTCGTATTGACATATTAGGGTAACAAATGAGTTTCCGCCGTTTTCGAACACAAATTAAATATTTATTATAGAAGAACGGTAATATAAATTTATTTAAAATATTGCCCAACACTTGCAACCACTTTTTCCCATCTCTCAGGCAGCATTCGAATTCCACGTCTGAAGAACTCCTTGTCTTTTGAGGCTATCCACGAATCAACCCAATTTTTGGTATCCTCATAAGATGTGAATCGCTGCGCCGTCAGAGCATGTGCCCTGGACCGGAACAGGTGATGATCGGACGGTGCAATGTCTGGTGAATACGGCGGGTGGGGTAACACTTCCCAATCAAGTGTTTCCATGTACTTTTTCACGGGAGTCGCAACATGTGGACGAGCATGGTCATGCAGAAGAATAATTTTTTCGTGTCTAGAATAGTATTGAGGGCGTTTTTCCTTCAGAGCTCGGCTCAATCTCATCAATTGTGTTCGATAGAGGGCTCCAGTAATTGTTTCTCTCGGATTAAGCAACTCATAATACACTACACCTAGCTGATCCCACCAAATATACAGCATAAGTTTTTTTCCGTGAATATTCGGTTTTGCTGTTGATGTTGACGCGTGGCCAGGTAATCCCCATGATTTTTCCTTTTTTGATTGTCATAATGTATCCACTTCTCATCACCAGTTATGATACGATGTAAAAAACCCTTTTTTTTATGTCTAGCTAGCAGCATTTCACTTAAGCATAATCGGCGTTCAATATCTCTCGGCTTTAATTCGTACGGAACCCAATTTCCTTGTTTATGAATCATTCCTAATGATTTTAAACGATGTGAGACTGCTTGCTGAGTGACTTCTAATGTGAGAGCAAGTTCTTTTTGTGTTTGAGATGAATCTTCCTTCAATAATTCCTCCAATTCTGCATCCTCGTAAATTTTTGGCCTTCCACTGCGATCTTTGTCTTCTACGTCGAAATCACCGTTTTTAAACTTTTGTAACCACTCTCGACACGTTCTCTCACTCAAAACACCCTCACCATATGCTTCTACGAGCAATTGATGCGCCTCAGCAGCAGATTTCTTTAAATTAAAGAAGTAAACTAATATTTCCCGCAAATGACGTTTACTTGGCTCAATATATTTTGTTTTTTTTATCAATCTTAACTAGATATTGTTTGTTCGATCGAAAAAAAAGTTTGTTCAATTTTATTTTCCTTGTAATTAATTTTTTTTATATAATTACACCCTCGAAACTGCTCCTGTTCAAATATATCCAACTGCGCGTGCGCGAACATCGACTCAACTGCGCGGTCTATTTAAATAATAATAATAACGATGATGATGATGATGATAATAATGATAATGATAATAATAATAATAATAATAATGATGATAATAATGATAATGATAATGATAATGATAATAATAATAATAATAATAATAATAATAATAATAATAATAATAATAATAATAATAATTTTGCCAGGAGATATTCCGCAAGTTGTTGAGAATGACCGTTGCCGTATTTATTGGAACGTGCCATTCGCAACAACGCGGAAAATAGATCATAATAAACCTGATATTGTGCACTTTGATAAAACCGCTCGTAACATTTATGTTATTGAGTTTTCAGCTCCAGCTGAATATAACATCACGGTTAAAGAAGAGCACAAACACGAAATATATCAGGATCTCCTGTTTGAAATTGGCAAACTTTACCCAGGCTACCGTGTCAAGCTTGTCGTACTCATTGTTGGCGTCCTAGGAGGGATGAAACAGAATTTTGTATCTGCATTGGCTAAAATCCCAACTTGCTCATCGCAAGTTGAGTTTTTGGCATCGAGGATGCAAAAGGCTGTAATTCTCGGATCCCTCCGTCTACTTAGGCAACGAAACTTGGCCTGCTGCGCATGCTAATCATCTTGTTGATGAAGCATCGCAGCAGTAATGATTTGGCGCTCAGTTGAGGCCCTCGGTAGAGTCGGACTACCGGGGATAACCCCCTGAGCATTTAACTTAAAAAAAAAAAAAAAAAAAATAATAATAATAATAATGATAATGATAATGATAATGATAATAATAATAATAATAATAATAATAATAATAATAATAATAATAATAATAATAATAATAATAATAATAATAATAATAATAATAATAATAATAATAATAATAATAATAATAATAATAATAATAATAATAATAATAATAATAATAATAATAATAATAATAATAATAATAATAATAATAATAATAATAATAATAATAATAATAATAATAATAATAATAATAATAATAATAATAATAATAATAATAATGATAATAATAATAATAATAATAATAATAATAATAATAATAATAATAATAATAATAATAATAATAATAATAATAATAATAATAATAATAATAATAATAATAATAATAATAATAATAATAATAATAATAATAATAATAATAATAATAATAATAATAATAATAATAATAATAATAATAATAATAATAATAATAATAATAATAATAATAATAATAATAATAATAATAATAATAATAATAATAATAATAATAATAATAATAATAATAATAATAATAATAATAATAATAATAATAATAATAATAATAATAATAATAATAATAATAATAATAATAATAATAATAATAATAATAATAATAATAATAATAATAATAATAATAATAATAATGTAAAATGAGCGAATAAACTAATTGGATCTGGTTTAGGCGTGAGGAATTAAACAATTAAAAATTACACAGTTTTTAACAATAAATAAATTAGATATTTATTTACACTTATTTACACTTTAAAATTGTAAGAAACTTAAGAATTATAGCGAATGCGACTAAGAGATACGCGATAGCGAATGCAAACTAAAGAAAAGATTCACGTATAAACTTCGACCCGTGGTCGATAGCGGTTATATTCACGGAAATTAATTTATAATTAATTACACGCGAGTAACAATCAGATTTATTCCCAATAAATAGCAGCCTTATTTTACTGACTAAATATTGAGGATAATTTAGCAAAGCGATTTGAGTTGTATCACACAAGAAATAATTATAGCAAAGAGAAGCGATTTTAGCACGAGAGAAAACACGAGGTTGCAAGTAGCAAAGCACGTTGTAGAAAGAATAGATGAAAATGTCGTTGTCGTCGGCTCTTGATGTTGACGTGGCAGCCTTGCTGCATAAGACGAATTTTCCCATTGGCTTAAAAGCGCGCCAACAGGAAGTAGTTGATAGCGGATTTTCTTATTGGTTGGCCAATATAAAACGAATTATCTGATTGGCCGGCTGGTAGCGGGTTCCCATAGTGTCTTGACACGGTCCTGAGGGAGTTTTTAGTATGTGTCGGGTCCAAATAGCGAGTGACCCGGCACTCTACGCTCTCTGTACAATCGCGAGTTCGGCAGCTCCCGGACTTAGCGGAAATGCACGAAGCTTATTTGAATTAATTTAAGCTCGTGACTGAACATTCTCCCCAGCGCTGGCGACGGTGTCGACTGGATTGTCATCTGGAGAGTGAACTGGTAGTACACAAAGTTTAGTGATTGGTCGAACAAGTTCCGTAGTAGCGGTTTTCAGAGTTACTACTCGAGTCAGGCCATCCCTGCCTGGATGTAATGCGAGTACTCGTGCAAGCGGCAATTTCGATGGCCAAAATTTGTACCGCAGTCCGAGTATAGGGTATTGCAGGCGCCTCTCCGACTAGTAAATCTTCTGAATGCCTCGACGAAAGCGTCAGTAGAGTAATCGGTGACAATTTCTATATGCATAGCGGACGTAGCGAGACATACAAACACAGCGATCCATCCTTTATAAGTTTTCGCACCTCGACCTTGAAATGTCTTCAGTGTTACTGGCCCAGCGTAGTCTATTCCAGTGTGTAAGAATGCTTTTGATGGTCTTACACGAGCGGATGGCAATTGTCCCATTAATTGTTGTGCACGAACACCTCTATGTCTCGTGCACACGACGCAGCGAAGAATGTGTGATCTGACTGGAACTCGACCACCTTCTATCCAGACAGATCTCCGTAGATCAGCGAGAGTCAATTGAGTTCCCCCGTGGAATGTTCTCTGATGCGAATGGTCTATCAATAGCGTACTTAAGCGTGATGATTTTGGTAAAATTGCTGGATTTTTTTGTTCATCATCCAGAAGTAAATTCTTCAAGCGACCGCCGACTCTGAGTACTCCGTTATAGTCGACGTAGGGAATCAATTTAGCGAGACGATGATTTCTGTGTAGAGAATCACCATCTTTCAGTAGTTTCAGCTCTTGCGAATAGTACTGCCTTTGAGTATACTTGATCAGCAAAGTCTTAGCGAGTTCCAGGTCAATCGTAGAGAGTGGTGTGGCCAGTGTGGACTGTGGCACTTTTTTAAATTTAGCGATGGCACGTAGACAGATTCCAAGCGTGCGAAATAATGGTGACAACTTAGAGAATTTTTCCAGTAGCGTGTATAGCGGGTGTGAATCTGCCTTGAAGATGGTAAAAACCAGACCTGGACGTTCTTCAAGATGTGATATCGTTTGCGTAGGGATGTCAAAGGATGGCCAGTTTTCTTTTGATTGACTGAGCCACTTAGGTCCCGTCCACCATAGCGAATGCTGTTCTAGTTTGGCTGCTGTTAAACCTCTTGAAGCGCAGTCAGCTGGGTTGAGTTTCCCTCGAACAAAATCCCAGTTGACACTTGGTAGCGATTCTTGAATCTTGGTAACTCTGTTGCGAATGTAGACTTTCCATCTACCTGGGTTGTTTCGTATCCACGTTAAGGATACAGCGGAGTCTGTCCACAAGAAAATTGGTATCTTTTCAAGTTTCAAAACTTTCTTGACGTAGAGTACCAGTTGAGTGAGTAAGACAGCGGCATTAAGCTCCATTCTCGGTATAGTTATGGGTTTCAGTGGTGCAACTTGTGTTTTAGCACACACTAGCGAAATGTTGGAGCTTCCAGTAGCGTCAGTAACTTTTAAGTAGACGACAGCAGCCATAGCGAGTTGTGAAGCATCAGAGAATCCATGTAATTCAATCGATACACCAGTTTTTACATGATTCCAGCGAGGTATCTGAATCTTCGAGATCTGATGTAGTTCATCTCGAAATAAATTCCATTCTTGAAGAAGCAACGGTGATAGCGTAGCATCCCAGTCGAAGTTCTGCAGCCATAGCTTCTGCATGAACATCTTGGCTCTCACGATGATCGGTGCCAAAAACCCCAGTGGGTCAAACAAGCGAGCAATTTCAGATAAAATTGTGCGTTTAGTAGTTGGTGATGCTTCTGGAAGCGAATAGCCAAACTGGAATTTATCCTGTGTTGAATTCCAGGTTAACCCGAGCACTTTTACTGTAGTATCCCCAAGTTCTCTTGGTGTATCTTCTTGGGTTTCAACTGGAGCGACTTGAGAGAGTAATTCTGTTGAATTACTTGCCCACTTTGCAAGCGGAAAACATCCTGCGGCACACATTTTTTTTTGTATCGAGAGCAACTTGGATTGCCTCAGCGAGTTCATCTGCGCCTCCATAGATGTCATCAACGTAGCGTGTGTTAGTTAGCGGTTCAACAGCTTTTGGAAATTTATTTCCTTCATCTTCAGCGAGTTGTAAAAGTGCTCTCCCAGCGAGATATGGAGCTGATGTTGTTCCATACGTAACAGTAGCGAGTGCAAATACTGTTGGGATGTCATCTTTGTCAAACCAGAGTATGCACTGTAGATGATGATCTTCTTTGTCAACTGCGATCTGACGAAACATTTTAGTTACGTCAGTAGCGAATAAATAGCGATGGCAGCGGATGCGAATAAGCACGTCACTGATGTCAACTTGAATCTTGGGACCCACATGTAGTATCTCGTTGACTGATACACCAGATGTTGTTTTCCAGGAACCATTAAATACCACTCTGAGCTTGGTGGTAGTGCTCTGTTCTTTAAGAACCCCATGATGAGGCAACATGTAGCTGTTCGGTGGTAAATCCTTTAATTTTATACGTCTCATTTGTCCCAAATCTTCATATTCCTTCAAGAAGTCGAAGTATAACTTCTTGTAAACTGGATCGTCCTCCAATCGTTTGCGAAGACGTAGTAAAGCGTATTGCGCAGCTCGTAGCGACTCACCCAGTTGACATGGCGAAGATTTAAGCGGCAAGCGAACGACATATCGACCATCAGACTGTCTGTAGTGTGTATTGACAAAGTGTTGTTCACACTCGTCTTCTTCTTCCGTATATCGTGTAGCGAATTCTGTCTGTGGCTCTTCTTGATACCACAACTTGCTCAGCAAGTCTTGTAGTTGATCATCAATAGTGACATGATGACCATAAGCGGCCAATTTTGATGTAGCGGTGTCCACAGATCTATATATGATCCAGCCAAGCGATGTTGACTGAGCGATTGGGTCATTGTCACTCCCTTTCCTTATTTTAGCGTTGATTATATGTGCAGCTGGTGCTGCACCCAGAATGATGTCAATAGGTCGTGGAATTAAGAAGTCTGGATCAGCGAGTTGAAGATTAGTTATATGCGGCCATTTCTTATTGGTTAGCGTAAATGACGGCAAGTTTACCGTCAATAGAGCAAGCTTAGAGCTTGGATAGTAATAGAAGCGGAACTATGTAGCGAATGCAGCTTCATCTTGCATGACCCAAGCGAATGCCCAGCTGACACATTCCCAATCCCACGTAATGGTACAGCTGCTTTACTGAGTGGTATATCCAGCTTCTTAATTAGCGAATGCGTCACAAAGGATAGCTCCGATCCTTGGTCAATAAGTACACGAGCAGTACATGTACTTCCTGTTAGCGAATTCAACTGAACAATAGCGGTAGCGAGTAAAACATTGAGCGAATGAGCTGAAAGCAGACTAGGTTAGCGAATTCAAAACAAAAGTTACCAAAATTGGAACTATTTGTTACCTGGGTCAGATACAGGAGCGTCCTGTACTGATTTAGCGGCAGCACTGACATCAATGTGCGTCGATGTGTGATGTGGCTGGTCACAATGGCGGCACTTCTGCTTAGTTCTGCAATCAGCATAGCGGTGGCGTCCCAAGCAGTTGAAGCAGAGACGATAATGCTGGACGATCGTTCTGCGGTTTTCTGGCGTCGCCTTTTGGTAGCTGGGGCAAAAGAGAACAAAGTGTTTCTCTTTGCAGATTGGGCACATGCCCGGTTCACTCGTACGATCCTTGGGAGTGAAAGCGATGTAACTAGCGGAACCAGTAGATGTAGATGGCGTTGATGAGGTAGCGGATCGACTGTTAACAAACTTCACTTGTTTGTTAGAAGCGGCTGACTTTGCGTAAGGCTTAGGTGATGGTTGTCTTTCACTAACACCCTTAGCTTGTGTAGAGGTTAGTTTAGCGCCAATTTCAGAATTTTCCCAAGCACGAACTTTGGCCTTGAGCATGTCGTGCAGCTGTTGGTAAGTGGGAAATTCATTGGACAACCCAAGCGATGCCATCCAGTCCACTCTCAAATCTGATGGCAAACAACGAACAGTCAAGCGAATTAAAAAGGGGTCCAACTCACCAATTGGAATTCCCAGTGCTGATATTGCGTCCAGCGATTTCTTGTTAGCGAGTAGAAGTGCATCCAGATCAGTAGCGGAGTGTGACGTCACCGGTCGACGATCCAGCAAATCATCGATATGCATATCGAGTAATCTGCGTGGATTGGTGTAGCGAGTGTTCAGCAAATTCCAAGCTGGTTGAAAAGCGTCATCCGTGATCTGGACGTTAGCGAGTAGAGCAGCAGCTTCACCTTTGACCTGCGTTTTCAGGTAATGCATTTTCTGGGACCCAGTAAGCGAATCTTCATTAATGACGAGTGACGTGAACAAGTCCTTGAACGAGTCCCACTCGTCATAAGAGCCTTGGAACGTTGGCAGTTTAATTTGCGGCAAGCTAGACTTGTGCGCGCCCCCAAAGTAAGCCGTTTGGTCGTGGTTAACGGCAGGAGCTTCCTGAACAGGTTCTGGAACGGGTCTAGCAGAGCTGAGTCTCACTCTGAGCTCAGTGTATACAAGATTAGCTGTACCATAAGCATTACCTGTGTGGTATTCATTAGCGATGATATCTGGCACATCCTCGAAAAGTCTCTCATGAGTTGTGTTGAAGCGATTCCACAATTCATTGAGGATAGCGAGTTCAGCGTCGATGGCGGCGGCACCTTGGTTAGCGAGTACTTCGTTGGTTAAGCGGTTGGACATGTTTCGCATCGTGTCGATGCGGTTCATTTGGAGAGCGACTTGTGCTTCAGCGGCCATCTTGAATCGACGTGGCACACAAAATGGACGCGAGACGTGAAACCGACGCTAAGTTTTCGATCTTTTTTGCTAAAAGGTCTCTTTACACCGGTGTGTAAAATTGATCACCCCGGGCAGCACTCTAGTAGTGCTCAGCAATGCCCACGGCACTTAGCGATTTTCACGACACAAAACACTTACACTAACTTCTTCTCACAATTTTTTACAATTTTTAATTTATAAATAATTTTTAATTGTTTAAACACGCCAGATCCGGCTCGAAGGACCAAATGTAAAATGAGCGAATAAACTAATTGGATCTGGTTTAGGCGTGAGGAATTAAACAATTAAAAATTACACAGTTTTTAACAATAAATAAATTAGATATTTATTTACACTTATTTGCACTTTAAAATTGTAAGAAACTTAAGAATTATAGCGAATGCGACTAAGAGATACGCGATAGCGAATGCAAACTAAAGAAAAGATTCACGTATAAACTTCGACCCGTGGTCGATAGCGGTTATATTCACGGAAATTAATTTATAATTAATTACACGCGAGTAACAATCAGATTTATTCCCAATAAATAGCAGCCTTATTTTACTGACTAAATATTGAGGATAATTTAGCAAAGCGATTTGAGTTGTATCACACAAGAAATAATTATAGTAAAGAGAAGCGATTTTAGCACGAGAGAAAACACGAGGTTGCAAGTAGCAAAGCACGTTGTAGAAAGAATAGATGAAAATGTCGTTGAGTCGTCGTCGGCTCTTGATGTTGACGTGGCAGCCTTGCTGCATAAGACGAATTTTCCCATTGGCTTAAAAGCGCGCCAACAGGAAGTAGTTGATAGCGGATTTTCTTATTGGTTGGCCAATATAAAACGAATTATCTGATTGGCCGGCTGGTAGCGGGTTCCCATAGTGTCTTGACACGGTCCTGAGGGAGTTTTTAGTATGTGTCGGGTCCAAATAGCGAGTGACCCGGCACTCTACGCTCTCTGTACAATCGCGAGTTCGGCAGCTCCCGGACTTAGCGGAAATGCACGAAGCTTATTTGAATTAATTTAAGCTCGTGACTGAACAAATAATAATAATAATAAAAATAAAAATAATAATAATAATAATAATAATAATAATAATAATAATAATAATAATAATAATAATAATAATAATAATAATAATAATAATAATAATAATAATAATAATAATAATAATAATAATAATAATAATAATAATAATAATAATAAAGCCCACGGTGCATGTTGTGCGGCCGGCGGGGGTTTCATTTACCCCGTGGCGCATCGTGGGCAATGTAGGCTGGCCTCCCACCTGCTGGCCTACTAATCGCACAACAACCTTTGCATTGGGCTAACTCCCCAATGTAAAGTATACTGAGTTCAAGATAATCCTGAACACAGAAGTGCTCCCCACAACCGGCCCTTCTCGGATGAGGGCTACCCACTAGCTGGGCGGAGCACCGAGATCCCGAACGATGACGACCTTGGCGAACAACGGACTACATTTAGGTGGACGGAGGAATTACGAGCCTATCTCCTGATGTGCTACACTAACAGTGAACCGGAGCGGAGAGGCTACATGGCTAGGATGCATGCTCTCTGGAGCGATATGCATCCCAATCACAGCAACTTTTCACAACAACATCTACGTGATTATGCTTCTCATCTCCGGCGAACACGAAGATCACTGTTAACTAACAGACGGTTATCTCACCGTCTGTCTTTTCCAACACAGCTACATCAAGAGAGACGCCGTCCTTTCGAAGACGCCGACAATGATTTTGACACACGGCAAGTATGTATCTCTAAGAAGATACATTACCCAAAACATCTAATTGACACGGAAAACCACGAACTATCTGCTCGGATTCAGGAAGACTCTACTTTGCTCACAATCAATCGAGCTGTCTATGATGGTGCCTCCTCACTCTTACCTCCTGCGAGAAGGAATACTTCTTCGCCTGAGGCTAAGATGAGAGGGCGCATTGGACAGCTAACACTGAAGATTGATGATCTCCGGAAACATGTCTCCCGCATTCAGTGTGTGATTGAGTATGTAAATGCTCGAAAAGCATTTACATCTAAAGTCCGCCGCATTGCGGCTGGACTACGATACCAGCATCACACACTGAATAAGGAGAATCTTCTGAACATCAAAGAAGGTTCCCTTAACAGGTTGCGGGCTCTGGTGGCTGCTAAAAAGTCACTAGAGAAAAAGCTGAAGCGGCTTACCGACAACTCTTTGATTCGGTTAAGTCCTTCACGCTTTCTGACACCTAAAACATCTGTTTCTGGCGATCCCCCATCCATCGAGCGAGTCGAAGCTTTCTGGTCTGAGTTGTATGGTGATCAACCGAACGTGAATCGTGACACTCCAGCTCTCAACGACTTCGAAGCATTCTGTCGACAACACCGCAACGACAATGCTGATGAAGAGAGCCCTGAAGTCAGCGTAGAAGAAGTTCGTTTAGCTCTGAATAATGGTAAGAACTGGGCTGCTCCGGGTCCAGATGGCATTAACTTATTTTGGTGGAAGAAACTAACTTCTACCCATAGCCATTTGGCCCGGATTTTTACAGCGTTTATCAGAGGCGACGAACCAATTCCAGGTTAGCTTGTAGAAGGGCGAACCGTGCTCATCCCTAAGAAAGGTGACTTGTCTGACCCAAAGAACTACCGGCCTATCACCTGTTTGAATGCGGTTTATAAGATTTTTACTAAAATTTTAAATAATCGCATTCTAGAAGTGATAGATCCTGTATGGCAGCAGATATACGAACAACGTGGCAGTAAGAGAGGCCTGTCAGGTTGCAAAGAGAATCTGTTAGTAGATCGTTGTGTCATTCAAGACGCGATCTACTATCAGCGCAACCTGTCAATGGCCTGGATTGACTACCGCAAGGCATTTGACTCAACATCTCATGAGCTTATTCTCTTTTTGCTCAAATGCCTTGGGGTCGATCGTGATACAGTGGGATGCATCCAGCGTACGATGCAACTTTGGCGAACACGGTTCCACATTTCATGTGGCAACGACAAACGTGTAACCGAAGTTGTACAGTACAAAAGAGGAGTGTTTCAGGGAGATTCTTTGAGCCCTCTGCTGTTTTGCATCTCACTGCTGCCAATATCTGTTGCGCTACGCCGTACTTGTGGATACTCAGTGGGCCCACCAACTGATCGAAGTTATTCGATCACCCACTTACTCTACATGGATGATCTGAAGGTATATGCACCTGATGAGGAACACCTTCAGACAGCCTTGAACATCGTAGGGGAGTATACACGGGATGTCGGCATGGCATTTGGGTTGGACGAGTGCGCGGTCGTTAATCTGGTGAAGGGTAAGTGCTCTGATGTGCGTGAAGATATCGAGTTGGTAGATGGGAGCGTCATTGACCATCTTGACGCCGGAGAGTCGTACAAATATCTAGGTATTGAGGGAAGTCCTATGCAGGATCTTCCTAAAATCAAAACGACTCTCTGCAGCGAGTATGTGCGGAGACTCCGGAAAATCTGGTCATCAGAACTTTCCGGAAAGAACAAAGTCTCTGCAACAAACATGCTTGCTGTCCCGGTACTTCTTTACTCTTTTGGTGTCCTTAAATGGGCCCGAAAAGAGCTTAAAGACCTCGATATCAAGACACGCAAAGTCATGAATATTAATCGGAGCATGCACCCTAAGTCTTCAGTCACCAGATTATACCTTTCCCGGCACATCGGAGGGAGAGGTCTACAGAGCTTGGAGTGTCTACACGATCGTTTGGTTTTGGGTTTAACATATGAAGTTGTCAATTTCACAGCAGATGAAGACGACTTCCTTATGCAAATTGTTCATCAGCATGAGAATGCGCATAAGGGAGCGTTCTTATATAAGGCAGCAAAGTACGCAGCAAAATCCCTTGGTCTCGGAAAAGTAAACCCTCTTATTGAACTCCCTAAGGAGGAATTCAAGAGGGTCATCAGCAACGCTGAGCAACAAAAACTGCTCAGTACACACATGGATAAGTCAATGCACAGCGTGTTCTTTAAACACGTGCGTGAACATGGCTTGTCCGAGCAGCTGACGTTTTCCTTCCTTAAGTCAGCTGGCCTGATGTCCGAGACTGAAGGGTATATTTTTGCCTGCCAAGATGGTGTAATTAACACTCTCGAATACCGTGCAAAAGTGCTCCAGATGCAGCTACCCGACACACAGTGTAGGGTGTGTAAGCAACATCCTGAAACGCTTATGCATCTCTTGTCAGCATGTCCTGTGCTGGCGAGAAGTGCATACGTTCAGCGTCACAATGCTGCTCTGCGAGTACTTTATTACCACCTTAGACACACGCACGGTATCGATAAAACACCAGTGCTGCCTTATTTGCCAGGAGACATTCCGCAAGTTGTTGAGAATGACCGTTGCCGTATTTATTGGAACGTGCCATTCGCAACAACGCGGAAAATAGATCACAATAAACCTGATATTGTGCTCTTCGATAAAACCGCTCGTAACATTTATGTTATTGAGTTTTCAGCTCCAGCTGAATATAACATCACGGTTAAAGAAGAGCACAAACACGAAATATATCAGGATCTCCTGTTTGAAATTGGCAAACTTTACCCAGGCTACCGTGTCAAGCTTGTCGTACTCATTGTTGGCGTCCTAGGAGGGATGAAACAGAATTTTGTATCTGCATTGGCTAAAATCCCAACTTGCTCATCGCAAGTTGAGT
>OZ024714.1:9308004-9517597 GCA_964016945.1 Microplitis deprimator | reverse complement strand
ATGAGAATGCGCATAAGGAAGCGTTCTTATATAAGGCAGCAAAGTACGCGACAAAATCCCTTAGTCTCGGAAGAGTAAACCCTCTTATTGACCTTCCTAAGGAGGAATTCAAGAGGGTCATCAGCAACGCTGAGCAACAAAAACTGCTCAGTACACACATGGACAAGTCAATGCACAGCGTGTTCTTTAAACACGTGCGTAAACATGGCTTGTCCGAACAGCTGACGTTTTCCTTCCTTAAGTCAGCTGGCCTGATGTCCGAGACTGAAGGGTATATTTTTGCCTGCCAAGATGGTGTAATTAACACTCTCGAATACCGTGCAAAAGTGCTCCAGATGCAGCTACCCGACCCACTGTGTAGGGTGTGTAAACAACATCCTGAGACGCTTATGCATCTCTTGTCAGCATATCCTGTGCTGGCAAGAAGTGCATACGTCCAGCGTCACAATGCTGCTCTGCGAATACTTTATTACCACCTTAGACATACGCACGGTATCGATAAAACACCAGTGCTGCCTTATTTGCCAGGAGACATTCCGCAAGTTGTTGAGAATGACCGTTGCCGTATTTATTGGAACGTGCCATTCGCAACAACGCGGAAAATAGATCACAATAAACCTGATATTGTGCTCTTCGATGAAACCAATCGTAACATTTATGTTATTGAGTTCTCAGCACCTGCTGAGTAAAACATCACGGTTAAAGAAGAGCACAAACACGAAATATATCAGGATCTCCTGTTTGAAATTGGCAAACTTTACCCAGGCGACCGTGTCAAGCTTGTCGTACTCATTGTTGGCGTCCTAGGAGGGATGAAACAGAATTTTGTATCTGCATTGGCTAAAATCCCAACTTGCTCATCGCAAGTTGAGTTTTTGGCATCGAGGATGCAAAAGGCTGTAATTCTCGGATCCCTCCGTCTCTTAAGGCAACGAAACTTGGCCTGCTGTGCATGCTGATCATCTTGTTGATGCAGCATCGCAGCAGTAACGATTTGGCGATCAGGTGAGGCCCTCGGTAGAGTCGGACTACCGGGGATAACCCCCTGAGCATTTAACTTAAAAAGAAATAATAATAATAATCATAACAAGAATATTAATTATTATTCTTAAATATATTTGTATAAAAATATTTAAACAAAACATACCAATTAGATTTCCGTGGGAAGATTATAAAATAGATAATTACACAATGAGATTAGAAAATAAATAACAAAACAATCATAAGCCGTAGAATAGATGTAGACATATGTATATATTGCATTAACATTGTTTGAAATAAATTTACTAGCATTTTTCGACCCCAAGGTCTGAGGTAGAAAATAAAAGTAATCCATCGGTAAGTGCAATGGAGAAAATTTTCAAGTAATACTTCATTATGGCAATGAGGGCTACAGTTCATTGTGCACGGAATCGAGACTCAAGTAAATTCACTAGCATTTTTCACCAAACTTAGTTCTTAATATCGGTATCTACGACAGCCGTTATTTGCTCCTGCATTATTATTATAAGAAACTTAGCACAGTCAATTCTGGTCACACAATCGATATAATAATCAACCTACGAGCTTCTCTATATCTTTATTATCAAAATCTACTGGTCTGATATTAGCGCTTGCTAAAAATATAATTGAAATGGGCAAAGTCATCGGCAATTCTTTACTGTCTGAGCACAGTAGCTCCACTATCCAATAATTTTCTAGTTTTTTGAGTAAACTTTTGTATATTCAGTACAAAAACTAGAGAATTTTAAAATATTGAATATACTAAAGTTTACTTAAAAAACTAGGAAATTATTGAATAATGGAGCTACTGTGCCCAGACAGTAAAGAATTGCTAATGACTTTGCCCATTTCAATCATATTTTTAGCAAGCGCTAATATCAGACCAGTAGATTTTGATAATAAAGACATAGAAAAGCTCGTAGGTTGATTATTATATCGATTGTGTGACCAGAATTGACTGTGCTAAGTTTCTTATAATAATAATGCAGGAGCAAATAACGGCTGTCGTAGATACCGATATTAAGAACTAAGTTTGGTGAAAAATGCTAGTGAATTTACTTGACTCTCGATTCCGTGCACAATGAACTGGAGCCCTCGCTTCCATAATGAAATTTTACTTGAAAATTTCGTCCGTCGCACTTACCGATGAATAACTTTTATTTTCTACCTCTGACCTTGGGGTCGCAAAATGCTAGTGAATTTACTTAATTCTCGACCCTGTACACAGTGAACTGGAGCCCTCGCTTCCATAATGAAATTTTACTTGAATTTCGTCCGTTGCACTTACCGATGGACTACTTTTATTTTCTACCTCTGACCTTGGGGTCGAAAAATGCAAGTGAATTTATTTCAAACAATATTAATGCAATATATACATATATCTACGTCTACTCTACAGCTTATGATTGTTTTGTTATTCATTTTATAATCTCATTGTTTAATTATCTATTTTATAATTTTCCTACGGAAATCTAATTGGTATGTTTTGCTTAAATATTTTCATACAAAAATATTTAAGAATAATAATAAATATTTTTGTTATGATTATTATTATTATTATTATTTTTATTGTCATTATTATTATTATCATTATTATTGAAATAGACTGCGCAGTTGGATATATTTGAACATGGGCAGTTTCGAGGGTGTAATTATATGAAAACAATTAATTACAAGGAAAATAAAATCGAACAAACTTTTTTTTTTGATCGAACAAACAATATCTAGTCAAGATTGATAAAAAAAAAAGTATGTCAATAGCACATTATCAACCGCCAGGTTCAAATAAAATTTTTAAATATTATTTACAAAAAAACAATCATCGAACAAAAACTAATTTTGATCAAACAATCGAGAACTAACGATGAATAAACGGATTAACAAGAAAACAGTTGAAAAAATTAATTTGCCCCCGCCAATTTAAGAGAACCGTAGCACCAGGTACGATCCAGAATGGCGTCGTCTGTTTTTGTTCCCACACTCTCGCTTTTAGTTCCGGGATCTCACACTCGGCGGCGTGTCAGTAGCGTCTCGAGCCGGGCTGCGATTCCCCAATGGAACGGTCGATTCCAAGTTGCTCCTCGAGTACTTGATGTCAATCCGGTTTTAACAATAAATACACCGTACAAATCTACTATCTCTCGTATAATCCTTTGCTCTATCTGTTCGTGCCCATTAGCCAATTTGTTCGGATGTTTTGGTCTTCCTGCAGGCCCGCACTCACGACCCGCTGTCAAATTCGGAACTTTCCGCTGGCGGCCATGTATTAGAAAGTCGTCTCTCGGCTGTGATCGGCTGTTGTCCTCTTGGGCTCTGGTGAACAGCAAACGAGTACCTATATCTTAAGCCTACACAGATACCCATTTAATCTTACTTAATTACTAATTAACTTATTACTAATACTGTGATTATTGGTATTTCGAGTTTCGGATCCTCCTCGTACCGAGCTGCCGACTAAACGATGAAATTAAATTACGCGGAAAAATCATTCAAACAGTCGTGATCGACCAAGTCAAAATACGGCAGCTATCAAAATAAACATAACTGTTATTTCCGATCATCCTCATCTTATATATATATATATATATATATATATATATATATATATATATATATATATATATATATATATATATGTTGGAGATAAAATAATACTTGGGTTTTTCCTGAGACTTGGGAAGTCCCAATTATATTGAGTTTGTTTTTTTAGACAATAAAACTAATTAAAAATATTTTACAACTCAATCCGCTTAAGATTTTTGTTAGTTTTCATATTTACGTTTATGACGGTAAACTTGGGTCGAAGGAGCACATCTAGGCACCCAACGTAGCCACGATCGAAGGATAGCAATACTTTGGGCATAATGAGTTTCTAAACATAAGGACGTAGTTTGTACGTGTTTGTAAAAATTACCTGAAATATAGTTTTAGTCGACTTGAGGACTCAAGAATATTGGAGACAGAGAAGCAATTCTAATTGAGCAAAGGAACAGACAACATTGCTATCCTACCGATCGTGTATTCGTTTTCGATTTAATTTTACCGCCGTGCACATTATACAGCAATAACTCGAATATTGTTAATTAATTGTTATCCTTCAGTAAACTAAGCGCTATTATAATTTGTGTACTTCTATTGAGTAATATTTAATACTGTGTAATATTCAATATTGTTGTAATATTTAAGATTTATTGAATACTTTGATATTGTGTGTTTCTCTGATACTCATATTATCGCTTATAACTTTATTGTCTAGTGTACACGATATTTGTGAATAGTAATTACCTGTGTTGTGTCCGTTAATTTTGTCAAATTAATAAAATGAGTGGTCAAGACAACAACCCAAACCCGAGTCTTAATAATACCTCGACTGGTAATTTGACATCAGAAGTGGCATCCGCTCCAACACCAGATCAATGGAACATTTTATTGCAGCTTATGCAAAATTCTATGCGACAACCGAGTATAGATAGCCGAAATTTTTCGCTACCACGGTTCAATCCGGAAAGTGCGAGTGCAGCCCCAATAGCGTGATGCACACCAGCAGATATGTGCTTAACAGAAAAGCCACTTATTGGTTCTGCATTAATTTCCGCACTCAGCAGGGCATTGGAAGGGTCAGCTGCACAGTGGCTGTCTCAGGTCGCTATCACTGGAATCACGTGGTCGCAAGTCAAAGATCTTTTTATCGCTCGATTTGGCGGCTCAGAAACAGCAACTTTAGCTCTCATTAAAATTCAAAATGAAAATAAGCTGAGAGATGAGAGCATTGGTGCTTTCGGCGTTCGATTGCGATCATCACTTAAAGCACGATGGGGATCTTTAAGTGTGGACGAGATCATAAACGCTGTCGTCATTGCTCGGTTAGCTCCATATAATAGCCAAATAGAGCGACTGGCACGTACAGCTGATATTAAAACAGAAGCCGCATTTTTTAATTAAATGCGAGCTTTCTCATATATGCAGAAAAGGACAGCATCATCTATGGAAAACGCTGCGGCACCCGATCCAAAACGTTTTAAGCCATCAACAGTGATTCGTTGTCATGGATGTGTTAATCTGGGTCATAAAGCTAGTGAGTGTCGTTCGAGTACGAAAATAACCAGAAGGCCGGATGCTGGAGTAGTGCAAGAGGAAAGAAAACCAACCATGCCGGGGAAGACGGTTATTTGCTACAAATGTCGGGAGGTCGGACATATCTCATCACACTGCCCGCAATTGAAGAGGAGTAGAAACAGCGAGGGAGCAGCCAACAGAGAGGGTGCCACCAGTGAAAGACGGGTGGACATGTGCAATATCGCCGTGCCCTCAGGTTCCCTGTTACATCACGGTGAGTCGTTTTCATTCTGTTTTGCCTCCGGAGCTGAATGCTCATTGATCAAGAAGTCGGTATCAAATAAATTTTATAGGCAATACTAGTGTTAATTGCGCTATACAAATATTGTCAACAATTGTAATCAACGATCATACACTAGAGATTCTTTTCCACGTCATTAACGACGACTATTTAAAACATGATATTTTAATTGGTCGTGATATTCTTAGCCAAGGATTTGACATCCATATTACGAAAGATCAATTTAATATTTTTAAAAATAAAATTGTGAATGTATGCGAAAAGTCATTAGAAAATAATATAATTGATTTTAATCTGGTTGACACGGATGTAATTGGGACAGATAAGACTCGTTTGATCGAAATACTTGCTAAATTCCGGGATTCATTCATTACGGGATTTCCGTGTACTAGGGTTAACACCGGTGAGCTTAAAATACGGTTGATAGATCCTAACGTCACCGTACAGCGACGCCCTTATCGACTTAGCGTTGAAGAAAGACAAATTGTAAGAGAAAGAATAGACGAGCTCATTAGAGCCAGCGTGATTCGTCCTAGTAATTCGCCTTTTGCCAGCCCGATAATACTCGTTAAAAAGAAAGATGGCTCAGATCGCTTATGCGTCGATTATCGCGAGTTAAATAAAAATATGGTCGCGGATAAGCATCCGTTACCACTTAAATCAGATCAAATAGCGAGACTCAGAGGTGCAAAATTTTTTATTTGTCTTGATATGGCTAGCGGGTTTCACCAAATACCCATCCACCCTGATTCAATTGAACTTACTGCTTTCGTCACACCCGATGGGCAGTATGAATATTTAACTATGCCATTCGGATTAAAAATTGCCCCTTCGGTATTTCAACGTGCGGTTCTGAAAGCTCTTGGTGATCTTGCGTATACGTATGTTGTTGTCTATATGGACGACATTTTAGTTATTGGGGAGACAATAGAGCAAAGTTTGCAAAGGCTACAAATAGTACTTAAGATACTTATCAAAGCCGGTTTCTCGTTTAATTTTTCGAAATGTTCTTTCTTAAAAACTGCTGTTTCGTACCTGGGATACGAGATAAAGGACGGTGAAGTTTGTCCTAATCCGCGAAAAATAGAAGCCTCAACAATTTTACCTGCTCCACAAACTGTTACCCAGCTTCGACAATTCATTGGCTTAGCATCATACTTCCGTCAGTTCGTACCGAGGTTTTCCCATATAATGAAACTATTATATGCGTTAACTGCAGGTAAGAAAAATATTGAGTGGAAAGAAAATCATGAGAGAATTCGTCAAAATGTAATTTCTGTGTTGACCGCCGAACCCGTACTAATGATCTTTGACCCTACTTATCCCATTGAATTACATACTGATGCTAGTGCTGAAGGCTATGGAGCTATATTAATGCAAAAGGTAAATAATAAAAATCGAGTAGTTGAATATTTTAGTAAAAGAACTAGTCCGGCAGAATCCAGATACCATTCATACGAGTTGGAGACTCTAGCCGTTGTTAACTCTATTAAACATTTCCGCCATTATTTACACGGTCGCGAGTTCACAGTATTTACAGACTGTAATTCTTTAAAAGCATCGCGCAATAAAACTGATCTGAACGATAGAGTACATCGATGGTGGGCATTTTTACAGGCATTCGATTTTGATATAGTCTATAGAGAAGGCAAGCGCATGGAGCACGTAGATTTTTTTTCGCGAAATCCGATATGTCTTGATGAACGTAAACCGACGGATAAAATTGAACAAAAACGTATTGATCTCACGCAAATATCGGACGACTGGCTCCTCGCTGAGCAACGACGGGATTCGGAAATTTCTGAAATCGTTACGAAGCTAGAAAACGAAGAGTTGTCGGACGATCTTGCCAATACATACAAATTGCGATCGGGTACACTTTATCGAAAAGTACAACGACGTGGTACATCACATTGTTTACCAATCGTCCCCAGGGCATTTAGATGGGCAGTTATTAATAATGTTCATAATTCCATCATGCATCTAGGATGGGACAAGACACTTGACAAAGTTTACGATCATTACTAGTTCGAAGGTATGTCTAAGTATGTCCGTAAATTCGTGGAGAATTGCATGACCTGTAGGCTCTCTAAGTCTAATTCAGGTAAAGTGCAAGCCGAGCTCCATCCTCTCCCCAAAACCAGTATACCATGGCACACAGTTCATATTGATATTTCAGGTAAACTGAGCGGTAAAAGTACTTTTAAAGAATACGTAATTGTCTTAGTTGACGCGTTTACAAAGTTCGTCTATTTATATCATACTCGGAAAATAGACTCCAACAGTACTATCCGAGCTGTTAAATCAGCAATATCTTTGTTTGGCAGACCATCTCGCGTGATAGCGTACCAAGGTAGATGTTTTACCGGTAAAGATTTTCAGGAGTTTTGTAAGTCGCAAGACATAAGACTTCATTTAATAGCCACTGGCTCTAGCAGAGCAAATGGGCAGGTAGAATGCGTGATGGGAACGCTGAAAAATATGTTTACTGCGGTAGAGACAGAGGGTCGTTTATAGCAAGATGCTATAGGAGAGATACAATTGGCTATGAATTGCACTACCAATCGCGTAACAAAAGCTAGTCCTTTGGAATTACTGATTGGAAAAGTAGCAAGACCTCTTGGTCTGTTAGCTGATGATAATGATAGGGAAATTGAAATCTCTAGTGTGAGACAACGTGCGGTCGATAATATAGAATCGAACGCAAAATACGATAAAACTAGATATGACAAGACTAAAGCTAAAGTAGTTAGATTTAATACAGGAGATTTTGTTTTTCTTAAAAATGAAGAGAGAAACCAAACCAAATTAGATCCGAAGTTCAGGGGTCCGTTCGTGATAACTAAGATTCTTGATGGCGATAGATACAACTTGAGATCTTTAAGTAGCAAACGAACGTATAAATATGCTCATGACAAACTGAGAAAATAGCCTGAAAGTCACATTCCCAGAGAGTTAGACGTGTGTGATGTCGATAGTGACGAGGAAGGTGTTAAAAAAGACACTAATTCTATCGATAATAATAAGGAAGGTGTTGAAAGAGACACTGATTGTTTCGATAGTGATGAGGAATGTTAAGTCTGGCTATACGCGTTGGGCTATGATCGGCACTGCATTACCTGTGTGGCTTGCTGAAGTGTGCGATGGGCAGCAGGCGGTATAGTGCAGGCTAGGTGTCGTCATACACCTGTTATGAGACCATATTACATGCGTTGAGTCGCGGTGTCACTGCATTATCTGTGTGGTTTGCTGAAGGTGCATTGTGAGCTCAGCGATGGAACAGAAGTATGATATGACTGGATTGGTAGACAATCTAAAATAGTATTTAGTATGGTGTGTTTAAGGATGACGCACGTACTTGCACTAAGAAAATCTGACAGGCTTATCAACACTAAGGTTTAGTAAATTGTAAAATGAATAGAAAAAATAATAATAATAACTAAAATCATAATAAGCGCTATCAAGAAGATTCGGGGTTACAGTGGATTTCTGAATTGAACTAAGTCGAGTAGTATTAGATTGAACATAATTGAATTGAACAAAAGAAAATTAAGTTAAAAAAAAAAAAAAATAGGAAATTGACACGCCAGTTAACAACCGAAATAATTTTCAGAGGCACCCGAGGACGTGTGCTTGTCAGGTTGGCCGTGTCGGAGATAAAATAATACTTGGGTTTTTCCTGAGACTTGGCAAAGTCCCAATTATATTGAGTTTGTTTTTTTAGACAATAAAACTAAGTAAAAATATTTTACAACTCAATCCGCTTAAGATTTTTGTTAGTTTTTATATTTACGTTTATGACGGTAAACTTGGGTCGAAGGAGCACATCTGGGCATTCAACGTAGCCACTATCGAAGGATAGCAATACTCTGGGCATAATGAGTTTTTAAACATAAGGACGTAGTTTGTACGTGTTTGTTAAAATTACCTGAAATATAGTTTTGGTCGACTTGAGGACTCAAGAATATTGGGGACAAAGAAGCAGTTCTAATTGAGCAAAGGAACAGACAACATTGCTATCCTACCGATCGTGTATTCGTTTTCGATTTAATTTTACCGCCGTGCACATTATACAGCAATAACTCGAATATTGTTAATTAATTGTTATCCTTTAGTAAACTAATCGCTATTATAATTTGTGTACTTCTATTGAGTAATATTTAATACTGTGTAATATTCAATATTGTTGTAATATTTAAGATTTATTAAATACTTTGATATTGTGTGTTTCTCTGATACTCATATTATCGCTTATAACTTTATTGTCTAGTGTACACGATATTTGTGAATAGTAATTACCTGTGTTGTGTTCGTTAATTTTGTCAAATAAATAAAATGAGTGGTCAAGACAACAACCCAAACCCGAGTCTTAATAATACCTCGACTGGTAATTCGACATATATATATATATATATATATATATAGAAATAAAAATTAAAAATTTTAACATTCAAATAAAATGCTTAGTTAAAAATGTTCTGAGAAAGAACAAAAATAATTTAGAGAAATTCTACTTTTTGTATTTCGTTATTGAGGAAAAAGATCGTGGGAGCGATGCAGGGGTTCTCTAAAAAGGACAGCGCATAGTTCCCGCGATAAGGTTAAACACCACTTTTGAGGGTTTTTCTACGAAAACTCGTAAAAGCGATAATAAAATAGAAAATTTATGTTTCCGCTGCTTGGGAGTGTTCTGGCCCAAAAGTAAAACTTTCCAGATCATATTTGAGAAGTAGCGGAGATATTTTATTTAAACAGAAGGTTAAAATTAAAAGCAAATAGATGAAGGAATGATTAAACAAATAGATAAATAAATTAATAAAGGAATAGGTAACTTAGTAAAGAAATAAATAAACTAATAAAGAAACAAATAATTAGGTGAATAAATAAATAAATGAATAACTAATAAATGAATAAATGAATTTATAAGGTAATAAATAATTAAATAAATAAAGTAATAAATAAATAGCTAATTAAGTTCATAAATAAATAAATAAATCAATGAATTTATAAGTTAATATACAGTTAAATAAATAAATTCATAAATAAATAGATAATTAAGTAGATAAATAACGGAATAAATGAATAAATTTATAAAATAATTAAGCAATTAAACAAATAAATGAATAAAGTAATAAATAAATAAATAAGAACATAGATAGTTAAACAAAAAAAAAGCTAGAGAGAGGGCAAAAAGAACACGCCTAAGATCAATGCGGAGGGGATGGTGCGACCCCCGAAGCATTGGGTCCTAAACAAATGAGAGGAAAGTCAGGGCCAAGATGATTTTCTATTGGGTCTGATTTTCCCCCGAACCAAATAAAAAAGCAACGCCTTTTCATTTTCTGTGAGTCTCTGAATTTTCAACTAAAAAGTCAGTCGTTAAAATTGATCCAAAGTGGACGGTTGGGTAATAGTAAATAGTAGTAGATCAGAGTAGGCTGGTAGCCACCTGAGTGTCTAAAGAAAATCATAATTAAAAGGAATAGTAATAAATCAGAGTAGATTGGTAGCCACTTGATATTTGGAAGGAAACTCATAATTAAATTATATAGTAATCAGTCAGAGTAGGCAGGTTGCAAAATTAAAAGCTATAAAAGGTCAAGTTAATAAACAAGTTAGTAACACGGAAAATCTGAGTTGTGTGTGTGTCAAATTAAAACAGCCCACCGGAGGAAAACTCACAGAAAAGGAAAGGGCCATATAACGATCTAAGCTGTTCTATACATTACATAAGCCTGTAACCGAGTAAGTCAGAAATTTATTTTGTTTGTAATTTTTCTTTCAATATATATATCTAAAACTCGAAAATAAACTTTCATTCAAAGATTTCACCGATCCCCGGTCCATTGGTCGAAAGACTAGGACCTAATATATATTCTATAAGTCCGTTTTAGAAGTAGGTCGAGTTTTCTCGCTTATAATTTGGCATCCTTAACACCGTTCTCATATTAAAGTCAGAGCCCAAAGCCTGCTTTTGTGTGAATCCGACGTAACAATAACTTTACATTATTTAAAATAATGTAAGGATTAAACAAAATAAGTGAACAACTGTCGGCGTCAAATTAGAGCGTGAAATTTAAAAATGTCACAACACCCCTCCCCAGACGTCGACACGGGGAAATAGTCGTAATTTATCACGAACACTGGTACTTTGGACGATCACACCCATCACTTTCCGGATGCTGTAAACAAATACCACTAACTACCCATCACCAAAAACAATCAATACAACAATATACCAAAATAAGTTTTTATTTATCAGTCATATTAACGAACAATAATTAATGACCTTATCCTAATAATACTTTAGGGTAAAACAAAGAAAATATTCAACCCATCGGTTGTACATGTGGGTGTCGGCTTTTAGTTAAGCTTGCCGCGTACGAATATCGTACGTGCACCCATGATCGGTACCCGTTCTATAAATCATAAGCAAAACAATAGTTAAAAAAAAAAACAAAATCCCACTTAACAAGTTTCTCCTGCCGTTAACGGCTTTTCTTGAACAAAGACAAAAATAATAAAGTATAGAAACTGTATGTTGCACTAAATCGGTTACTTTAGCCCATATAACATCGGGTTGCAGTAGGGACACTCCTCGGTCTTGACCCCCTGCTGGTTACAGCTGCCACATCTCTTTCCTCTGCGGAACGGGCAGACTTAAGCGAAGTGATCCAAGCTACAGTTAGGCCACAGAGCTTAGCGCGTCCGAGGGTGCGTCGGATTCTCCTTCAGCTGTCGAGCCAACTTCTCGGCATTTTGACAGGCCAACTTTGGTGGCAAATCGGACAAGACCATTGGTTGCGGGTGAGTAATTATTAGCTCGACCGCTTTCAAGACTTGATCCCGGTAATTTTTCGTGTACAAACTACAAGCGGGGCATAGTTACGGTGCCGAAATCGGTCTCGGCCAGCCTTGTTTAGGCATGGCAGCAACTTGCAGTTGCGCTAGAGCGCGATCTCGAGCAGTCGGCCTTGTTGGTGGTGGCAGTCTTACGGCGACTACTCCTGCGCAACGAATACGATCCTCGTACTCGTCCGCTACCATCGCGTTACACGCAGATGGGTCTCGTAGGCGCATACTCTTCAGGACAGCGCTCAGTTTGTCGTTAACTGCGTCCATGATCTGTAATGAAACCCATTACCAATGTTCATGCAGTTAGATCAAACAAATAATCAAAATCACACATTGAGCCTTGTTATTCATCTATATCGTCGTCGGTTTCTGTTACGCGGACTAACCTCAACTCTTTCACCCGTTGTCGACCTGCGGGCCGGCCTCACGCGTCGGTCAACGCGTATACGACGGGTAAGCTACCGTATAAAATTCAGTCGAGAATTTACAGGCTAATTTGGATGGGAATCGTTCTGCACCGCGAGACAAAACGTGTTGTCGGACACGTACCTGATCACCTACGGCCAATCGGACATCCCGGTGATGCTGGTTATAATATCGGGCTTGTCGTTCGAAACAACGACCTAAATTATCCATAATTAAGTTCTGTAGTTGTGATAGTCGGTTAATTCGGTTTAACCACGCGTCGGTGTCCGGACACTGAATTTCAGGGGCCCCTTCTAACATACAACGATAATATTTTGGGGCTTTCAGTTGTTATCCATAGTTCAGCATAGCCGGTGATACGTTTTACGAGCTATGAACCGCGGTATTATACGCATGTCGAAACTCGTGGACATGTTCGTCCTATAATCGGAGATCTAATTTAACGAACGATATGATCATCATTTTTAGTACTCGGTTAACTCGTTCTACGGGATTTGCCTGAGCATGATACGGTGGGATTCAGGAAGGATGGACGCCAAACGCTGCAGCGACTTTTTCCATCAATTTTTTTGTAAACTCGGTACCGTTGTCGGTCAGTAATACCTCTGGACATCGGATTCGGTGTACAATTAATTTATCGAACTCTCTGATAATATTTGGTCCGCCAGCCTGCTTCAGGGGTACCAACTCGATCCATTTCATGATCAAGTCCTGAAATACGAGCATGGATTTATTATTGGACTTGCTAAGCTGAAGCTCCGTGCAGTCTGCAGCCACTACCGTCCTCGGTGTCGTCACATCAATCGTGCGGGTTGTTGTTGCGATACCTTCGACGTTTGACAGATTTCACAATTACTGACGAATTTCCGAACGTCGTCGTTCAGGCCTGGCCAATAGTAGTCCACCTCTACTCGATCCACGGTTTTCTCTATGCCCAGATGACCTGCACGAGGTGGACAGTGATTTTCTTCGATTATTCCCTCGCGAGCAATTTTCAGTGGAACCAATTTCCAAGCATCCAAGTCTTTCATAACTTGGCTGATGAATTCGTTCGGTTGGTACTTGTATAGTCAGTCTTCTTCTACCCGCCAGTACTTCCATCGTTCTAGTGATTCAAGTACTTCCCGTTTACGTCGGGTATACCAGTCGTCGATTAACTCGTGTTCACATGCCAATAAAATGGCGAGGGATTTCCGTTCGGTTGCTGAATAATTCCGTTCAGCTCGGTTCATAACGCGATTCACGTATGCGACGACTCGTTCTTTGTCTTCGTGCTGTTGGGTCAATACTGCACCTAATCCCGTTGCACTTGCATCGGTCTGCAGCACAAACGTTTTTAAATAATCCGGGCACGATAAAACAGGGACAGTTGCTAATGCAACCTTCAATGATTCGAACGCGGACTCTTGTTCCGGAGCCTAGTTCCATCGAACTTTCTTGCTTGTTAATCGTGTTAGCGGTTCCGCGATCGTTGCAAAGTTTGAAATAAATCGGCAAACTACGAAGCCATACCGATAAATCGTCGTAGTTTTGTCATGTTAACCGGTCTCGGAAATTCCACCATCGGTTTAATTCGGTCAGGGTCCACCAACAGACCTTTTTCATTAACCTGGTATCCCAAATAACACACTTCATTCGTACAGAATTTGCATTTATCGACATTAATTTTTAAATTGGCCTTTTTCAGCGCGTCGAAGACCTCGTTAAGAACGTCGAGATGTTCTTGAAACGTTCTGGTTACGATGATCAGATTGTCAAGAAAACTGAAGACTCGTAAACCACGTCTTTGGCCTAGCTTGGTGGTAATCAGTCGTTGAAGATGCGGTGGCGCACCTGCTAGTCCAAATGGCATACCGACATATTGGAACATACCTCGTCCTGGTACACAAAACGCGGTATATTCGCAGCTATCGGGATCAAGTTTGACTTGATGGTACGCATGTTTCAAATTGATCTTTGAAATAAATTTAGCACCACTTAATAGGTCCAAAATCCACGTCATTAACGGTAACGGGTATGCACACGGTTTCGAAATTTCGTTTAAACGTCCAAAATCCAAACACATGTGATACTCGCCGGACAGGTTACGTACCATGATGATGGGGTTACACCATCCACTGGTTGACGGTTTAATTATGCCAGCCGCCAGTAGTTCGTCGACTTGTCGGCACATTTCTTGTTCGACGATCGGTGAAGTCGGATAATTCCGTTGTCAGATCGGTTCGTGACCTTTTAAATCGATTTTATCGTCGTTTCACTGGCATATCGGATATCCGGTAGTTGTCGGGTTAATAAAATGTCGAGTGCAGCTTTCTGGTCGGGAGACATTTCCATTATAGCGGCTATTTTGGCATTCTGAAGCCAACTTTTGGCTTACCAATCGAATATGTCGGAATCTCGTGCCGTCTATCATTTACCGGTCGCTCCATCGAATCCAATGCCGAATGTCTTGATGGCATCTATGTCCAAGATCATGTCGATAAATTCGGTATTACACGGATCTCTAGCGGCATTACTCCATTATTAATACCCACTGGTACCGTCCAAATCGATTTTACGGTCATAAGAGACCCATCGGCCACTGCAGCGGTTCCTATCAGTGTTGGGCAAACTCGTGTACCCGATTCACGTACCCAATCGTATTCGTATATATCCCGAATACACGTTACGATAGCACCGGTATCTAATAAGGCGTGTATCGTGACGGTACCGATTGTAACCGGTGTGTATGGTCGTTTGTCGGTTTGTTTAGTCTGCACTGGGCAGACTTCTTCGGCTACTTCGCGTAGCATTCGCTGTTTATCGTCAGGCGTGATGCTTCGTTTGTATTTTTTGATTCGTCGGTTCGAATTCAGTGCCGTTGCTAGCCGTTTTACCGGTAACCTAGCGTCTTTTACTTGCTTAGTTACATGTGGTTCAATGTCGATGGCGAATATGTCGGGTAGCGGAACGGTTTCTTGTTGGACTTCTTATACAACAGACATCGAGGTCCGTTCCTCGCCCAGCACAACTCAAACAGCCAGGTGTAACTGCATCGTCGGTTCCACAGCTGCGACAGTAAATATCCCGTAATAGGATCGAATTGTATTGTCGTATCGTTCCGGGTGATACGCGTATTCGGGTACCACACTCTCACTCGGTGGTACTGGGACTCTCGGTTGGCGGTGATTTCGGGGACTGTCGAACTCCCCCACTAATTAATACAGGTAAACAAATGATGCAAAGTCGTTTCGTCGTATCGCGGAGTGATAATCGAATTGTGCTCCATTGACCGCAAAATCTAACTGGAATTTAAGCGGCACCGGCTCTGTCACGCGAACCCAGATGGCTAATACAACGTCCAGGTAGTGCAATCCAGACTCCAATGGACCCTGGGTTCGGTTAACGGCTTTACCCAGTATCCTGCATTCGACAGCAGGTTTACCAAACCATTTCCGGAGTTTATAACAGAACTAGTTGTAACTGCCAATTCGGTATTTCTTGTGTCACCACCACATTTTGGCCACGCCAGAAAATGATATCGGTACGCAAGCAAGCACATCGGCATTACCCAAGCCGCATGTGTCCCAGCATTCTTCGAGCCGACTTAGGAATTAGTTCAGTCAGCTGGGAAAAAAGCCGTTTGTTTACGACTTCCACTTTAGACGGTCCGATTTCCAAAATTTTTTCTTTTAAAATACTCAGGAAGATATATACAACATATGTAAACAAAAATTGAGCGGGGAAATTTAATAGTTTGAAAAATAGCTTTTTTGCGATGCGCTTTGAATTAAAATATCTCGGAAACTATTGAGAATGAATCGAGGCATGTTGCAAATGAATTTTAAAGAAAATAATAACGAATGAAATGAGACTTTGGTGATGTCTCTACGACGAATACTTACCGCGATATTAATTTTTTAATTAATAATTTACGACCGGAGCACGAAATTACATAAACAAATAGCTATAACTCAGAAAAAAATGAACCAATTTCGATGTTTTTTTTTTTAATCGAAGCTTTAACCGTCTACTATATGAAAAAAAATCAGCTAATCTGAAAAAAATTTTTTGCAATTGTTATCGCAAAAATTAAAAAAATCGTTTTATTAGCATAAAAAATAGTAAAAATTAAAAAAAAAAAAATTGAATTAAAGAGATTTTAATTTTTAACATTATGTTAACAACTTGGGTAAAAGAACAAAATTTTTTAAAAATTTTATCCACCAAAGAAAGCTGATTAAGAAAATTAACTTTTATTTCTTGCGCGTAGAGAGACAAGGAGGATGGTATATGTTAGTACTCCTCTTCGTACAGCACATGCGCCGTTGACACGAATCTTTTGACAGTGGGGCATAGCAGCGAAACGAGGGAAAGTGATAATAATAATAATAATGTGAGTGAAACAAGAATTGAACGGCGAGCTATGCGAGCCAACAATGAACATTTAATTTTATAAACAGTAGGGTAACAATTTTTTTTACAAACGGCCCGACAATATATATACCAATCGATTGCAAATTTCATGAATTGGAAAAATAACTTGACTTGTGGTAAACGATTTTGCAACTAAAATAAATTATTTTTTTTAAACATTAAGTCAACAATCGTTGAAAAAAACGTCCCGACAATGTATATATCAATCAATTGCAAATTTCGCGTTTTGGTGAAATAACTTTACTTGTCGGAAACGATCTTGTGATTGTAAACATTTTTTTACAATCAGTAACGGTAATTAGGTAACAATTTTAATCATCGAGGTTTTTTAAGCACGAAATATACAAATATAATTACTCGTTTCATGAATATTGTATAATGATTCATAAAAATTTGTGAACGTGAATACTGTATTTAACAATATTAACTTCAATTTTCCATGAACTAAGTAAGAAATTTAATACTAAAAATTTTTCTTTTAAGAACAAATTTTTTACAGCATCCATAAACTAAAATTTACTTTAAATGCTGTTCAATTCGGAAATGCAATACGCAGTTTACTGCTATGCAGTCATTACTTTTAGACAGTGGTTAATTTCATCATGCAAAATAATTTTAAACGAAAACTATTGGATTGTAATTGAAAACAAATTCATTGAGGAGTAATTATTAACTTTGTGCAGAAAAGCTGATATTTATTCGAACTAACTTAACATATTTATGTGATTAGGGAGAAAACTAACATTAAAATAATTAGTTACTTCAGTGATTTTATACAATTTTAATTTATTAAAACAACATTTTTTTCTTTTTCGGGGAAATTTTCCTGGAATATTTTCGGTCGAATCCTGGCTTTGGTCTCCAATAAAACGTGCTGTGTATTAATTATCATCTGAAATATTTTCTTCCTCATTCATAATATCCCATCCCTCTACTCCTGCTCCTTTATTCACACACGAATCTGTGCATTCCTTACATAGATGTGAATATAACAACCTAGATTTTATACAAGAGAAGCTTTTGTTTCTGCAACCTTTTTTACATGAACAAACAATTAAATTAAGTAAATCGTCAGGTACTGGTGGTAGCGTAATTGTTATTGGTATAACAAACGTTTCATTAACGATTCGCCAACTCCGAAGTACTGATGGTAGTAATTTATTTTTCTACCGGTGAATTTGCCAATAAACTCTAAAAAGATGGTACGTAGCAGCTGCAGATGTATACGGCAATGATGCTACATTGAGATTTGTTTTACGAGAAGTTTTTAAGCTCGACATATATTTTTGACACCTCGAATCATTAAGATTTTCTCCTTTACCATTATACATCAACATCAACCGTTTTTATTCCGCCGATATTATTTCCGATGTATTATTTGCTGAATTTCTTAATACAAATACCTAAAGTAACTTGGACACTTCACTTTGTAGTTTCAAAAATTTTTTTATACAAATTTTTTTATAAACAATAAAAAAGGACGAAGTTACCTCACAACCAGTTAATGCTCTGATTACATGTAAATAGGGATACAACGTTTGGTATTGTTTTTGAATCAAATTTGTTGAATACCATGTTTTATCTGGTGCGTAAAAATAAATATTTTGTTGTATGGTCGTGTGAGCGGCGAGCACACATAAAATTTTCACATTATTGCTGACGACTACAGTTGCACAATTATCTTTGTTAATAGCTTCATCTACGATTTTCTAAATTACATCTTCATATTGTGTTAATTTAACTGTTAATCCATTTCTTGTTAATACACTTATAAGTTGTTCGATAAATCTAATTTTATTTTTATGAGATGGAAGCAGTGTTTGGCCCAAGAAGAGGTTGGACTCGTGGTGGCTGATGGTAAGGCACCCACATGCACTGCATGCCTAATGGGTAATTATTATTATTATTATTATTATTATTATTATTATTATTATTATTATTATTATTATTATTATTATTATTATTATTATTATTATTATTATTATTATTATTATTATTATTATCATTATTATTATTATTTCTTTTTAAGTTAAATGCTCAGGGGGTTATCCCCAGTAGTCCGACTCTACCGAGGGCCTCACCTGAGCGCCAAATCGTTACTGCTGCGATGCTTCATCAACAAGATGATCAGCATGCGCAGCAGGCCAAGTTTCGTTGTCTTAGGAGACGGAGGGATCCGAGAATTACAGCCTTTTGCATCCTCGATGCCAAAAACTCAACTTGCGATGAGCAAGTTGGGATTTTAGCCAATGCAGATACAAAATTCTGTTTCATCCCTCCTAGGACGCCAACAATGAGTACGACAAGCTTGACACGGTAGCCTGGGTAAAGTTTGCCAATTTCAAACAGGAGATCCTGATATATTTCGTGTTTGTGCTCTTCTTTAACCGTGATGTTATATTCAGCTGGAGCTGAAAACTCAATAACATAAATGTTACGAGCGGTTTTATCGAAGAGCACAATATCAGGTTTATTATGATCTATTTTCCGCGTTGTTGCGAATGGCACGTTCCAATAAATACGGCAACGGTCATTCTCAACAACTTGCGGAATGTCTCCTGGCAAATAAGGCAGCACTGGTGTTTTATCGATACCGTGCGTATGTCTAAGGTGGTAATAAAGTACTCGCAGAGCAGCATTGTGACGCTGGACGTACGCACTTCTTGCCAGCACAGGACATGCTGACAAGAGATGCATAAGCGTCTCAGGATGTTGTTTACACACCCTACACAATGTGTCGGGTAGCTGCATCTGGAGCACTTTTGCACGGTATTCGAGAGTGTTAATTACACCATCTTGGCAGGCAAAAATATACCCTTCAGTCTCGGACATCAGGCCAGCTGACTTAAGGAAGGAAAACGTCAGCTGCTCGGACAAGCCATGTTCACGCACGTGTTTAAAGAACACGCTGTGCATTGACTTGCCCATGTGTGTACTGAGCAGTTTTTGTTGCTCAGCGTTGCTGATGACCCTCTTGAATTCCTCCTTAGGGAGTTCAATAAGAGGGTTTACTCTTCCGAGACCAAGGGATTTTGCCGCGTACTTTGCTGCCTTATATAAGAACGCTCCCTTATGCGCATTCTCATGCTGATGAACAATTTGCATAAGGAAGTCGTCTTCATCTGCTGTGAAATTGACAACTTCATATGTTAGACCCAAAACCAAGCGATCGTGTAGACACTCCAAGCTCTGAAGACCTCTCCCTCCGATGTGCCGGGAAAGGTATAATCTGGCGACTGAAGACTTAGGGTGCATGCTCCGATTTATATTCATGACTTTACGTGTCTTGATATCGAGGTCTTTAAGCTCTTTTCGGGCCCATTTAAGGACACCAAAAGAGTAAAGAAGTACCGGGACAGCAAGCATGTTTGTTGCGGATACTTTGTTCTTTCCGGAAAGTTCTGATGACCAGATTTTCCGGAGTCTCCGCACATACTCGCTGCAGAGAGTCGTTTTGATTTTAGGAAGGTCCTGCATAGGACTCCCCTCAATACCTAGATATTTGTACGACTCTCCGGCGTCAAGATGGTCAATGACGCTCCCATCTACCAACTCGATATCTTCACGCACATCAGAGCACTTACCCTTCACCAGATTAACGACCGCGCACTTGTCCAACCCAAATGCCATGCCGACATCCCGTGTATACTCCCCTACGATGTTCAAGGCTGTCTGAAGGTGTTCCTCATCAGGTGCATTTACCTTCAGATCATCCATGTAGAGTAAGTGGGTGATCGAATAACTCCGATCAGTTGGTGGGCCCACTGAGTATCCACGAGTACGGCGTAGCGCAACAGATATTGGCAGCAGTGAGATGCAAAACAGCAGAGGGCTCAGAGAATCTCCCTGAAACACTCCTCTTTTGTACTGTACAAATTCGGTTACACGTTTGTCGTTGCCACATGAAATGTGGGACCGTGTTTGCCAAAGTTGCATAGTACGCTGAATGCATCCCACCGTATCGTGATTGAGCCCAAGGCATTTGAGCAAAAAGAGAATAAGCTCATGAGATGTTGAGTCAAATGCCTTGCGGTAGTCAATCCAGGCCATTGACAGGTTGCGCTGATAGTAAATCGCGTCTTGAATGACACAACGATCTACTAACAGATTCTCTTTGCAACCTGACAGGCCTCTTTTACTGCCACGTTGTTCGTTTATCTGCTGCCATACCGGATCTATCACTTCTAGAATGCGATTGTTTAAAATTTTAGTAAAAATCTTATAAACCGCATTCAAACAGGTGATAGGTCGGTAGTTCTTTGGGTCAGACAAGTCAACTTTCTTAGGGAAGAGCACGGTTCGCCCTTCTACAAGCCAACCTGGAATTGGTTCGTCACCTCTGATAAACGCTGTAAAAATCCGGGCCAAATGGCTATGGGTAGAAGTTAGTTTCTTCCACCAAAATAAGTTAATGCCATCTGGACCCGGAGCAGCCCAGTTCTTACCATTATTCAGAGCTAAACGAACTTCTTCTACGCTGACTTCAGGGCTCTCTTCATCAGCATTGTCGTTGCGGTGTTGTCGACAGAATGCTTCGAAGTCGTTGAGAGCTGGAGTGTCACGATTCACGTTCGGTTGATCACCATACAACTCAGACCAGAAAGCTTCTACTCGCTCGATGGATGGGGGATCGCCAGAAACAGATGTTTTAGGTGTCAGAAAGCGTGAAGGACTTAACCGAAACAAAGAGTTGTCGGTAAGCCGCTTTAGCTTTTTCTCTAGTGACTTTTTAGCAGCCACCAGAGCCCGCAACCTGTTAAGGGAACCTTCTTTAATGTTCAGAAGATTCTCCTTATTCAGTGTGTGATGCTGGTATCGTAGTCCAGCCGCAATGCGGCGGACTTTAGATGTAAATGCTTTTCGAGCATTTACATACTCAATCACACACTGAATGCGGGAGACATGTTTCCGGAGATCATCAATCTTCAGTGTTAGCTGTCCAATGCGCCCTCTCATCTTAGCCTCAGGCGAAGAAGTATTCCTTCTCGCAGGAGGTAAGAGTGAGGAGGCACCATCATAGACAGCTCGATTGATTGTGAGCAAAGTAGAGTCTTCCTGAATCCGAGCAGATAGTTCGTGGTTTTCCGTGTCAATTAGATGTTTTGGGTAATGTATCTTCTTAGAGATACATACTTGCCGTGTGTCAAAATCATTGTCGGCGTCTTCGAAAAAACGGCGTCTCTCTTGATGTAGCTGTGCTGGAAAAGACAGACGGTGAGATAACCGTCTGTTAGTTAACAGTGATCTTCGTGTTCGCCGGAGATGAGAAGCATAATCACGTAGATGTTGTTGTGAAAAGTTGCTGTGATTGGGATGCATATCGCTCCAGAGAGCATGCATCCTAGCCATGTAGCCTCTCCGCTCCGGTTCACTGTTATTGTAGCACATCAGGAGATCGGCTCGTAATTCTTCCGTCCACCTAAATGTAGTCCGTTGTTCACCAAGGTCGTCATCGTTCGGGATCTCGGTGCTCCGCCCAGCTAGTGGGTAGCCCTCATCCGAGAAGGGCCGGTTGTGGGGAGCACTTCTGTGTTCAGGATTATCTTGAACTCAGTATACTTTACATTGGGGAGTTAGCCCAATGCAAAGGTTGTTGTGCGATTAGTAGGCCAGCAGGTGGGAGGTCAGCCTACATTGCCTACGATGCGCCACGGGGTAAATGAAACCCCCGCCGGCCGCACAACATGCACCGTGGGCGTTATTATTATTATTATTATTATTATTATTATTATTATTATTATTATTATTATTATTATTATTATTATTATTATTATTATTATTATTATTATTATTATTATTATTAGCGTTGAAAGTTTGGCTTCGCGCGGCCGTTTTGGTGCCTACGTGTTGCCGCCAAGCAAAGAATGCCTCACAAAGTAATTTTTTTATAACATTCAATATTCATGGAAAAATGTGAATAAATTAAAGTGTCATCTAGACACTTGCAGGAATATAGCCACGCAAAACCAATTTTTTTATCTTGATTTTTGTTCAAGTTATTATTGTTAATTAACAAATTTTGTGGCGAATTGAGTTTTGATAAAATCTCTTATAAAAGTTTAAAAAATATGTCTATAAATTTTTTTTTCTATTCTGCGAGCTCTTGTTATATAAATAATGAACGAAATTCCGTTGTTATAGCCTATCAAAGTTTTTCCATTTTCTCATAATGATTTTTCACTTATCAAAAATTGAAATATCCGGCTAATAATATAAAAAATTTTTTTCTTTCCTAAATCTTTAATTTTAGCTGTATGAGCGGTATGAGTACGTATGGTTACCTTAAATTATTCTTGTTACGAAGAGCATCTCTACAAAACAAAAATAAGTTTATAAGATCAATGGGGGACTTCAGCATGAGTATTTCCGGTGTAGGTGGCTGGTTTTCACTAAAAGACCTTCTCAAGGACCCACGTATCGGTTACGCTGATCGGACAAAGTAGGGCAAAAAAATAGAAAATGCAGGATTGTCTCGTTTTCTTCCAGGTGACATAAGGTGCACGGGCGGCTAGAAGTTAATTTGTGTGTGAGGCCATTGATTGTAAGGTTAGATGCATAGAGCTTGCTAATCTTAGTTGCGCAAGAGGTTTGACTAAGTGAAATGCGTGCCGTTTGACAAGGCTAGTAGCCGTATCATTCGGGAACCTTATGAACACGATTTAGCAGGTTGAGGACCCGCGGTACCTCAAAAGATCCAGGTTGAGCATGTAATTTTGGTATTTGCTGATCAGTCTGTCTTTATTGGCCACCCAGCGGGCTGCAGAGAGTGAGGTGAGGATATTTTCTTATTGTATGTCAGTCAGCATGTCCTTCAGTTGTTGGACCCAGTTGAGCTTTTTGGAGTTTCAGGAGGTTTGAGACAAATCACGAAGTTTGAGGAAACATTTCTTGGGAAGACGGTGCTCAGGCATTAGTAGCAGCTTGATAATCCAATTTATGGCTGCTTCAAAAACCAGGCAAGAACCGTGGGGTTTGCCTGTTTCTAGCCTCACGGCGTAGTTAGGTGTGCACTGCGGTAGTGTAAACAGTTTTTTGTAGAAGCTAAGATGAGCTGATTCTAGAAGGTCCAAGTTATTCGGTTCCAGGTACCAAATGTATGCTAGGTACGTTATAGTCGCACTGGTAATGCTGTTGTGTAGCTTGACTTTGCCATCCCGAGTATGTGTTGAGCTTATGAAGAATCGCTAACACAATGCCTGCAGCAAGTTTGCCTTTTGTTACAAATTTCCTATTAGCACTAGCGCCCAGAAGATTAGTACAAAATATGACACTTAGATAAACATATGAGTTAACTTGCTCGATATGTTCTTCTCAGCACAAGAACTTATACTTGGCTACAGATATTCTACCTCCAGAGATGACTGAGGACTTTGGTTTTTGAAACGTTGACGGTCAGACCGTTAATACTGCAATATTCTTCGAGTATCCGGATGTTCTTTTGTAACCGGTTAGCTGTGGTAGCGAGCAGGGCAATATCGTCAGCGTATAGCAGCATGAGTACTTCAAAGACTCCCAGGAAGATGCCCTCGGCTCCTCTTTCTTTGAAGAAGGTTATGATGTCAGCAATGTACAGGATAAAAAGGGTAACGCGCGTTTTCATCTAATTCATGTTAACATTTTAGGCTATCTAGTTATTATTGGTTTGCATAAGATTATACTTTTGCTGTTTATTCATTATATTGATTACTATAACGATCGTGATTACGCAAAAACATTTAATAATTTATTATTTTCATAATGCCTTTAAAATTTATAAAATCACAAAAAAATACTAATATGTTAATTCATGATAATATCCTTTATTCAAAGAAGAAGGTAAATAAAAACACCATCACATGGCGTTTTGCTACTTCCAAAAACTGCTACGCTATCATTCATACTGATTCAGAGAGTAGAAGAGGTATAATATTTTACCAGTATAAAATTATATTGTTATTTGACTTTGTATAACCTATGTTATAATTTGTAAATATTATTTAGGTAACATTGTAGGTGATATTCCTACCCACGAACATGCTGTTGATATTGCTGAGATACAAGCTAAGATCGTGAAGGCCAAAATTAAAAAGAAAGCTCAAAATAGTGATTCCAAGCCTGCAACTATTGTATCTGGAGAATTACGAGGAATAAAATCACCAGTTTCCGCGTTGATGCCCTTGCAATCTTCGATTAATCGTACCATACAACGACTACGAGCCAATAATAATCCACAATTTGTTAATCCAGCACCTCGAGGTGAATTTGTGTTATCTGATGATTTTAAAATAACTCATAGTGACGAGTTGTTTTTATTTCACGATAGCGGTGGTGATCGCGAACGTTTTATAATATTTTCAACAGCAAAGAATTTAAATTTTTCAAAGAAGGGCGACCAATGGCTTAGTGACGGGACATTTATATCTGTGACTGATATATTTGCTCAATTATATACAATACATGGCTATAAAAATGGTAAATCAGTACCGTTAGTATACTTATTAGCTCCGGATAAGAATAAGTGTACTTATGTTAATTTTTTTAACATCTTACGACAAATATTGCCAAATTATTCGCCATAACGCATTATAGTGGATTTTGAGCAAACATTTATCGGTGCTGTCAAGGAAATTTACCCTCGAGTGAAAATATCTGCATGTAACTTTCATTTTATGCAAGCTATTTGGCATCATATACAGTTATGTGGTCTGCAAAGAAGATTTAATTCTGATATCGAATTTGCTCTTAATCTGAAGATGTTGATGGCATTGTCATATGTTCCAGTGAAAGATGTTGTCAGTGCTTTTGAGTTGATCGTTGCTACTGACTATTATGAAGCTAATCATGATATTTTGGATGGACTGTTGAATTACTTTGTAATGACATGGATCGAAAGCCACGTCATAATAAAAAAAAAACGTGATAAACCATTATTCAAGATCAAGTTGTGGAATTATTATTTGGCTGTTATTAATGATTATCTAACAACAAACAATATGATGGAAGGTTGGCACAACGGATTCAATCAGCGCATTTCAACATGTCATGCTGCGGTGCATAAGTTTATAGGCGCTCTCAAAGATGAGCAGGTAAAAACTGAAATGTTGATCGCTCAAATCGATACTGGGCTTGATGTTGCAAATAATCAGCCCAAAGCGTTTCGCAATTATCATGATCGCTTGAAACGTATTGTTCAGAATTATAATCCCGATTATAAATTGGAATATTTGAGAAGTGTCGCAAAGTTATTAGTCATTCGTTAGTAAATAACTATCACATAAATACCATTATTTAGGTTATAAAGTATTTAAAATAATTTATTTTTTTTGTAATAAGATACACGTATAAGAAAATACATTAGATATTAGCCTCTGTATATGAAACATTACTATTAAATATTCTATTCATTGAAATTAAAGATTTATTATTGAATGACATAACTATTTAAAAGTTCCCATAGATTTCCATAAATTCTAAAAATCATAATCTTTGAATATATTGATTTTAATTATTAGTACCTCCAGACATTATGTCAGGAGGCATTTTGTCAATGGGATATTGTGTCGGGGGATATTTTGTCGTTAGAATGTTTTGTCGGGGATTTTTTGTCGCAGGATTTTTTGTCGCGGGATGAAAACGCGCGGAACCGATAAAAAGTAGTGGGCTCAAGACGTCTCCCTGTAAGACGCCTTCGGTGATTTGTATAGGTGTTGACAGTTTACCTGCACACTTTACCTGCATGTAAACGTCCTTGTTGAGGTTCCTCAGCAAGTTTAGGATCGTCGAGCTGACGCCAAATTTATGAAGCTTTTCCCAGTGCTTGTCGTGGGAGATCGAGTCGAATGCGCGCTTAAAGTCGATAAACAAGACGTGAGCTGATGCTCTTTTGAAACGGGCCTGCATCTGCAGTGTGGTCCACAACGAAAAGACGTTGTCAGCGTAGCTACTGCCTGATTGAAAACCCGCTTTTTCTTCAGGTATTATTTTTTGTCCGTAGCCCATTTTTTCAAACGATCATGAATGATTTGTGTAAAGATCTTAACTATTGAGTTAACGAGGGCAGTGCCCCTATAGTTCCCGGGTTCTTTTAGGTCCCCTTTCTTGTGCAGCATGCACATTATAACTCTGGACCAGTCTGTGGGAACATCCTTAGTGGCAAAGATTTTATTGAACAGGACTTGCAAGTATAGTATCCAGTTGCATAGGAGTTCCTTGTGAAATTCGCTTGTTATGCCATCAGAGCCAGCGGCTTTATGGGATTTGTACTTAGCTAGGCTTCTACGAATTTCCTCCATGGAGATCTCTGAGTCTAACGTAGGGTTAGAGATATTCTCGAAAAACTGTTCGTTGTGGATACCTGTAGGATAGGCGTTGTGGTAAAACAGCTCCCAGCGGTTAAGCGGTATAATTGGGTAACAGGATTTAAAGTTACGAGTCGCTTTAACGGCGCTCCAGAATTCAGATGGGTTGATGGCATTGTCGAATTTGCTGCACAGTAATTTAGCATATTCGCTTTTCCTGTTTTTTATGTGGTTAGGTCTGGTGAGCTCATTGTTTATTTTATAAACAATTCGTTATAAACGATTTTCCATTTTCATTATATTTTTTTCCGTAGCTTTAATAAATTACAAATACAGCCATGTGCATTAAAGTTGTAGAAAAAATTTTTCTCTATTTTTTATTGAATTTTAAAATACTTTACCCCATTAAAGTTGAAGCGGTCAACTATTTTACCAGCTTATAAAATGTTATAACTTCTAAACTATTGATGATATAGTCTTCGATATTTGAAACGATCTTTCAGACAATTTATTGATTTATGTAATAAATTTTTTCCATGCTCGATATCTATTATGGTTCAATTTTTATAAACATTTGTTTATAAAAAAATGGAGTACTTGAATTTTTAAATAATTATATCTTTTAAACTATGAAAGCTACGGCTTTCATGATTTAGGACAATTCTATAGAGTAATTGTTGGACTACTCAAAAATAATTTTTTTATATTTTTAATTCCATTTGTTTATCATTTTTTTTTATTTATTCAAATTATTACGCGGTTAAGGGTACATTATCTGGATTTTACTGTCACATTTATACTCACACACACAACAGATTAGTACATGTAGATATTTTCAGTCAGGAAATCTATACTTGCTAACTGTCAAGGCTACATTTGTGTAAAACAATCATTCGATTCTGTAAATGCCTTTCAGGCTGCACTACTGGAAAAAATTTTGAGATTTTGCTTCGAGAAACGTTAAGTTATAAATTGAAAATTCCAAAACTATAAGAAAACAGCAAGAACAACATAAATTATTGGCGTTAGGTAGGAATATAAGGTCAATGAAATCCAGAAAATGTACCCTTAACCGTGTAATAATCTGAATAAATAAAAAAAAATGATAAACAAATGGAATTAAAAATATACAAAATTGTTCTTGAGTAGTCCAATAATTTCTCTATAAAATTGCCCTGAATCATAAAAGCCGTAACTTTAATAGTTTGAAAGATATAATTATTTAAAAATTCAAGTAATGCATTTTTTTTATAAACAAATGCTTATAAAAATTGAACCATAATAGATATCGAGCATGTAAAAAATTTATTACATAAATCAATAAATTGTCTAAAAGATCGTTCCGAATGTCGAAGACCATATCATCAATAGTTTAGAAGTTATAACAATTTATAAGGTGATAAAATAGTTGACCGCTGCAACTTTAATGGGGTGAAGTATTTTGAAATTCAGTAGAAAATAGAGAGAAACTTTTTCTTCAACTTTAATGCACATAGCTGTATTTGTAATTTTTAAAAGCTACGGAAAACAATATAATGAAAATGGAAATTTGTTTATTACAAATTGTATATAAAATAAAAAATGAAAACTCAATTAAATAAAAAAAATTTTTTCCTAATTTTATTGAGAATTGTAAATAATTATTAAAGAAAAAAATGATTTCTTAATTAATAATTTAAATGGTAAATAAATAAAAAAAAAATTATAAACAATTAAAAAATTTTTTTAAAAAAATCATTATTTTACTTTGAATACAAAATGACAAAAAAAAATTTTTCAAAAATATTAAATTTGTCTATTTGTTTATAACAAATTTTTAAACAATTAATGTTTTAATTTTCTTACCCAAGCTATCAAATGCAATATATAAATGCACAAACAACCAAAATGAAAGATTTAGGAAAAAAAAAACTCTTTTATAACATTAGCCGAATATTTCAATTTTTGATAACTTTGAAAAATCATTATAAACAAATGAAAAAACTTTTATAAGCTATTACAACGGAATCTTGTTCATTATTTATATAACAAGAGCTCTCAAAAGAAAAAAAATTTATAGACACATTTTTTAAACTTTTATAAGAGATTTTATCAAAACTCAATTCTCCGAAAAATTCGTTAATTAACAATTAAATAACTTAAACAAAAATCGAGCTAAAAAAATTGATTTTGCGGGGCTATATTCCTTTAACTGTCCAGATAACAATATAATTCATTCAGATTTTCAAATTAATATTGAATGTTATAAAACAATTATTTTGTGTTGCATACTGTGTTCAGCGGTGACACGTAGGCACCGAAGCGGCCGCTCAGAGCCCAACTTTCAACGTTAAATAAATATTATAAATAATCGAGCTACAACTCGGGGAGTCGAGACTAATTTTATTAAAATTTTCTCCTCTTTTAGAATCTTTTTTTAAATTCCAGATAACTTTAATATTTTTGAAGTGATACCTACAAAACGGAGACTCCCTTTTTGTCTCTTCATTTTTTGTTTACAACAAATGAAATTTTTAATTGCGGATAAAATAAAAAATTTTCATTTTTTAGAATTAAATTCTGAATCCAATGCACCAAGTGCCATATTTTTAAGAGAACTTTAACGATTTTTCGCAGAAAACTCACTTCTCGACTAGACTATAGTTCCTGGAATCATATCCGTGGAACTATTTAATGTTTTTGATTCTCATGAAGGTTCAACTAACAAATAAGTAGACAAATTACATATATTTCAATACAAACTTTTAATATAATTAGTATTACAATTACATTTGCAAACTTTTTTAACAATTAGCATAATATATTATATATTATTTTATTTTAAACAAGTATATGTTAAAATCTATAGGTGTTATTCATTTGAGCAGAAAATATTTTGAAGATAGACTACACTGTTGAAAATTTCTTTGGTAATTTTACTAGAAATGTGTTAGAAGTCAATTGCCAACGCAGTTTTGTGATTTAATAAAACCAGTGTTGTAATTTTACAAAACATTTTTTACGGTTTAGTTTTGGAAAGTTGCAAAACAAACGTACTAATCTTACTAAACAGATAATAAAAAAAGGTTTGTCAATTTTAGACAACGAATGTTGTAATTTTCGAAAACAATTCAATTGAAATTATTTGTAAAATCACAATGTGTTACTGTTTTAATACAAAACTTTCAAGAGATCATACGTGTTGTAAAATTGCAATACCTACTGCAAATTGTAGTTTCAAATGACTAAGTCTCAGATCTGGTCTTGAAAAATTGTTATCATGCACGATTCCGGATTGAAAATAAAAAAAAAAAATGACCGCAAGAAAAAAAAAGTTTCCAAATTGCTGCTCGTCTTAAAAAAGTCTATGAGCTTCAACAAATTGTTTTTAATAATCTATCCTTGAACCTCTTCTGGTTAATTTAATTAGCCGCCCTGAAAAAGTCTCTACGACCATTTGGCGCGAATTCATCTTTAGTCAATGCAAAAAAATCCATTTTGACTTTGATAGTCAATAACTCAGGACATCGAAGATATAAAATCTTTAGAGCCAAGAAAATCTAGATCAAGACAATGATTTTTTAATGCAAGATAATTGACTTTCTACAGAAATAAATTATAGGCTAAAGAAAATATTTCTTGAGTCGATAAAAATTTTCTATCAGTGCGTACATCAGTTGTAAGCTTTAAACGCGTTTTATCTAAAGTCAACATGCTGTTTTATAAAATTACGACTCCTGTATAATAATTAAAAATTCTAGGGTGAATTTACAATACACTCTGTAATTCTACAATTGAATTTGTGAAAAAAAAAATTTAGGTTTGTAAAATTTCAGCGATTTCTGTGTAATTTTATTGAAAATATATTTTTATTATTTTACTAAAAATTATAGCAAATTGAATTATTAACATATTTTGTAAACTTTTATCGCTTTTTATTGAAAATCAACGCACTGTTTTGTGAAATTACCATTCATGTATAATACATAAAAATTTATGGTATAATTACAAACCACTTTGCAATTCAACGATAAAATTCGTGAAAAAAAAAGTTAAAGTTTGTGAAATTTCAATAACTTCATTGTTATTAGGAGTACAAATAAGTTTCCGCCGTTTTATTGTAGATGGCGCGGCACGGAGTTTCGGTTAGCTTTCGCAGATGATAACCGGCTTAAAAAATAGTTTGGACATTCAAGAACAACATAACCTATTAATATCATTGAATTTATACAGCTCGTGTGTAATAAATAAAAATTCATAGCGAAATTACAATACACTCTGGTATTCTGTAATAGAATTTGTAGAAAAATAATTAAGGTTTGTAAAATTTGAATTATTTCTCTGCAATATAAATTACAATATTTATTCATAATTTTACTAACAATTATTGCAAATTGAATCACAAACATCCTTTGTAAACTTTTATCGCTTGTTATTCAAAATCAATGTACTGTTTTGTAAAGTTACAATTCGTGTATGATTTATACACAGAGATGGTAAAATCAAGACTCATATCAGTAGTTTTTCTAATACATCATGCAAGATCACTCAAATTGTATTGTAATTTTGTATTGACATACATTGGTTTGTATTTTTACCATACCATTGCTTTGTATAACTATTGTAATTTTGCAAAAATTTTTAACATTGTGAATTTATGAGATCACATTAAAACTCAAAATAGTAGAAGCAAAAATAATTTTTAAAATTATATCAAAGTAGATTTCGCTGTGATAATTACTAGCTATAAAAAGAAGCTGAGATACTTTGGTAGCAGACAATCTAGATCTTTTTTCATTTTGAATTATGCCACACGGAAATATAAATATAATTCCTCGAACGATCTAAAGTATAGCAACTCATAGATCGTTACCTTAACAATACGTATACTCATGGTAACAATATTGTATCGTTCCTGTAACTATCAATCAGATAGCTGTGAGCCCTATTCGACTTTCCGTAGTCATCACCTCACACGCCACTATCTAACCTAACTAAACATCGATTTTCGCGCCTATTTTGTGTATCAGGTATTATTCTTCAAATATAACAATTCAACTTCATTTTCTTCAAAATTTATTAAATATTTATAACCTTACTGATTATTTACCTAATGATCAATCTATTAAAACTGCTATATATTTAAATTGTGTGAAAATTCTGTAAAAATCAATTTATCTTAATTCAATTAATTTAATTTATATTATATTCAAATATTATATATATATATATATATATATATATATATATATATATATACACATATATATATCATCTCAAAAATTAAAAGATATATTTATATTTCTATTTTAAATTTATTTATACTACAACTGATAAATAAGTTTTATAAACTATTTTGATCGATCAAAATCATTTATTAATCATTTATTTATTAATGAAAAAGATTTTTAAACGTCTCATAGCATTCGCAACGCGCGTGACGTCAGATAGGGCTCATAACGATATGGTTTAGCTCTCAGGACGATACGGTAAAGGTCTCAGAGCTATCTACCGTATCGTTGTCAGAGACATACAGTGATTGTTGCAGTCACAATCTAGTAGATAACTATTGCGTATTGTTACTGTAACTATACCGTATACTTCCCAGAACAATATTTTTTTTTCCATGCAGCTTTCGAAAAGATTCGCTCGCATGGTACACTTGTAACGAATAAATTTAAACGTTTTAAAACAAATTGATATAATATCGAGTACACATTCCTACGAGAATACCACCTGTAAGGGTATGCCCTTGCTTCCCCGTACCAGGCAGTTCGAGCAATCCTCCTTCAGTAACTCGGGTCATCTTGAGCACGGGGTTCTGAAATATCTAGTATGACTGAGTACGCAGCCTGATTACAGGGTAGAGGCAATGATGTAATGCATTTATTTTATAATGTGATTCTCTTTATTATAATATTATTTTATTGATTTTATTCATTTCCTAATTATATTTAAACGTGATCTACTGAATATATGTACATTTACATTAGAAAAAAAACCAAACGAACTATTTTGTATTAATCAGTAAATGAGAGATCCTGGGTCTAATCTCATGAGCAATATAACCGATTTGATGAATTTATTTTATACGAATATTATTATTTCTTGAGATAAAATTTAACAGCTTAAATAACTTACCTTAATCAATTCTATCAACAAGTTATCAATGAAATTTTAAGATTTATAGATAATGTTCAGCAAATTAAAAGAAATTAAAATTTAACAAAATTCTAAATATAATTAACTCCGCGTTTGGCAAACTGATAATTGACTGCAGGAATACTTATATCGATGATCTCGTAAAATGCGTAAAACATCCTGAGCGTGAACTGCAACATACTTGATTGACCCTTTTGCAAGACTATTGGCGACGACTCGATATTATGGCACTGATTTTATTACATAGATTTAAAATGAAATTGCTTAACTGACTAGAATTTTATAGCAAATAAACTGACTAGACTTTTTCAATAAATAAACGAACTTGACAATTAATTAGCGGACTTTAACAAATTGACTTGACTTGACTAGTACAAAAGATAGACAACAATGTGTGCTTAGTGAGCTGGAAAGTGTAGAGTAAGGACCTCGCTAGGCATCCTCAGCTCTTCTCTACACCTCCCAGCTGATTGCTAGATGCTAGGTGTGTACTAACTGTATGCTAACCGCAAGCTAACTGCCTAAATGGCCAATCACTCGTCCTTATATAACCGTGAAATTCGAGGAGGGGTCATTCACATGACCTCGTCCGAACTTCCATCTAGGATTTTTGGCACAATGACCCATGGGCCTCTTTCGGAGTCCCGGTGAATCGGGTAGCAAATATGTGTTGATAAGGGTGGTGTGTGAAGTTAGGGGCTTCCTGAAATGGCACGACCGATTTGAGCAGTCGAACCTCTAGCTGCCCCGTTACACACCATTGAAGTGGATTTTCTTGTCTGTTAAGGTTTGTTTTACTTATATAATTATCGAGTTCAACTATTGCAGCTGCTGTACTATTCTAAGAGGTTAAACTTGCTTTTTTTTTATCAAACATCCCAAATAAGAACAGGCTGTGTACTACATGATGATGGCTGTCTTGATGGAACAATATCTGTTCATATTGGAACCGAGACGTGAGCGATAGTCAAATTTCTGGATGGCTCACTTCGAATACTTCGAATTTTAAATTTTAAGCCTTCAATACACGCAAAGAATTTTACGGTATTTTTTACATCAAGAATTTATAGAAAAATTACTATGTTATAGTAACAAGAGGACAGTATGGAATTTATTGAACAAATTACCGGTAACGTAGAAATTTTTAAAATACATCGAGCAGAATTCACAAAGGTGCATTGTAATTTTGACAAAGCAACAGATAAAGAAATTCAAATTTCTTGGATAAAATTTGATCTGTGGCTATGTGAAAATTACAATACACCTTTGTAAATTCTACTCGATGTATCTTAACAATTTCTAGGTTACCGGTTATTTGTTTATGAATTCCATACTGTCCTCATGTTACTATAACATAGTAATTTTTACCTCAATATTTGATGTAAAAAATACCTCATGTTACTATAACATAGTAATTTTTACCTCAATATTTGATGTAAAAAATACTATAAAATTCTCTGAGTGTAGCTTTCTCAGAATTAATTTCGTCACGAAATCCTTTCTTTTGAAATCTGGGATCAAGAATTATTGATTCTGCATACCCGGGAAAAAATGATCGGACCTGACCATGCCTGTTCATGTCTGAAGCGTTAAATACGCTCGACCTGATCATACCTGTCCATGCCTGTTAATGTCTGATCCAGCCTGATGTAGGGAATTAAATTTAAAATCTTAGTTATAATTAAATATAGCTAACTTAGTTATAATTATATATAACTAACGTAGATATTTATATATAACTATCAATCAATAATTAATAAATTAGATAGAAAATTTTGTTGACTAAAAATCTATTATGTGGGTCATTCTACGATAAGAGGTTTGGCGGCCATATAAGATGCGGCCAAGAAAAAAAGTTGAAGTTTTTCTATTTAACGATAATCTTTCGACTTTAGTTCCTTCTAGAAACATATTCACTCAAGGGCAAGTCACTTAGTACATATTGAGTTACTTCTTCAAAAGCCAGGGTAAATATATTGAGCAGGGTAGAGACATCAAGATCAGGATTGGTTGAGTTCGGTTCCCAGTATAGAGTATCTATATTTTTTCAATTTATTTATAGACTTTTCGTTGAGAAGATTCCTTCCTTATCCTGTCTAATCCCCTTCTATCCTAATTTTCCTTCCACATAATACTAAAGTGTGGAACACATCATGTATAAAGCCCCGTTTTCTCTCTAAACATGAATTAGTGAAATAAGTGAATATTCACTTATTTTCTCTAATTCATGTTTAAAAAGTGTTTGTGTAAAAACACATATACTTTTTTGCTTAACAGCATTATTCAAATTATCTAAATGATTCATTTTTTACCATACCAAATAAATAAATAATTTAAATAATGCTGTTAAGCAGGAAAGCATATGTGTTCTTACACTTACATACGAGACTATATACGTGAGGCGTTCCACTTTTTTCCGTGTTATGGGGAAGGAAAATTAGGATAGGAGGGATTGGGCAAAATAAAGGAGGAACCTTCTCAATGAAAAGCCTATAAATAAATTAAAAAAAATATTGATAATTCGATCTAGGACTCGAACCCAGTCCATGTCGGTATCTCTCCTGGTTAGTGAGAATTTTCCCTGGTAGTTATTTTGCTAGGGTAAATACAGCAGGGGAGAGACGTTTTCGTCACTAACTTTAATTTTTTGACTGACATACATTAAATTTCGAATGAAAACATGTCACTCTTTAAATATTATACAATTGTTGAATTGAAGCAATAAATACAAAATAAATTGAGTAAATTATACCAAATTAATGGCTTACCAGTGGAGAGACACATTAACCTTGCAAAGCAGCTGTACCGTACTATTGCTTCGTGCCAATTAAAAAATGACAGCGGTTCAACGCCTGGTTTGTTCAATGCTACCATATTCGCGGTGATGTGTGTTCATGAGCGTCATTTTTAGTATAGTTGTCTAATATTTCGATTTTTTTTAGCGGATTGTAATTTGCCAGGGTAGATACACAAAGAAAGCGGGACAAAAATAAAGTTTGAAAATTATTGAGGATAAACAAATACTTTTGTATTTTTCCTTTATTATACTTAAGTATACTTATTTAAATTTTTGCTAAATATCCTTCAATTAGGATATTGCGACAAAAAAGGTATATAATGTCTACATGCTTAACCAAAAACGTCAAGGGGATAAACCAGGGTAGAGACTTTTTCAGACGTAAATTCAGAATTTCCGGAAAATGTGTTTTAATCAGGCATTCCATCATAATGTTACTTAGAGAATACATTAAGATGCTGTGATTTATTGCATAAGATGACAACATATGAAATAAGAAATCTATTTTATAATGATTGCCGTGCATATCACTTCTTATCGTAGAATGACCCATGTGTAAGATATAAAATTTTGCTGACCAAGAATCTATCACGTATAAGATTTTTATTACTTGAAGTTCATACGAAACTTACTTTTCAAGTCAATCTCTTAGTTCAACGGGTAGCGGGTTAAGCTTTCAAGCGCGAGGTCCACGGTTCAAATCCTGCACAAGCTCGAATTTTTTTTTTTTTTATAGAAATAATTATATGTAATTTATAGTTATACATAATTATATATGTTGAGGGGCAAGGTTCATAGTGCTAGTATGTTCCAGAATGTACTAGAATATATTAGCTACACTAATGACCATTGTTACTATATATATATATATATATAGTGGTCAGTTCTTACCAGTACACCATCCTAAACGGACGTGTATCTTGTACTTACATATACATTGTAATATACGTGTAATATACTTAACATTATAACTACGAATATATATATACCTATTATTTATTAATAACCTGCCCGTCCTTATCATCAGGTTATGGGCCCAGATAACGCGGGTATTTCATAGTAAAAATTGAAGCAGTTATTAATTAAATAAAAAAGTTTTTTAGGAGCACGTGAAAAGTGCGCGAGAATTTTCAAGAAGTTTCGATAGCGTACAGTGGCGTGGAATTCGTCATTGTGAGACACTAGGCGTAAGAGCTCGAACATTTTTGGTGGGAAAACCGTTGTGTGCTGTGACTAGCGTAAAAGTTAATAGTGTCGATTTTCGTGGTTGTTAAGTGGTCAGTAAAAAAATGGCTTTTCCAATAAAAATAGACCCCCTTACCAGAGAGTATTACCGGTCGTGGAAAACACAGATGAAGGGTATTCTCAGGAGTCATGAAACGTGGGAGTATGTCGTTGGAGAAAATACCAAACCAGCGTCAGGACCAGAAGAAATTGCAGCGTGGGTCAAAAAAGACCGAAGAGCTATGGCGAATCTTTTGATTGCATTGGGGACATACGAGGCAGCAGCGTATGATGACCTGGAGACGTCGAAGGAAATCTAGGATAAGATCAAGGCGACGTATGAATCTAAGGGACCGGCGCGAAAAGCGTTCTTGCTGAAGAAGCTGACTTTGCCGAGGATGACAGAGGGGGATGATGTGAAGAAGAGACTGCGAGAAGTTAAGCTGGAGATAGCCAATGAGATGTTGGTGATCTTGTTGTTGAACAGCTTACCAGAAAGTTACACAGTGTTTAAGACGTCTATAGAAACACGGAAGAAATTACCATCACTGGACGAACTCAGGGTCAAAGTTCTGGAACACCAGGAGGGACATGCGAAACAATATGTCGAGCCAGCACAAGGAGCAATGTATTCGAGGCAAAATCAGAAAAAATAACGTGGACAATATGGCGGAAAGCCAAGGGCGTCGAGTTCCAGGGACGAGAATTTTCAGCGGAAAGTCGAGTGTTTTAAGTGCCATAAGAGAGGGCACATTGCAAAGAATTGCCCAGAAAGTAATAGAAGAGGATACAACAGTGCGCGTAGTACAAATAAGGCATCGTTAAGTACCAGTGAACAGGCTATGTACAGTAGTAGCGGTAACACGTGTTGATGTATAGACAGTGGTGTGACCAGTCATTTGTGTAACAGTAGAGACAAATTTAGTGAGTTTAAACCTAAATGTGTGGAGATGAGCCTGGCAACTGATAAAAACACTAAAGTATTGGGAACGGCAAACGTTTCAGTGAAAGTGTCAACCGGTAAAAGACAGTGGGACATTGGGTTTAAAAACGTATTTTACGTACCAGATTTGGGAACGAATCTATTCTCGGTGGAACCAGCCACAGAGTTTGGACATACAGTGACCTTCAGGAAAACTGAAGCGGTGGTGATAAATAAAAACAATGAAGTGATTATGCGTGCGCAGACACGCGGGAATTTGTATTTTGTGAACGACATTAAAGACAGCGTTAACGATGCCGAGACTAGTGAAAAACTCGGAATAAATACATGGCATGAAAAGTTGGGGCATGTAAATGAGCAAGGCCTCAAGATCATGGCCAAAAATAAATTGGTGTACGGCTTGGAAATAAGCGATAGTGGAAAGTTATCAGAGTGTGAGGTGTGTATATAAGAAAAACAGACCAGATTACCTTTTCCCAAGACCAGTGGACAGAGAACTCAGAAATTATTAGAAATAGTGCATTCAGATGTGTGCGGACCAATGCGACATGCATCTGGCTCAGGGAAAAGATATTTTGTCACTATTATTGATGACAAGTCAAGATGGTTTCAAATATACTTGTTGAAAAATAAACCTGAAGTCCTGGAGAAAGTTCAAGGAATACAAGAGGGAGGTGGAAAACCAGACTGGGGAAAGAATAAAGACGTTACAATCGGACAACGGAAAGGAGTATCTACGGAAAAATGGAATTCGGAGAAGACTGACTGCACCTCACACCCCTCAACAGAACGGTATTGCAGAGAGAAAGAACCGAACACTGATTGAAATGTTACGAGGTATGATGCGGAAGGCAGGGGCACCCCCTCACCTGTGGGCCGAGGCGTTAAGTAACGCAAACTATACCAGAAATAGATGTCCGACCAGTGTGTTGAACGGAGAAATACCGTATTGTGTGTGGAAGGGAAAACCTCTCACGGTCAAACATATGCAAGTGCTTGGAACGAAGGCTTCCGTCTTGGATAAGATGCAAAAGCGCGGGAAACTAGATTCCAGGTCAGCACCAGGAGTATTCGTAGGATATGCATTTACCTCGAAGGCATATCCTATCTACTTTCCGCGGGATAGATCAGTCAAAACTACATGGGACGTGAAGTTTGTCGACCAGATTGGTTTTAAGGGCGAGTACAAGGAAATATTCGAAAACGCGAGAAACACTAAGGTAATAGAGGAGCAGTGTGCAGAGCAGTGCGAAGAACTCGAGATGCCGAGCAAAGAGCCGGAGAAGCTCGAACCAGAAAAGAAACAAGAGAGGCCCCAGAGAAAGAAAGGGGCAACGAAGTCAAGGGAAGGCGTAGATTTACCCAGCAAGAGAGGCCGGGAACGCCCGATAAATATTCGGACGGGATCGGTAGGAAGACCGAGGAAAGTATACGTCACAGCACCAGACGAACAGAGTGGGGATGACCACGGAGCTGCTAGCGAAGAAGAGAATGAAGAAAAAGAGGATAATACGATGGACGAAGATGTATTCGCATATCTAACAGTGACAGAAAATCCGACTACATGGAAACAAGCGAGCAAGACAGAAAATGCGTATTCGTGGAAGATAGCATTAGAAGAAGAAATGCTAGCCCAAATAAAGAACAAGACATGGGAAATCGAAAAAAGACCCAGAAACGGAAAAGTAATCGGAAGTCGCTACGTATTTTGTACTAAGTCTGATGGCAAAAGAAAGGTCAGATTAGTTGCAAAAGGATGTTATCAGAGGCCAGGAGAAGACTTCACTAAGACATTTTCACCAGTAGTGAGGTCAACGTCGGTGAGGATTATGGCGGTGATAGCAGCGGAATACGATTTGAAAATTCACCAGATGGACATAGTGACTGCGTATTTGAATGGTGAATTGATCGAAAGTGTGTATATGGAAGTGCCCGAGTGTATGCATGAGATTATCGAAAAGATAATTGCGGGTGAGCCCATCGGTTTAAGCGGGAAGGTAATACGCGACGGAAAAATATTAGTAACCGTGAAGCGCTGGAGAGAGGGCTTGAAAGCGGGGACTGACAGTGTGTGTGCTCTGAAAAAGTCGTTGTATGGGTTGCACCAAGCCGGGGTTGAGTGGCATAGAAAATTTGTAGATAGACCAAATGTATTAGGTTTTAATGCAGTGCCACAAGATAAATGCTTATTTGTTAACCGTAAAGGTGACGGAGTGATGTATATAGCGATATACGTTGATGATATATTACTAGCTAGTGACGACGAGGCTTGGATAGGTAAATTAAGAAAGCGTTGTCAAAGTCATTCGAGACTAAAGATCTCGGGGTAGCTAAAAGTTGTATCAGAATTGAGTTTGAGCGGGACGAAAAGCCACGTGTGATCTTGAGACAGAGACGGTATACCAGGGCCGTACTTAAACGTTTTGGGATGGACGAGTGTAAGCCGATAGTAAACCCATTGAGGCTAAATGTAATTTAGTAAAACCAGAACGTGCGAGTGAGTCAGAAATGAATAAGTATCCATACCAGAGTTTAATCGGAGCGTTGTTATATCTTGTGATAACTACTAGGCCAGATATAATTTAAGCGGTTAAATATTTAAATCAACTCAATACCAATTACAATGTCGATCATTGGAAAGCCGCGAAAAGGGTTTTGAGGTATTTGAAGGGTACGATAGACTGCGGGTTGAGATTCGAGCAAACCGGGCTAGCTCTATTTGCTGTCGTAGATGCTAATTGGGGAGGGGACTCAACGGATCGTAAGTCGTATACGGGGTATGGATTCATTCTGGCGGGATCTGTAATTAGTTGGGAGGCACGAAAATAGAAAACAGTGGCGCTCTCAAGTACAGAGACAGAGTATATGGCAGTAGCGAAGGCTACTAAAGAGGCCCTATACTTGAAAGGCCTATTAGTCAGTTTGGGTATGCAGGAAGACTCGGAAAAGTGTCACGATACTGAATGACAATCAGAGTACAATCTGCATGATCAAGAACGATGTATATCACCAGCGTACTAAGCATATAGATGTAAGACATCACTTTGTAAAAAATGAGTATGCGTGTGGAGTGATAGATGTAAAATATCTGTGTACAAAAAGAATGCCGGCGGATATGTTTACGAAAAGTCTGAGTAAAAATAAGCACAGAAAATGTGTGAGTAATATAGGCATTGTAAATTACTGTGTGTGAATGCTTGGATAAGTGTGCACGCACTATGCACCTTGAGAGAGGGTATTGAGGGGCAAGGTTCATAGTGCTAGTATGTTCCAGAATGTAATAGAATATATTAGCTATACGAATGACCATTGTCACTATATATATATATATATATATATATATATATATATAGTGGTTAGTTCTTACCAGTACACCATCCTAAACGGCCGTGTATCTTATACTTACATATACATTGTAATATACGTGTAAGTATACTTAACATTATAACCACGAATATATATATTGAGACAAATCGCTTTTTAGGTTCGCGATTTTAACCAGCAGCCACCAGAATTCGCGGGTTGAACCCTGGCTTAGGCTGGCCTCTAACAAAATTTTATTTTACTTGGACAGAGCAATGGGCTAAGGTTCTTGCAAAGCAAAGACCCGCACTTATTCAAACTCGGCAACGTACGTTAAAATTCACTAACTTACCTCACGACTTATAGATTATAGATTATTTTCTATTTAATAGTCGAATGACTATTTAATTTAATTAATAATACTTTTATTAATCTATTGAAGGATCTTACCAGTAAAATGGGATATGAATAAAATGGACAAATAATATATAAAATGAATGATTAACAAAATGTGCAAGTTTATTGCCAATTATAATAATAAAAATTACTTACAAGAAAATGCAAGCGCTGGATGTAATATAGAGAGATGCGTGGCACAGTATAGTATATAGTGCGAGTATATCGCCAGTAACGTACAGTAATATTAAATTTATTAAACTTTGATATTGAAACTTAATAACTAAACAATAAAATATAATGTCGCAAGATAATTGCCAGTAATATACAGAATGTCGCAAATAAATTGCTACTAAATTACAATAGTAGATAATTCATACGTCTTAATGTTAATTGATCCAGGATCGAAGTGATTGACCGATAATTTAGGGCTTGGGACTCGCCTCGGGACTATCCCCTCTTCACCCTTACGGACATGCGTAAATTTGGCAATTAGTCATGTGACCACGGCACTATGACTTGTGTAGTTTCAGACGGCGACAAGACGGGGAAAAATGGAAACCGCAAGGCTGAGGACGACGAAGACAATTCACATTGTCTCAATATATTTATATATATATATATATACCTATTATTTATTAATAACCTGCCCTTCCTTATCATCAATATATAATAATATAGGGCCATTTTTTATCTATAATTTTTTTACCCGAATGGGCATGAACATACATGAACATACCTGATCAGACCTGAACATGCCTGGCCAGGTCTTGTCAGACCCAGTAATTTTTCATATCTAATCAGACCTGAAGCAGACTATTTGCCAAATCTATTCAAGTTTAATTGTAGTTTAAATATAATTTGAAATATAACCTATAATAACAAGTATTTAGAACGTAGACATACAAAATATTCTAGTATACACATTTATGCTATGCGACCTATGTGTTTACGACGCATTCATGGCGAACTATATTATTTTATACTAAATAGAGAATGAATTATGATTGCTATTCAACTCAAAGTTCCGTAAGAAATCACCAATCAAAAATTATTCTTCTGCTCTATTGCTTGTAATGACAGCAGTGGCGGGCAAGAAAAAACTAGTGAGTATACTAAAGTGAATTTTGAGGAACGATCGGATACGTATCCGACAAAAGACATAGTTCATGGAACTATACAGGTCTGGAACTACCCACCTCTATTTATTGCACGACCTATGATGCGAAGCATCAGAGTGTGCTTTACGATCGAAAAATTTTTTGCGCCTCACTTCGGCAACTATTTCAATTATACCTTTGTTAGTTTACGGAATTAAGATATTTTGCATACTATTTTGAAGATAATTTAATGGAGATTAATTCTATACTTTTCAAAAATTTATTTAGTTCAATAAAAACGGAAAAAATATTAAGTAGTTTAAAAAAATTTCCTGTCCGTCAAGTACGGTTCCCGTATACATTGTAACTTGCGAAAAAATCCAGTAATTAAATCAAATTTTTTTAAAAATAATTCTTTGAAAGATTTGTAGGTCTCGTATTGCGAATGGCTTGGTAACTCAGTGTCGTTTAATTACAATTAATAAAAGAATAAAAAAGGCTGTATAACTATATCTATGTATAATTAAGATGGATGGTGATATATCTATACCTATACATTATACGTAAGTTTATTGCACCAGAGGCACTTGCGCATTACCGTCCTAGCACAGCTGATTTTTTTTTTTGCTAATTGGGAAGCCTGAATTTTTTCAATACAATTTAAGAAATTTTTTTTATTTACATATATTTTTTTTTTGTTATTAATCGAAATATTTTGAGAAGGTTCTTTCGTAAATATAAAAAAGGCCATTCGGCAGCCGAAATGGAAGTAGATTTCTCATTATTTGATTATTTCAACCTTTCAAATAAACCTCAATAACAAAATAAATTTTTTTTTGACATTCTCAAAAATTCTCAAGGTTATGGAACAAAAACAAAATTCCCAAAAAATTCAAAGTTAAATGCAAAAAATTTAAGAATTGAGATCAGAAAATTAAAATAATTATCGTAATGGTAAGTTGAATAACGAAAATTGAAGTTGAAAAAAATCAAATTATCTACCAAAAAGAATTCTGTGTCTTTAACCATAGGATTGATAGTTAATACAAAATTAAATAAAATAATTTGAGTTGAAATTTAAATTATGATAGGTCTTAAGTCATACTTGAAATCAGTCATTATTACTGTTAATAAAACAAAATTGAATTTACACACTTGAATTACGATATTTAAATTTTATGAGTGTTACACAGCAATAATATGAATTCAATTGGTTTCATAAATTTACCAATAAATACAGTAGTTAGGATTCTATGGAATCTATTAAAAGTAGGAGAACCAATGCAATGGCAAATTTTCATTTTAAAGTGGCAATTAGTCATGTGACCACGGCACATATATAGGTATGAAAATTAAAACTGATTTGAAGAGCTTTCAGATAAATTTTATAGAAAGTTGATAAGTTATAACATTCAAAAAATATCGAAGAATGAATAAGTAAAAATATTAATTTTTGACATTTTTAAAATTTTTGAATAACTTCTAAACTAATCGACCGATTGAGCTCATTTTCCAACTAGAGCAAGGTAGTCACCCACAGAATACGTATACCAAGTTTCAAAGCGATCGGTATAAAATTGTGGTGATAATCAAAGTGACAACCTGCATAAAATTATTTTTTATGATATTTTGTAAATTTTTAAAACGATTTATCTATTAGAAAAAGTGGTCAAATCAATTAGCTGCATAGTAAAATTTGAAAGCAATCGAATGAGCTTTCAGATAGAACAAATGAAAATAAGCTATCTCTTTTCGTTTAGAAGTTACATCCAGTTAAAGCGGCAAATAAATTTTTTTTGAAAATTTTACAAAATTTCAATTAACCATAACTTCTAAACTTCTTGGCCGAGTTGGCCCATCTTCGAACTCATTCAAGGTAATCGTTCATAGAATAAGTATACTAAGTTTCATTAAGATCGGTGTAGAATTGTCGACATTATCGTTGGAGAAAGGCGCGTTATATATATATACATATATATAAACTTTTGAGCCAAATGCAACGTGATGAAGCTCGAAGGCGTTTGGGTTCTTATACAACGAAAAACCCACAATTAATAATAAATGTAGGAAGTGAAAACTTTCCTTGTATTTTTTATAGTTGTCTGCAGCCTCCAAATCGCTCGTCAAAATTTTTCTATCGCTACCAAAGCGAGAAATCCCGGATAATGAATTTACAGCCGCGGAGATAACAATTCCAATTGCGAAAAAATGGAGCAGTTAGAATTAAAAATGTTTTTAGAAAAAAGAAAGTCTTAGTAGAAACCAACTGTCAAGATCTTTAAGCTATTAACATTCATTTTGAAAAGTTAAAAAACCACACATATTAAAAATATACATAAGTATGGAATTAATAAGTTCCACTATATTTATTATTCACGTACTTCATTAATATTTATTAATATTCTATAAAACGTTCTTATTTATGATATTTACTCTAGTGAAAATGAAAAATTTATTTATATTTAATTATATAGTAAGTTATATAAATACAAATATTAAATATCAAAAATTAAATATTCTTCATTTAATATATAAAAAAAACCTATGAACATTGGCAAATAATAAAATAAAGTTTCATTTAATGACAATGATTGATTATCCATAGAACTGACTTATAATATTTTATTTTGAATTAAATAAATATTTCCAATAATTTCATATTTCTATATATGGTCCGGGAATTTTTTAATTATTTGACTAGAATCCCTGGAAAAGTCAGGGAATTTCATTTTCAAAAGTCTATGGCCACCATGATTTAATTTTCTTTAAGAATGTAATCGAGTCAATTCCGTTTATCTCAATGGCTTAGAAGCTATGAGACAAAAACCAGTTCAGTAAAAAAAAAAATCAAGAATTGTCATGAGAGATCTCTTTACATTAATATTAAGGGCTCAAATTCTCACAATAATTTTTGTTTTGTCATCCCTAATAATATTTTGAATATACTTTAAAAAAAAAATATAGTCGAATTTTTGTCCAGTCTAATATGTATATTAATTAATTTATTTATTTAGAGTCGCATCGACTACCGAAGCCCTTAGCGACTACTTAAATACATTAACTCAAATTAACTACGATCCATAGTCATAAGTGATGACAGGTATTTCTCGATTTTTTTGAAGTGTTTACTCGTTCAAGGAGATTTGTAGATCTGTGAGTATGCGAAGCTCTTTTCTTTGTTGGACAAGACTAGTACAGCTAGATAGTACCCAGACAGCATTTAAGTCGAAATGACGTCTTTTCGAAGGTGTCCTCAAGAAGTCTTCTAATGAGTTTTTGAAGATGTCATTTTTAAGAACTCTCAATTGAGTTCTTAACGACTCCATAAATAAGACATCAGTTTTATGACGTCTAAATAAATTCCTTTTTACTAACTTCTTACTGAAGTCAAAATTAGGAGCTCCGTAATACGTCATAGATAAGACACCAATTTTGTGACATCTTAAAGTACCTGGGAAAAAATGATTTTGCCTCATTATATACAATTATACAAAATCACTTATATATGATCAGATCCAAAAATTGGCCAGATCTGATTATATATAATCATGCATGAACGAATATAGTATTTTTAGAATATCAGTAAATTATTAATTAAGTAATTTATTGAGAATTTATTGTTTTCATTAATATAAATGTCGGTTAAATTAAAATAAAAAAAAAATAATTACTATCCGTTCACTACTATTTCAATAGGTCACCCGTCCAATTGTTGTTCCACGTCGATACTGCTTAACTTTGGTTATCGCTGGATTGTAGTCTGATCCTCTTGTCTGTTATACACTTATAATTAATGAAAGTTTATGGCATTACTTGACTCAAATAATCAAATTGAAATATCCTACAAATAATGCACTTAATGATGAATTTGGTTTTGTACATAAATTATAATAGAATTCATTAGATACATATAATTAAATCTATTTATCTATAAGCTTAAAAATATTTGTATATAAATCGATATTGATTTATACTTTTAAATTCCTGTCGAAACCTTTGTACATTTTTTAAGTATTGAGGATTTAAGTTTGATTGATAGTTGACAAAATAAAAATTTGATAACATTGATATTAAAAAATTATCATATTATGTAATATATATATATATATATATATATATATATATATATATATATATATATATATATATATATATATATGTATATATACATAATTAAATATTTATAAGTTTATATCAGTCATGTCTGATCAGATACAATCATATATGAACTTATGCACGACTATACATCAATTTACATTAGACATGCCTGATCAGATCTAATTATATATAGGCCTATATCTAATTATATATAGGTTTATATCAGTCAGATCTGATTAGATCTAGTCATGTATAATTACCCGGGAAAAAAAAAATTTTATATAATTAGATATAATCATATATAATTATATAAAATTCAATATAATTTTGTATAATTATATATGATTATATCTAATGATTAAAAAATTTTCATATTTAATTATATATAAAAATATACAATTATATATAAATGTGTATAACTACATAAATTCATAAATAATCTCATATAACTATATATAACTATATATAAAAATATATAACTACATATTTATGTATATAATTATATATAATTAAATTATTTTATATATAATCATACATATTTATACATTCGGTCGAAATTTTTTTATATAATTATATAAAATTTTATATAATAGTTCTAAGAAATTCTATCTAAGGGCGATTTCTGAGTGATTATTAAGGTGTGTCGGTGTGTGAATCATAATATTTTGTGAAATAATTTAGATACGATCAAATAATGTAAGTTTATCCGGAATAACTGATTTTATAATATTTTATAAAATTTTATAATTTACCGCAATCATAAATGTTATAAAGTATATACAAACTTTTTTCAAATTTCTTGAAAAAAGTCTAACAAGAACAAAAGTGGGATGGCAGCTAAAAAATTTTGAAGTTTCAACAATGAATTAAGTTATAAAAAACTGAGATATAAAATTTAAAACATTTTAGTTTAAAAAGTTTTCACTCAATATATTCTTATTTTTTTTAATTCACCAAGAGAAGTAATTATCGTCCCGCTATTAGTGGGTATATCGCTATTGGTCTCTTTACCCTATAGACAATAATATAATTTAATACAATGCAAATAACAAAATCAATCATTTATTGATGTCTTTAATTTTCTTAAGTTTATTTGTATTCCAATAAATAAAATTCACTCTTCCCGTCAAGTGTGTGATCTAGCATAGTGGATAAGAGATCAGACTTCGATCCAGAAGGTCTCAGGTTCGAGTCCATTAGTCGGCGAGATTTTTTTTTTTTATGACAGTTATTTTATATATAACTTCATAAAATTATTTTATATAAAATTATATATAACTATATAAAATTAGATCAAACCAAAACTCATATCTAATTTTATCTAAGAATTTATATATAATTTTATATAATTATATATAAATTTTTTTTCCCGGGTACATGTAAGCCTACATATGATCATACATAGGCAGATATAATTTAGGTCTGATCAGATCTAATTATATATAGACCTATATATAGCTTTATACATAGTTCGAGACATAATGTATTAGTCAGACATGATCAGATCAAATTATGCATAACGTTATGCATAATATATATGGAGGTAGATATGATTATATATAATCATACATAAATTCATGTATAATTATATATAATCATACATATATTCGTGTATAATTATGTATAATCATGCATAATTATATATAATTAGGCAAAATCATTTTTCCCCGGGTAATCATTTTTCTGACTTCATTTAGACATCAGATGTATGACCTCCGTAAGACATCATTATGTCTTTTTTACATTATAATATTTAAAAATATTTTGCGCTATTCAAAAATACTGTTTGTTTACTTCTATCTTAAATCCATAAAATTTTAAATTTACTAAATGTTTACATAAAGTACCTCACAGTGATAAAATAATAAATATAAAAAATTAAATAACTGTGCATACATTAAATAAATGTGAAAATTAACAATTTTCATAACATCGAATTATTATATTTTTATTATCAACGTAGCTTTTTTTTGTTATCATTTGGAATAATCTTAAGTATAGTATGCTTTAAATTTTTAAGGTTAGATATATCCTGATTCAATTATATCCATCTCTACTTTAAAATATTACTCATTAATAGAAAATAATACTCAAAAATTAAAAAAATTGGCGAATTGTCTAAAAGCTAAAAAAATAGAAGATTGAAACGACATTATGATGGTTTATTTGTACCACATATGTGTCTCTTCTACAACAAAGTCATTCTAAGAATGCTGGATCATCAATGTGATGTTGGCCTTGGTGATAATTTATTAAGATTAAATAATAATATCGACAATCGCAATAATTACGATATTGGTAACTGTGAAGACAATGATATTAGAGACTGTGATACTTATGATACCGGAGGTTGTGATGATAATATTGGTGGCTGTGATAATAATGGCATTGGTTTAATAGAATTAAATAATAATATTTTAAATTTAAACTAAGAAAAATGATATTTATACCTGAAATATAACTATATCTGAACTAAATACAACATTTAACATAATTAGATCTCATTATATCTGCTCAGACATAATCATGTATAGGGAATTTGAAAGTATGATGCAAGGGAATTTAAAAGTATGATGTTTTTGACAAGGTTATGTTGCTCTACGATTGATAGGCTTCTTATTATTGCGTATGATTCACATAAAATAATCGAGTCAAACGATAGAAGTCAAAATTTGATTGGTTCGTTGTTCATGACGATAGCACATCTTCTTAGGCCGTTGCAGGCGGATCCATCACTATAAATCTTTGAGTGCATCAGGTATTGACAAATTAGTTCAAAGAATAAACTTTTGTATGTGCTGGAGTCAGTGTTAGTTTTTCCCTCGGTTAGATTATGTATGGATAAGTTGAAGCAGTGTGTAACTGATGCCTGGGTGGGATTGTAGGGAGGAGTTACTTTTCCCTCACAGATTTGAATCACGGTGGAAACACCGTGGATCCACCGTGGTTACACGGTGGGTTTGTTCCATTTTAACACTGTGTATACACAGTGTATCCACTGTGATTCCACGGTAGATACACCGCGAAATCACAGCAGTAAAATGGAACAAACCCACCGTGATTCTAAACCACCAGGGTTATACTATTGGGAATTTTTTAATAATTGGTATATTTTTATTGCTTAGTTCTTTTATAAAAAAAACCGAATGTACCAAAATAATTGATCAATAAGACTTTTTTTCATCAATTAACAGCAGTGTTAAAATTAACGTAAAACTTTTTCAACTGCCCGCTAAGAAAATTGAAGATTTTCGACGAGTTCAGGAAGTTATTGTACTCACTCCGATTTTTGAAATTCAAAAAAGAAAGCTATTCTAAATATTTTCAGAATGATGACCGTGTGTCTGTATGTATGTACGTATGTGTGTGAATGCTATGACTTTTTAAAAAATCAGCTGATTTTGATGGTTCTTGCAGCAATCGAAGGAGCTTAGTAGCTATCAAATTTACTGTGAATTAAAAATTATTCGGTCTAATAGATCAGAGTCTATACTCTGAAGTAATTAGAAAATGCAAAAAAAAAATTATTTTTTTTCCGTTTTTCTGAAATTTCTTGAAAACTACTCCATTTGATTCCAAATACTTTTTAGCATCGAATAATGAAAATGCTGTGTTACATGTGTGGCTTCTCCATTCATGAGACAGAATATTTTTTAATTTACCAGGTTGACGTCGTTAGGGTGTCGATAGACCCCAGGTGCGTCAGCTGTTGACCTTCCGTTATTTTATGGAATAAATTTTATGGACTTACCATGGTGGAAACAATGCCCCCCATAAGTCGGCCCAAATAATCCCTTTCTTACATAACTTCTTCGCCTACGCTGGTGCGTACTCTTCCCTGCCGCGGGTCTTGAAGTAGGCCTGTAAGTAGTACCCGTAGCAAGGGTCATGAAACGGAATGCTTCCGCTAGGTGGACGGACGGGTGGAACGTCCACAGGAACCAGCTGCCAACCCTTGCTGATGCTCGTCTAGAAAGCTGGGTTCTCCCTTGAATCCTCCTTTGAACAGTACGAGCCTTGAAGGCCCGATTCCTCCGTAAGGGCGAGCGACTCCAGCTGTTGGATTACACCACCAGAGCACGACGGCTCACGAACCTCACTTAACGCGTTACCCGAATTTGATAACTCGTTAACCGGATTTCGAATGACCAACGTCAGCGGATCGAGGAGGACTTCCTTGGCAACGGTCTCTAGGCAGAGACGTTGGTCAACTGATCGACCGAGATCCTCGTTGATCGTTCGGATAATCCGGCGTAATTGGGCTTTTTTGCCCCCTCGTTTCTTTTTTGGCATAAGCTCGGGTTGAAGCTTAGGGATTACCTGTACAGCCGGTAACAGCGCTCAGGTAGAGTACCAGGTCGCCGGTGTCAGCGTTCCCAGTAGCAAGACAGGAGGCGATGACCGCCAGTGTCAGCGTTTCTCAATGTGAAGGTGGTTTTTAATGATAACTACTACGTATGTAGTAGTGACAGCTTTATTGCTTAAAAAAGAACAAAGAGGCAGGACCAAGTCATCGTAATTTTGATCAGAGTTCTTGGTTCTCTTAGATCTCACGATCGACTGACTTGGTGCTGTTCTTTGTTGGTATTATACATTCATCAAAAATGTTAACGTCGCATCTCAGGTTTACTATGAGAGAATCGTCGTGGCCCGGGTCTCACGCATCGTCATCTGTTTAGACTATTCGCGAGCGACGGTGATTCTCTTATCGCAAGACATTTCCGTTACATTGTTGGCGATGAATAGAAATAATATCGCCATCAAAGTAACGATTTATTAATTTATTTATGATACTAAGAAGCGTCGAACCGTTTTTTTGCCCACCGTGGCGAATAAATAATTCGAGAATCAAAAAAACAATGTTTTTAATTTTAATTTAAATGTAATTAAAGCCAGAACGTAACAGCTGCATTAAACTTAAAAATTTGCCGGTTAATTCGTAAGATATCAGTGATAAAAATTGAAAAGAAAAAACAACTACTTTTTCCGGATAACACCTGGTTCAATTCATCATATGTTCAAAACTTATAACGGCCTATTGTTTTCATAGTTACTGATGATTACAACATAAATTATTGCAATTAGTTCGTTTCTTTAAATATTACTGTCATCAAAAATTTCGAAAATCCACTGATTCTGACAATTTTTTTCGCATATTTTATATTCTAACTCGCTAGTTAAATTTAAAGTTTATGTGACTTTACATTTTGATCATTCCTATAAATTCCTGCCCAAGACGTTGGTTTTATTCAGCATAATCGTGATCTAAACTTTAAAAAACGATCCTTATTGATTATTTCCCATTTCTTGAATTCTCGGAGATTACTTCATAGTGTAATTTTTTTCAAGCTCGAAATACCAATGTCCTTGAAGGTATTGTCGAGCTCGAAAAGCTTGGACGAATTGGCAACAGTGAAGGGTATCAGATATCTGAGGCATTTGAGCAAAAAAAGAATAAGGTCATGAGGAGTCAAGTGCCTTGCGGTAGTCAATCCAGTCCTTTGACAGGTGGTGCTAATCGTGGATCGCATTTTGAATGAGACAACGATCCACTAACAAATTCTCTTTGCAACCTGACAGGCCTCATTTGTTGCCACACTGTTCGTGTATCTGCTGTCACACAGGCTCTATCTCCTTCAGAATGCGATTATTCAAGATTTAAGTGGAAATCATAAACTGAATGACAGACAGGTGATAGGCATGTGTAGTTCTTTGGGTCAAAAATGTCATCTTTCTTAGGGATGAGCACGAATCGCCATTCTACAAGCCAGCATGGAATGAGTTCGTCACTTCTGATGAACGCTGTGAAAATCCGTGCCAAATACTTATGGGAAAAAGTCAATTTCTTCCACCAAAATAAGTTGACGCCATCTGGACCTGGAGCAGCCCAGTTCTTACCATTATTCAGAGCTGAACGAGCTTTTGCCACGCTGACCGCCAGGCTCTCTTCTTCAGAATTGTCATTGCGGTGTTCTCAACAGAATGCCTCGAAGTCGTTTAGAGCTGAAGTGTCACGATTCACGTTCGGTTGATCACCATACAACTCAGACCAAAAAGCTTCTACTTGCTCGATGGATGGGGGATCGTCGGACACAGATGCTTTAGGTGACAGAAAGCGTGAAGGGCTCAACCGAAACAAAGAGTTATCGGTGATTCGCTTCAGTCTTTTCTTTAGTGACTTATTAGCTGTCACTAGAGCCCGCAACCTGTTAAGGGACTCTTCTTTGGTATTAAGAAGAATACCCTTATCCAGTGTGTGATGCTGGTGTCGCAGTCCATTCGCAATGCGCCTACAATTCTCGGATCATCGGATCCTAATGAAATTTTCTACACTTATTCTATAGACGATTATCACGGTTAAGTTCGAAGATGGGCAAAATCATTCGATTAGTCGAAGTCATGGCTGTTCAAAATTTTTACGATTCATCGAAAAAATTACTATTTTTATTCACTGCTCAAGTTCATATAACTTTAAAACTCAAACTGATAAACAATTTTCGTACAAAGTAACTTAAAGCTTGTTTGATAAGCTTTAATTTTTTATCGTAAACTTTATGTTTTGACTATTTCTTCTAATAATTTGATAACCTTGAAAGTTTGGACATCATCAAGAAAATTAGAAAATATGATTTTCATTCCGGATAACTTATGTGTTTCCCATTATAATCTAATCCCGTCAGTTATATATCGTTATGAACAAAATAATCTGTAAACTTTACAACTACAATATATTTTAAAAGTCTATATATATATATATATATATATATATATATATATATATATGTGAACGTGGCAGCGCTAGTCAAACGTGTCTCTATACCAGTGTCATATGCTTGTTTATCTTCTCTCGTATTTAAATTTATTAATAATAGATAAATATAAATTATAACTGTTATTTTTTTATTTGTTTATTAATCTATCATCATTCTCTATTAATTTCATGAGAAATCTTTGAGCTTCACATTTAATTTTTCAATTATAAATATCTTAATATTTGCTTGCACCGTTTGTGATAATTTTAATAAATTTATAAATTTCGGATTCTTAATGAATTGTGTAAGTTTTCATTAATACATATTTTATTACGTATATATATTTTCGTTTCTTACCATGCTTACTCAAAGCTAATTTATTAGTCCGAGATTTTAGTAATACAATCAGCGCCATGTATTCATACCATACCTTGTTACAAGCGTACCTTTTACTTTTCTACTTTTAGTACTCTACCAACACACAACTCTCTTAAATAGATTTCTATGCGAAAATATTAATATTAAATATATTTATGTTGCAAAATAATTCTATGAAAAAATTTTTCTATGTTGACCAAAGTCAATTTCAACATTTCTCTACTCGAAAAAAAAAAACTAAGTTTTATGAATGATTTTGTATCTTACCACCAGCAATTGCGTGGCGCTACCATTAAATTCCAACAAAAATACAATAATAATGATAATGATATTAAAAACAACAATGACTAGAAAATGGCGTCAACGAGCACTACAGTGGTTGTACAGGTTTCCTTTTCATTTATTTAGGTAACTAAGAAGAAAAAATTATAATTACCTAAATAAATAAAAAGGAAACCTGTACAATCACTGTAGTGCTCGTTGACGCCATTTTCTAGTCATTGTTGTTTTTAATATCATTATCATTATTATTGTATTTTTGTTGGAATTTAATGGTAGCGCCACGCAATTGCTGGTGGTAAGATACAAAATCATTCATAAAACTTAGTTTTTTTTTTTCGAGTAGAGAAATGTTGAAACTGACTTTGGTCAACATAGAAAAATTTTAAAATAGAAAAATTTTTTCATAGAATTATTTTGCAACATAAATATATTTAATATTAATATTTTCGCATAGAAATCTATTTAAGAGAGTTGTGAGTTGGTAGAGTACTAAAAGTAGAAAAGTAAAAGGTACGCTTGTAACAAGGTATGGTATGAATACATGGCGCTGATTGTACGTGATTAACTTGTATTGTTCGTACATTTATATATAAGTATACTAACAATATTTGAATCGTGGATGAATACTCTTGGATTGAAAAGCTGCCCTTAAAAAATCGGCTTCAAACTTAGTAAAAATGAACAAGGACCGTATTCGTTTTAAACTAAGCGCGAGCTAGCGAAAAGTCAGGGAGGTGCTGAAAATTTTCGAAAAATGTACCTTCCATTCTTACTGCCAGGTGGCATTTCTTATTATTCTTTAATGATAATAGCCTTAAATATGTTTATCAACGACAATAGAGTATATTATAAACAAAAATATTACTTGATGTAGATATTGGTGGATAATTCGGCGGTGTTTTAATCCATGTTCCATCTTCACGTTTCATATGATGACGATTAGAAGCGAAATTTTGTAAAAATAACGTCGCTGGTACAAGTCTAAATCTTGTATGGTATTCAGGACGTAAGGCTTCATCTGTTCTAAAGGTTTCATTGGCGTATTTCCAGAAAAATGTTGGAAAAGGCAAAGCGCTTTCTAAATCATAAACTACTGCTCGTTCATCAGGTGCATAGATTAAAATCGCATGATAATCCTAAATATCGGAAAAATTACTATAAGTAAAAGTTTAACTATAATCATTAAATACAAAGCAGAATTACATATTAAAATAAAGTTTGACATAAATGCATACCCAAACAATGACTTTATCGTCTCCTTTTCCTTCTCGTTGTTGCCAAAGTGGTACACTCCGATTATTATTACTAATAAAGACTACATAGCAATGTGGTAATTCAGATGCATGATTTGTTGCGACGTCCTGACACAATTTCCATACGTTTTCTTCACTATTCAAATAAACAAATACTTTGATAAAATAAAATAGATAAACATTTACATTTATGATTATTGTATACCATTGCATTACAATATATCTAGCAAAAAACAATTAACATGAATCATATATGTTATTTACACATCATCTGCGAGCCATTGGGATCTAACTATTGTATTTTTCCTCATCAAAAAATTTTCATAGAATTTTGCCATAATGCATCTTAATTAATCGAGTATTTCCCAGAAGCACCATTGGTGCTAAAGTTTATGTACGTTTAGGTTTGGCTGTGTAAGTGGGGGGGGGGAGCTCGCGAGTGTGTATTCATTCAGTATGACGCACCTTTTCGAATTAAGTTTTATATTCGTTCTATTCCGGGGATTGTTGAGATCAAGATCGAAAAAGAGCAAAATAGGGCAACGGTTTTAGACACAGTGACCATTTAAAAGTTTAGAAAACCAACAGAAATTAATTGTCATGGTGTGTTTTCCTTGAATAACTCTTTAACTAAAAGTCATACGTCAATTTCATAAAATTCATATTAAAGCTTAAATAATAAGCTTCAATTTTCTATTCTCTTAATTATTCCTACGAGTAGGGTAAATACACCAATAGAGAGACGAATATTTTTTTAATAACCGATTATGTTAAAATCAAGCATAAATATCGACGTTCTAGTTAGCAAATTGTCTAACTGCATTTCAGAAAATCCTCCATTTATGCGAAAAAAAAGTAATTTAAAAATTTTTTTCCATCTAAAAATTAATTCCATATCTGATATATGTATATTATTCTTGTCTATGTTACTCAGATAATATTTTTTCTGACTATTACTATCTGAAAATTGCACAGAATTACCTACTAAAAAATATTAAGTTTAAATTTTAAGAAAATCTGCCGTCCATCTATTGGAGGCAAATTTTTAATCTTAACCCAATAGATGGACATTGAATTTATGTGGTGAATTTTCAAGAAAGTATATATTCTAAGGAAAAGAAGACGTTAGAAGCCGAAGAAGAAATCATAAAACGAAAAATAAAAAAGAAGGCAAAATTAAGAGGGTAGCAAGGTATTTTATTTTTTATTTTTTTTGTATTAATGTACAACATATTAAGATTATTATGTGAACATTTGAAGTCGATTGAAGTAAAACTAACGGAGATATGGAGTTAAAAATCTCCGTCTCTCCGATCTAGTTCCGTGCTGCAAGGTACAGCCCCTGACAGCACAATCAAAGCCATTTTCCAAGTAATTTTTAGCAGCGCTTTGTTATTTTTCATAAATCCCCTATTACCTGCGTTAGCAAACAAGTCTCCATATGCAACTGCTCATACCTGTCTGAAAATTTTGTGCTGAAAAGCAAGTTCAGTTAGAAATTTTCTGTTCTACCAAGCAATGGTACGCGTGCAGTGGATTTTTATTTGAATTTTTTCTATAATTTTGCATTTATTATTTGTAAAACGCCGAAAGAAATTGGCAGAAAAGATCAGGAGAACACCCAGTCAAGATTGTATAGATCGAATATAAAGTACGTCCACACAAACGCAACCAGGACGACGTACAAGCAAGCAGTGCGTCAGGAAAAATAAAAATTAAAAAGTAACACCTCTTCAGGCGTGGCAGAAAATTTTGAAAAACATTATAGAATCGTGGATTTCGTGCTTGTCAACTCGATCAATTCAACTTTAGTGAAGTGTGTGAAGTGTGATGGAAAAATTACTTTTCAATCATGTAAAGAAGAAGGTCCTGGATTCAATATCAAAGTTACGAATGAATAATGTAAACAGCCTTGATTTATTCCGTCTGCTGAAAAGATCCCATCTGGTGTATATGAAATTAATTGTCGATTTAGTTTCGCGATGCGAATCTTAGACTTAGGATAAGTTGGATGTGAAAAGTATTGCGGCCTTATGGATCTATCTAGTATGTTTTTATCAGAACCAACGTACAGTTTGTAGGTAAAAAAAATATGCTCGAATATCGCAGATGTTTCGAGCATTGTTTTCTCTACTGCTGTACTAGAAAAGGAAGAAGTAACGTCTCAAGAACATAATTTCGAAAATACATTGGAGTTAACAGTATGAGGAGACAGAACCTGGAACAAAGAGAATTCTCTTCCTTATATGGCGTGGCTTCCCTGATCGGGCATTACACTGGAAAATTCTTGGAAATTTGTGAGAAAAGCGCTTATTGTCACGATTGAAAAATTGGATAAAGCAAGTATGATTCTGCACACTATGAAGAGTAGTATGAAGCTCATGTAAATGAAGGTAAATGCCATGCTAATCATTCTGAACCCGCTGAAAACATGGAAGGTGATGCAAATAAAATTATGTTTAAAAAGTTTTCTAAATAATGGAAAGAAGTATCGTAATTATATCGGCGACGGTGACTCGAAAAATTATACTGGTGTCTTAAATTTCAAACTTTATGGTGATGATTTTTTAATCAATAAAAAAGAGAGTGTAGGGCACGTTCAAAGGCAGATGGGTAAACTCTTGCGAAATTTAGTGAAATATAATGTAGAAGAAAGACAAACTGCGAAGGAAAAAATTATACAAAGAAAAAGACTTCCTGGCAAAGGTAACCGTACAGGTAAAATGAATGATAAATAAACTGTACTCTCTAAACATGAATTAGTGATTTTTCACTAATTCCAAGTGAATATTCACTTTTTGTCAATGCTACAATCGTATCTCGCAGAATTAGTGACTGTTCACTAAATCGATACGTGAATATTTGAATTCACTGATTCGATAAGTGAATATCAAAATTCACTGATTTGATAAGTGAATGTCAAATCTCAAAGTAATGAAATCAAACCACTAATTCAGTAACTTAAATTCACTGAACATGAAGTGTGACTATTGTCCAGATTTAAGTAGTGTAAAGTACTAGTTGGACTAGTGAAACTTTAACTAATTAAATTAGTACGATGGCATAAAAATATTAGTGAATTTGAATAGCTGAATAAGTACAAAACACTTATTAGATTGGTGACATTGCATCAGTGTAATTTACGATTTCGATTAGTTAAAAATTAATTAAATAAATTAGTGATATTAAATTTAATAGGAATGGATGGAATCAAGAAAAAATATTTTTTTTTTTATCATCTAATAAGTACACTTATTTCAGATATTAGTTAAAATAACTCTCTGAAAGACTAAGTTACGACATACTTGATGAGGTATTAGTCAAATTAAATAAAAATTTCAATTTCAATAGCCTTGACAAATAATTTTTTAATTTAGAAACAAACGAATGATAAATATATTCTGTATATGAGTATCAACTTGATATAAATATAATAATATCTTAAGATGAGTTTTGTTTATCTATAATCTAGAATTTTTAAGAACATTTATAATTATATATTTTTTAATTAAGATTATAGTGATAGAATGAAAATAAAAACATAAAGAAAATAAGAAGTACGATGACCAAAAATATTTTTTAAGTTAGTTAAGATTTGACTTGAATCTTCTTTTTGAGACTAATCAAATAATGAATCACCAAGATAATTTATAATTATTAGATATAATGCGAATATAATAAATGTGAATTATAATGGCAGCATAATGATGTTTTCCAACGTCGCAACGAGCTCCTCAACTGAAAGGTCCTTAAACTCCTCCATATCAATAATTCTGTAGTCTGAAAAATTTTCACATTATAACAGGTTTAAATATACACAGACAAAAAGGATTTCTTGAAGCAAAAAAATTTTTACTTGCCCTAAGAAATTCTTTGCATTATAAATTGAAGACAAAAATTATGTTCAGAGAAGAAAAAATTTTCTTCGAGTAAGAAAAAATTTTTTGAAGCGAGAAAAAATTTCTCGCAGCTCTACGAAAATTTTTATCTCCCATTCATAGTGTAAAATATTTCTTGCGCCGAAAAATTCTTTTTTCTGTGTAGCGATGCAAATAATTGCATATTTTTTAAAGTTTTTAATACAAATTGATAAACACTACCATATTAATTTTTATTGGTTAGGCTAAGCTCTTTATTTATGGCCATTATATACAGTTAGAATCAATTTTTATCCAAAAAATATCAATAAAATTCAGAATAATTTTGCCAAGAATAAAAAAAAAATCTGAAGACAAAAAAAAACAGCAATATAGTTTCAAGACTTCATCGATGGTGTTGCTATTATTTATACTTGACTTATATGAACATAAAACTAATAATTGAATTAGTGAAATTCTCGGTTTCTTGGAATGATAAAAATAATATTCGTTAGACTTTTTTTTACCAAGTAGTAAAGTGGAATTAAACATTTTTATAAATATTGAGATCGGTTACTGAAGCATGACTCAATTATCAAGACAAAATTTCATTTTCAATATAATTTAACCTCAAAAAATTATCGAATTGAAATGTACTAACAATGATGTGATATAAATATAAGGCTGGATAATATTATAATTGTTTTTAACTCAAAAAATTAACGCGACTGATTAAATCTACTTATTGTTGTGTACTGTTTTAGTTAATAATATTTTCAAACAAAATTCACGAGCTACTTTAGATACAAGCTTGGTGAAAGAAACAGCAAGTATATTAGTATCGAGACTTTATCGATGGCTCTGCTGCTGTTTATATTCTCAGTCATTCAAAAGTAAATGAACATAGAACTAATAATTTAATTAGTGAAATCTTCACGATTTCGCTTTAGCAAAAAGTAGAAATATCACAATTTAATTTGTTAAAACATTCAATTAAATAGTGGATAGCGTAACTACTTAAGTAGTAAGGGAAGTTTGACTAGTGAAATTGTAAAATCCACTGAATACATAGACAATTTCCCTACTTTATTAGTGTAAATCACTAATTTACTAAGGAAAATTGTAACATAAATAATAATAGTGGAATTTGACTAGTAAAATTGTGAAATTCACAAGTTAAGAAGTGCATAACAGCTTCACCAGTGGAAATTATGAAAATATCGCTAGATCATTAGTGAAAATCATTAATTTGCTAGTGAAAATTGTAAATCTAAATTTATTAATGAAGATTCACTAATTTGTTGTTGAAATACACTGATTATGACTCGAGTCTCGCTTTCGAGATCAAACTTACTGTAGTTACGCTACTGTCCCCATGATGTCGCCACAGATTTCAGCTTCTATCTAAAAATACACGATCTAGTTACCCCTCTCATGCCCATAAGACCTCATAACGCTTTCTGTGCGCGTAGTGATCACTTTGTACTATTAAAAAAAAAAAGTAAACGTTTTAGATTGATTTTTTTACAATTAATTAGTAAAGAGTAGAAGCTCGCTAAATATAAAGAGCTTGTAGACGGTGCTTTGGCCGAAAATCGGGCCAAAAGTAATGAGGAGAACTCTGAGCTAGAATCTTCTGGTAAGTTCCAGGCAGCCGCCATTTTAGCTGTCTACCTCTCTCTTATATTTTCCTTTCCTTTTTGTTTTTACTTTTCTTTTAATGGCGAGTGTCATTTAGTATACAATTGGTATAATATCAATAGCGTATTATATCACTGACACTCGTACAATATGGACTAGGGACGGGAAAAATTGCGTCAAGTTCTGACAGCTTCCTAACCTAAATCTTGATCTATTCTTTACAGATAGATCGTCTACTGAAGAGACTCTGTCTCAAACGGATGTCGTCCCGACTGTTCATGACGGAGACGATAAACAATCGGTTAACTCGGGGAAAAATACCGAGGTTATTCCAAATGAAGTTAAAGTTCAGCTTTTAGGTGGTGCTAAAAATAGTAATTCAAAAGACACCTATGAGATCAATCCCCAGGTAACTGAGCTCTGGAATGAGATCATTGAAGAAGGTCTCGGGACAGAGGTTAAGCAAGAGTTAGTTAATTCTTACCCCCAGAAGGGTAACTGCTCTCTTGCCGCTTCTGCACTTAATGAAGTGTTGTTGCCTCTTTTAAACGAAACCAACAAATCGCATGATAAACATCTTGGTAATAACCAAGACCTGCTGGGACTTGCACTTGTGTCCTTGGGCCAAGCTGTGGGCACCGTGTTTACTAAAGCAGAAGAGAGTGAGCTCAAGGACGAGTTGCTGCAGCAGCTATGTAACTCTAGTAGACTGTTATGTGAGCTGATGCATCAGCTCACAAAAACAAGAAGAGTCTATATTCTGCCGAATGTTGATGATAAGTATAAAAAATTACTCGAGGATTCTGTGACAAATTCTACATTGTTCGGCGAGGATCTTGTCAAACGAATTAAGGTGGCTAACTCAGTGGATAAGGTGTCCCAGTCACTTAAAGCTCATCCAGTTAATACTTCATCAAAGCCTAAGGGTGGTTTAAACTGGAAACGCCCGCCTGTAAAAAATCCTGCGACAACTCAGGCGGGCAACAGATTCTCGGATCCATTCAGAGGGTTCCCGAAGGCAGCTGCTTACAAGAACCAGAGGCCTCAACGGCAGGCTCAAACCAGGAGCCAGACGAGGTCGTCGCAGTTGACACAACAGGGTCGCAGTCACGAATAGAGGTAAGGAAAATTGCTGGTAGATTACGTCAATTTGGGCAGGCTTGGTCTGATATCTCAGCAGACTCCTCAATTATTGAAATTATTGAGGGTTTTCGTATACCATTCACCACCCTTCCATACCAGTCATCTGCATCTTCTGATCAACTGGTACGGCCGCTGGGTGTACCTTTTCTCGATGAAGCCATTTCCAACTTGTTAGATATTGGTGCAGTCGAGAAATGTATGCTATGTGAGGGCAATTCCTGTCTCCATTTTCCCTAGTCCCAAAAAAAAAATGGTAGTAAGAGATTTGTACTGAATCTAAGAAGGTTAAACGTCTTCATTGATAAAGTTCACTTTATAATGGAAGACATAAGAACTGCAGTCAAGCTCATGAGTAGAGACTGCTATATGTCTACAAATGACTTACAAGACGCTTATTTTATGGTCTTTATATGCAAAGAGCACCGGAGTTATTTACAGTTCAGGTGGAGGGGACAAATCTATAAATTTGTTTGCTTGTCATTTGGTCTGTCGTGTGCGCTGTGGGTATTTACTAAAGTAATGAAACCAATTATGAGCCTCTTAAGATGCAAGGGTTTTTAATCTACTATTTATATTGATGACTGTCTTTGCTTGGGTGTGACCTTCACTGAGTGTGTGGCTAACGTTAAGTTTACTACTGAGTTGTTTTGCTCTCTGGGCTTTATTATTAATAATAAAAGTCAGCTTACGCCAGCACAAAGATGCAGTTTTCTAGATTTCCATTAAAACTCTGTGACACTAGCACTAGAATTACCATCTGAGAAGAAGGGAACAATTCTCGACTTGATTAAAAAATTTAGAAGTCCACTTAAATGTAAAATCAGAGACTGCACAATTTTTAGGCACTCTGACAGCGGCTTGCCCAGCGGTGCAGTATGGTTGGGTTCACACCAAGAGCCTTTAGAGGGAGAAATACTTAGCTTTGCTGAATTCTCGGGACAACTACGAGGCTAGGATGCATCTAGACCTCTCAACCTCGGCCGATTTATTATGGTCGGAATGTGTCATCGGGAAGGCGTCTAACTCGATAAGATCAATGGTGTTTTGCAGAACGATCTTCTCCGATACCTCAGCTACAAGCTGGGGAGCAGCTTATGAGAGTGCGGTGGTTTATGGCAATTGGGGCCCGTCCGAGGCTACACATTAACTATCTCGAGTTGCTGGTGGCATTCAGAGCTTTGGAGTCGTTCGCTGGTGACCTAGTGGACGCTGAGATCCTGCTCAGGATTGGCAACACTACGGCTATTGCCTATATAAATAGGATGGGTGGTACCCGTTACCCAAAGCTCAATAGTATCGCTCAACGCATTTGAAGCTGGTGCGAGGCGAGGAGGTGATGGATTTTCGCCTCTTATATACCGTCTCGCGAGAATACAGAGACTGATCAAGCTTCTCGTATGGAGAATATTGATACTGAATGGGAGCTCGCTTCTTGGGCTTATGATCGTCTATGTAGAGAGCTGGGCGAGAGTAGTATTGACCTGTTTGCGTCTGCGGATAACCACACGTGTGAGAACTATTGCTCTTGGTTTAGAGATCCCAGAGCGTTCTGTGTTGATGCGTTTACGTTTAGCTGATCATCTATACCATTCTATGCGTTTTCACCTTTCTCGCTGATATTGAAGGTCTTGAGAAAGATCGTAACGGACTAAGCCTGCGGTGTGGTAGTTGTGCCTGATTGGAGCGCCCAGCCATGGTACCCGCTATGGTTGTCATTGCTGCTGGAACCTCCAGTGGTGTTTAAACCTGATGATCAACTTCTTCTTTCTTCTTGCAGGAAGGTTCAACATCCTTTAGCCGGGAAATTAACGATGCTAGCGGGCGTATTATCAGCCAGACCTTCGGACAGAAAAATTTAGACAAAGCAGCTGTAAATATGCTGCTCTGCTCAGTGGAAATTCCGCACTAAAATTGAATAAAAGATACATTACAGAATGGTATCATTACAATTGCGTCTTATGGAGTCATAAACTCCTACAAGGCAGCACTATCTTTTGTCTGTTGGGATCGGGTTGGTAAAGACCCAACATTATCAAGATTACTCCGCGGTATCTATAAAATGAAACCAGCCAAGCCAAGGTATGAGAAGATTTATGAGTTAGACCCGATGATCAGCAAGATCAGCTCGTTATATCCATTGGATCTGCTGACTCTTCCGAAACTTACGTCTAAGTTAGTGGTACTGTTGGCGCTGATAAGCGCATCGTAAGCATACACTAGTCAGCATCAAACTTGAGAACATTAAGGAGGTCGACAGAGGTATTGAGATCAGGATCCCAGATCCTATAAAAACGCCAAGACCAGGAGCAGCTCAGCCGCTTTTAACTTTACCAGACTTTGAAGACTGCCCTGAATTGTGCGCCACGTCAACACTCAGGCATTACCAGAAAGTGACAGAGCTACTTAGACAGGGAACTCAGCAGTTACTGCTGACATCTCGCAGTCCCTTTCGGGCAGCCACGAAGGACACTGTGAGTAAATGGATCAGGGCTATCCTAGTTGAGTGCGGAATCACGTCTGATTACGCGCCACACATCATTCGGCATGCTAGCTCGTCTACCGCGTTGAAGAAGGGTGTGGACCTGTCAGTGATAAAAAGTCTTGCTGGTTGGTCCCAAAACTCACAGACGTTTGATAGATTTTACAACCGGCTGATAGTAAAAGACAGACGTGAGTTAGCTAGGGCTGTGCTTTTAAATGGCAGCAGTACATCCAAGCAATAATTATTATATGGACGTGTTTATTTTATTCATTTAATTACTTCTGTTCTTTTTTTCATTTACATTATTACTTATTTAATAAAGAGTTATTATATCCAGAGATTCTTCGTATTCTTGGTATATATTTGTTTTATTGTAGCTCTAAACATCTACAGTTAGTTTGATCTCGAGAGTGAGACTCGATCTTCTAATTGTGAAGTGAATACTGCTTCACTAACGTAATTAATGAAATTTTACTAATTCATGTTTAGAGAGTATATTATAGTCTGGCGATCTGATGAAATTATGATTCTCGGGAGAGATGAGGGATGCAATTTGGGCAACTTACTACCACTACAGCTCGACAGATGAGAATCCATAACACCAAAAGTGTCCGATTGGTGCAGACTCATGGTGTCAATGGAAGAAAACTGCAGCTGAAGAAAATCCAGAGCCATTTGAACATAGTCACACTGCACTTATAAATGTTTTAAACACCACCAAGCCTATTTATGAGGACTTGAGTAAGTAAGCGCTGCTAGAGCAACGTGTTGGAGGCTTCACTCAAAATAGCAATGAGAGTCTCATCCAACTCATTTGAAAAATTGCTCCAAAAATTGTAAATGGTTTCTCAAATATTGTTGAAATCGTAACAAATGTAGCAGAGCCTATATTTTTAATAAAGACTGTTTTGATTTGCTGGCGTTTAGATACGAGATAGAAATCAAAACCAGGGCAATTTTTCATAAATGGGTGAGGAGAATAGACAGCATCCAAATAAGCCGAGCGGAGCAATAAACTGTCAAAGAAAGCAAGGAAAGTAGAATTCGATGCAAGCAGAACATAAAGATGCACTAGCTAGTCTAGACATCTTATAGTCTAAGATCCGAACTAAAATCGACCTTCACCGGGCTGATAATTGAATAAAACTAATTTTATAATAAATTTAGTATACTAAAAAATATATTAAAAATAGGTTGGCTGAAAAAATCCGGGACAGAATATTTTTAATTATTTTTTAAAAAATGATTTTTTATAAATTTTTGCAACATCATGATAATCAGAAAAATTTTATTCTAACTTAAAGTACGAAACATATAGAATATGCCGACGTTGGGTTGTCTATTATTTACCTGGACAAACTACTGGATTGGCAGGTATCAACAGGTACGTCGATGCCAGCTACCTTTACTCGTCATGATAATTGAAAAAATCTTATATCAACATAAGCACTGTTTTATTGCGAACACGTTGATATAGAGTTGTCTGTAAAAAATTTGGTCCTTATAGAGGTTGGCGAATTTTAAAGATTTAAATTTTAACGCGTCTGGACATGAATGACAGAGATATCCAAGGTAAGTATACTGTGTAATAATAAAGGACGCAACATTTCAGTCGTGTCTGATGAGACCCTGAAAATGTGCATGCTCGGTACGTAAGCTATGGAGGGGTTGAGGTACTTCTCCTACTTACATCAGACACGACTGAAATGTTACTATTAGCTGAAAGCTATTCACTTTATGGGGCTTGCATCGATGCTTCAATGAAAATAACATAAAAAAAAATACATTCTTGTCATGTAAAAATCTTATAAACGCGTTTTTCTGACACTTAGGTTACTCAGAGTCGATGCCCACAGTAGCTCAAAATCTACTGCACCGATCTGTTTAAAGTTTTGCGTACTCTTTTTTCATATACTAACGCAAAAAATGAAAGGAACAGGAAATTTTTATAAATTTTCTAGTGATGTTTGCAAGGCTGTAACTTCATGAACAATAATCGTATGGAGATCAAAAAAAAAAAAAACATTAAATAGCTTGACATCTCTAGTTTCAGTGGATTTTTATCAAATTTTTTTTATAGCTACGGCTATTGTGCAAACATGAGAAATTTCGCGAGACAAAAATTTTCAAGATTTTTTTTTTCTTTGAGAGTTTACGGGCTGTAGAAAAATTTTTTCAGCTAAACCAATGCATAGGTCGTTTAGAAAATTTATTCAGCTTTAATTTGGTTTTTTTTAACCTTGTAGGACAATTTGTCGCAGAGCAATCAGCCTACAAACGAAAAAAGATCCTTTTTGGTTTGATCATCGATATCTCAGCTACCAGTAACTGCATGGTAAATAGGAAGGCGGCGTTAAAAACTTTAATAAATTCCCTACAAGACACTCATCATTTTTCCGAAAAAACGTTTTTGTTTTATTTTTAACATTCATTAGAAACATCTATTAGAAGTAAGTACAACAAAATGACTTTTTCGTTTTTCAGTAAATCGAACACTACTTTGTAAATATCGATGAAAAGACTAATGTTGCCAAGTAATTTTTAAGCTTAATGTACCCTCCAAAAACCCTGTAAATTTTTAAATCGATCTATCGAACCGTTTTTCAAGGATGATCGGTCAAAGTTTTGCTAAACAATTAAAGTAACAAGTTTTGTTCCTTTATTTGTGTAATCATCGTCAAAAAAAAAAATAATTTTTTATTTTACTTTTATTGCGTTATTGTGATCGTTACTCAGTAAATGTAAGGGAAAGAGAAAAAAAAACATAAAATTTCCAAAAATGTCTAAAGAGTCAAAGAAAACAAAAAAATGGAAACTGGTTTTTTGAGTTCGAATTTTTTTTTTTTAACATTCTTTTAAAAATTTTTCGTTTTTGATCGATTACAACTTTGATCGATCATCCCCGAAAAACGGTTCGATAGATCGATTTCAAAATGTACAGAGTTTTTAGAGGTACATTAAGTTGAAACATAACCTGGCAACATTAGTCTTTTCATCAATATTTACAAAGTAGAGATTGATTTACTGAAAAACGGAAAAGTCATTTTTTTGCACTTACTTTTAATAGATGTTTCTAATGGATGTTTAAAAAAAGGCCATTCGGCAGCCGAAATGGAAGGTAGATTTTTTACTTAATCGATCGAATAAATTAAATTCGTAAATGAATATCTTGTGATACATGTTGGTGTGTAGTCATAGTATAAAATTAGGCTCATTTTCTAAGAGTGAGTGTAAAAAAGGATAACGACTTACATTCTCGGCGAATTCAGATAGTTAATCTGACAAAACATTGTATAGACAATATACCAATATAAATTTTACGCAAATTAAGTATTGCTATATTCATAGTCTACAATGTTTATTTAATTTTTCGATGGTTAATATCACCTAACTATTACTATTAACAAAATATTATCTTTCAGTGCAAACAAATCAAAAGATTATTTTATCAGTGACGAGAAAAATTTAACGGAAATAGATTTTGATGTGTAATGCATAAGTTATTAAAACTTAATACCATAAAAAATTCGCGTTTCTAAAAAAAAAAAATTTTCAATGCTTTGTAAGTATCATAAAAAAGTTAAAATGTCAATCATAGAGCGTATAGGTACATTTGAAACATCATTAGTAATAAAAGAAATACTTTTAAAATATAAAATAGCTGTGAAATTCACAGCTTATTTTGTTTACAATAAAATAAAGTTGATGAAATTGGATTATAATGGGTAACGCTTAAGTTATGTGGAATGAAACCCATATTTTCAAAATTTTTTGATTTCATTAAAAATTTTAAGGCTATCAAATTATTGGAAGAAATGGTAAAAACATAAAGCTAAAGGTCATACATTAAAGATTATTAAACAAGCTTTCAGATACTTTTTACGGAAATTGTCTATGAATATTAGTTTTGAAGTTATATAAGCTTTAACAGTGATTAAAAACTGATTTTTACAAAAAATCATGAAAATTTCAAACAGCCATAATTTCAAAACTATTTTCACAATTCAGCCCACCTTCGAACTTGACCAAGGTAATCGCCTATAAAATAAGTGTACAAAAATTTCATTGATCCGATAAGAACTGTGGGTGCTATCGTAATGACAAGATCAGTGATAATCATCGGGATTAGAGGTACATTTGATACATCATAAATAATAAAAGAAATACTTTTACAATATAAAATAGCAGTGAAATTCACAGGTTATTTTGTGCACAATAAAATACAACTAACAAAACTGAATTATAATGGGACAAGCATAAGTTACGTAGAATAAATACCATATTTTCAACATTTTTTCTCTCATTAAAATTTTCAAAGCTATCAAATTATTGGAAGAAATGGTCTAAATATAAAGTTTAAGGTCACCGATTAAAGCTTATTAGTCAAGCTTTAAAATACTTTTTACAAAAATTATCTATGAGTTTTAGCCTTATAGTTACATGGACTTTAAAAGTGATTCAAAACTTATTTTTTCAAAAAATCGTTAAAATTTCAAACAGCCATAACTTGTAAACTAATCGACCGATTCAGCCCATCTTCGAACTTAACCGTGGTAATTACACGTAAAATAAGTGTAGGAAGTTTCACTAGGATCAGATAAGAATTGTAGACGTAATCGTGACCTCAAAAGTCCGTTCTATTACATAAGTATATATATGTATATATATATATATGTATATATATATATATGTGTGTATATATATATATATATATATATATATATATATATATATACACATACATATATACATACATATATAAATTTTTTAACGAATGGTATTTTTAAAATCGACCATGAAGACATACAATAGTTAGATTTTTAAAGAAATCTACCTAAAAAAAAAATTTTGAAAATTTTTGTTTCGCGATATTTCTCATTTTTACACAATAGTCGTAGCTATAAAAAAAAATTTGATGAAAATACACCGAAACTAGAGATTTCAAGCTACATAATGCTTTTTTTAAATCGTGATACGATTATTTTTCACGAAGTTACAGCCTTGCAAAAATCACTAAAAAATTTATGAAATTTTCCTGTTCCTTTAATTTTTTGCGTTAGTGAGTAAATGACGAGGTGATGATCTAAAGTGTTTTTTTAACGTATTAAAAAATTGAAAAATCAATACAAAAAAATCTGTGCAAGGGTTGGCCCTGCGGGCCAGCCCCAAAACTTTCCGCTGTTTTCGAACTATTAGGGCTCCTAGAGCTCGAAAACATTGTTTTGAATACATTTCAAACTCTTGGAGCTCGAAAATACTCTTGCACGCCATTCTTTTCTGATCAGGTTTTCGAACACAAACACATTATAGTACATTTATCATGATTTATCCAAGAAAAATGACATAAAATGTTTTTTTTATTCAACTCTTTGTCGTAGATATCTTTCAAACTTACTGACGGATTTTGATGTTTAATCTCTGGCGGTCCTGATTCACCGTGATATAGAGTGAATAACGGTGAATCACGCTACTAGGATGAAATTACTGTGAATGTGTGCGTGATATCACGGTGAGCTTTCACGGTGATTCAGGGTAAAATAACGGTGATTCACGTCTATTCACGGTGATGTTCTATAATCGAACTATGGAGATTAACCGTGATTCACGGTGAAATTTGTAAAATTCTGCTGCCCCATCGAGGTTTCATAATGTATTGCCTTTTTTTTTATACAATCACAGTGATTTCCGTATATCACGGTGAGCGTTCCCGGTGATTTACCGTAATATACCGTGATTCAGGACTGCCAGGGATATATGTATCAATCAGTGCGTTTTCAGCTAATGAATTTTTGGGAATGATTAGTGCCGTCATTTTAAAGATTTTCACGATAAACCTTTTTTTACTACCCTCGCGGCTTAGAATCACGGTGGAAACTCGGTGGGTTTGTTCCATTTTACCACTGTGATTACGCGGTGTATCCACCATGATTCCACGGTGGCTTTATCACCGTCTATACACGGTGTTTCCACTGTGATTACGCGGTAGATACACCGTGGAACTACGGTGGTGAAATGGCACAAAGCCACCGTGGAATCACGGTGGATACATCGCGTAATCAGAGTGAATACACTATATACACGGTAGTAAATCGGAACATACCCACCGTGTAACCACGGTGGATCCACGGTGTTTCCACCGTGATTCAAATCTACGAGGGTATTTCTATCTCTAACGATATTTTTCGAACGAATTAAGCGACTAAGATGGTTGGGACATCTGTTGGTGCATTCTTTAGCGTTCTTGAGCTGATTAGATTTTGAAATCGATCGATTCTAATTTTTCGAAGATATTCGGAAAAAAACGTTTTTGACTATTTTTTTCTTCAACGATATCTCTCAAATGAATTAACCGATTGAGGCGGTTGAGGTTGCTCTTTGTTGGATTCTCTATACAAAAATCAATCTTTATTCAGATATATATATATATATTTTATTTTAATATTTCTCTTTACTGAATATTCTGTTCGAAACAATATTTCGAACAGTGTTGTATTTAAGTCGTAATATATATATTTAAGTCGAGTTCAAAATATGTATATGAATACTTAAGGAAAAGAAAACTAGCATGGATCAAATTTTATGACCTTAGGTACTTGGGTCGTCGAGAGATTGAGGGCCATGTTCCAAGTAAATGCAAGGCAATATGTTTTTCTTCATTTGCACTCATATATATATATATATATATATATATATATATATATATATATATATATATATATATATATATATATATTTTGAACTCAGAGATCTTTGTTATACAAAAAGTGGAGATGTTGTTGGACCTCAGTGTTAAATTATATTAAAAGAATAAGTTAGTCTAAGCTAAATGTCTTACGAGTGGGCATACCCTAGAGCGCGTATTTTAATAAAGAGAAATAAGTTTCATTTGTTTAATATATTGATTTGTTTCATTCACGATTACCATACCTAAATTCCCAAATGGTTATGGGCACAAAATACGCCGTGTATTAAAATCGTGAAGAAAGGATTAAGTTGTTAAATAAAATTAAAAATTATTAAAATCATAAAGTCACCTAACTTAAACTATACTATTAATATTTTAAATAATCAAAATAATTAAATTAAAATAAACTATAAATAATTATTTTGGAAATAAAAATTAAATTAATAATAACTTTTTAATACGCTAAACAATTATATTATAAATAGTTATCCCTGATTCAGAAATCTAATTTGGAATAATTCAAACACGATCCAAAACAATTCAAAGTTGGCAAAATTGACTATATATAGGTATGCACTCTAGCATGGATTGAATCATTCTAAATTAGATTTCTGAATCAGGGATAAGCCTTAAATTTAAGTTTTACCTACCAAGTTTGTGACGAGTTTTCAAATAGTGATCAGTGCTGTGTTTAAATAATTTCATAATGGAAGGAAGAAAAAGCATTCCTCAATTTAATGGTGATAAATATAATATTTGGAGAGCAAGAGTTTGTGCCACTTTTAGAAGAAGAAATAAGGATCAATGAACAATACAATGATACGACTACAAAAGTGTTAGTTGCAGAAGGGAATAATAGTGGTGTTAGGAAACATTTTCTTCCAAATAACTTTAATCATCATAATAAAAAGAAATTTAAATACAGTCACGTACCAATTAACTTTAAGAACTCATACGAATCAAATAAAGTTACGTCAAGTGTTAAGTGTCACCATTGCGGTCGTAAAGGTCACATCAAGAAAAACTGTTATTTTAATTAGAAGAACAATCAAGGCCATAATGAACGACAGAAAACAGTTCAAACTGTTCAAGCTATGAATCCTCAACAAACGTCAAGGATTGCATTTATGGCTGGGGATTATTATTTAAATAATAGTGATGGAAATAAAATTATATGTTTGTTGGACTCTGGAGCGTCTGACCGTTCTAACAAACAGAGCGGACATTGCTCAAAGTTTTGACGATTTTCAGAGACCAATAAAAATATCCGTAGCAAAAAGCGGAGAATTTATTTCAGCTACAAAAAGAGCTTCCATTCAGGTAACAACCAATACGGGCATTCAATGAACTATTGAAGAGGTTTTGTACAGCCCTGGGGTCCCGTATAATCTGCTTTCAGTGACCAAACTTTGTAATTCAGGCATGACAATTGTGTTTGATCAGCAAGGCGTCACAATAAATAAAGGTGGTAAGACCTTAATAAAAGGTAAGCCCTCAAACAATTTAATTTATATTGACTTCACAATCGATAAATCGGAAGTAAATTCAGTTGCTCAAGTTTATAGTAGTAATAAATTAAATGATGAAATATGGCATGAAAGATTAGGTCATATAAGTAAGGACAAATTTATAAAATTGAAAAGTCAAAACATGATTGAAGATTTAGGGCAGATAATAGGAATCACACCTAATAATAATATATGTGAAGCATGTATAAATAGAAACAAGCTCGATTACCGTTCAATAGTATTAAAAATCGAAATCATGTTAAACGACAGTTATATATCGTACATTCAGATGTATGTGGTCCAATCACTCCGACGGCTTTCAATAATAAAAATTATTATGTCTTATTCGTTGACCAACACACTCATTATTGTGTTGTTTATTTACTTAAAAATAAATCAGATGTGTTTTCAGTATTTAAAAAATTCGTTACAAAAAGTGAAGCTCATTTTAACGTAAAATTAGTAAATCTATATATTGATAATGGTAAAGAGTATTTATCTAACGATATGAAAGCCTATTATGTGGAAAAAGGTATTAGCTATAATTTGACAGTACCATATATCCCACAATTAAATGGTGTAGCTGAACGGATGGTTCGAACAATAACAGAAAAAGCTCGATCAATGATTGCCGGTGCTAGGTTAGATAAAATTTTTTGGGGCGATGCAGTTCTTACTGCAATATATTTATTTAATATTGTTTCGAGTAGGGCTTTAAAAGAATCTAAAACACCATATGAATTGTGGCATGGTAAAAAGCCTCAAATAAAATATTTAAAAATATTTGGTTCAACTGTATATGTCCATAATAAAACCAGTAAAACGAAATTTGATGAGAAATCATGGAAAGGAATACCGGTAGGATATGAACCAAATGGTTATAGGGTGTGGGATCTAGAAACTGAAAAATATGTAGTTGTTAGGGATGTTATTGTAGATGAAGTAAATTATTTGGTATCTAGACCAGGTACAAATCCGGAAGGAGTTATAAATAAAAACTCCATGAGCAAACCTGATCTTTCTGAAATATCAAAATCAGTGCTAGGTAATGATAATTTTGATACATTATCGATTGATAATGTTCCGGATAAATCTGATATTAATAAATCAGATAGTGTATGTAAATCCGATAATGATAAATCAGATCGTTCAAAGAAATCTGATAATGATGAATCAGGTGGTATACATAAATCTGATAGTAGTAAATCAGATAGTGTAAGTAAATCTGGTAATGATAAACCAGATAGTTTAAGTAAATCTGATAATGGTAAATCAGATATAATAGATGAAGTAAATAGTCGTAAAGATAATAAAATTCCTAAGTTACATAATAGGAATAAATCAGAAGCCGGTTGTAGGTGGAGTGATAAGATCAGAGGCCGTCTTCAGATTTCATATAATGAAAATAGTTTACTTGACGATTGTATGTTCTCCGCTCAATCAATAATGCACAAAATTCCTAGTTCGTATTATGAAATTAAAAATAGGAATGATAGAGTGGGAACGAGCTATTAAAAGTGAACTCGATTCACTTCGAATTAATAATACTTGGACATTGGTATCAAGACCTAAAGATAAAAATATTGTAGACTGTAAGTGGATATTTACAATTAAAAATGATGAATTTGGAAATCCAAATAAATATAAAGCTCGATTAGTTGCTAGAGGTTTTAGCCAAGAATATATGGTAGACTATGATGAAACTTTTGCGCCAGTTGCTAGAATTGCTAGTTTTAGATTTATAGTTGCATTTGCCAATCAAAATAATCTGTTACTGCATCATATGGATTAGAAGACAGCCTTTTTGAATGGCAAATTAAAAGAAGAAATTTATATGAAAATACCAAAGGGAGTCAAATGCGATAAAAATCAGGTGTGCAAATTGAACAAAGCTCTGTATGGTTTAAAACAGGCTGCATGCTGCTAGTTTGAAGCATTTGAATCTACATTAAAAGAATTAAATTTCCGAAATTTTCCGGTAGATCGTTGTATTTATATCTTAGATTTAGAAGATGTCTCAAAGAACATTTATGTAGTATTATATGTTGATGATCTTGTTGTAGCAACTGCAAATATAAATACTACGAATAGTTTTGAAGAGTATTTAATGAATAAATTTCAGATGGTCGATTTAAAAAAAATTAGATTATTTTTAGGCATAAAAGTTACAAGAACAGATAATGTAATAACATTAGATCAAAATGCATACATCAATTCAGCATAAATTTAATATGCATGATTGTAAGCCTGTAACTGCGCCACTAGAAATTAAGATTGACTATTGTTGCGTAATCGAAACTATAAAAGAATTTAAATTCAAATATAGTTTCACTTCCGGCAGATAGAGGCAGCACCTACTGGGGCCTCGTTCATAAATTAAAACTTGATCATGCGCAGCTCGGCGCATGCGCATCTGCCTTTTTCCTGCTTCGTGTCGAGAAGACGGCCGCCATTATCTTTCGCTAATAGACATTCAAGTGATAACACGTGTTATTCTAAATCTTATCATTTTGTGCTCATCTCAGAGTAATTAATTAAAATAATAATTTAATTAAATTTAGCATTCATCAAGCTCATTAAAACTATAATTATTTTTATAATTTTGGGCACCAGAGCTCAGAAAATAATTACAAAAAGAACTCAAGAATTCAAGTGATCGACGACCACGTTTCTCAAGAGGTTATTCACAAGGGAGACATCACAGGTGCCTTTTTTATTAAATAATTAATTATTACCAGTGCTCAATTAAATTAAAAGACTGTTTTTTATAATTAATTAATCATAAACATGCTCAATATTTTAATAAAATTAATAGTAAATTTTCGTTCAGTAGCCTCTGCAATCATGCTACCACGTGTTCATAAAATAAATTCCATTCAGTGCAATTTATTATAAACTCATTCAAATTAAATTAAATTCAGTCATAAATTATATTATAAATCAATGAACTCAATTATTCATGCATTTTGTGCTATTAAAAATAGCAATTCAAGTGTTCAATTATAAATTTCGCTCGGTAACCTCTGATTTCATGTTACTGTTTTCCATGACATTTTTACAATCAAATCAGTGTTCAAAATAAATTCAAACTAATTACTTTAATTATTTTAATCAATTACTCGAGCTCAATTTTATACTTTGCATTCAATTAATTACGTATTCATGAGCTCAGACAATTTAACAGTATTAAATAATTAAATCAACGATTTAATTGTGTAACCCAGTGATATTATGTGCTGTGACAAATAAAAATATTGTTATATTTTTTAATATGCGTATTTTTCAAATATCCTAACCACCAACCAGTCCTGGCATGTATTTATTTTATTATTATTACAACAACTATGAAGGTTTAAATTCAGATGAAAATTATGCTGCGCCATATAGAAGTGTTATTGGTTGTATAATGTTATTAATGGTTTGTACACGACTAGATTTAAGTATATCAGTAAATATCGTAAGTAGATATATGGATAAAAACAAAAAACACTGTGGCAGTATCTGAAAAGAATATTAAGATATTTAAAGGGTTCTAGTAATATTAGATTAACATATACTCGTAATAATTATAAAGAAATAATTAGTGGTTATGTAGGCGCATATTGGGCAGATGATAAGAATGATAGAAAAAGTACAACTAGTTATTTATTTAAGTTATTCGATCATTGTACTATTTGCTGGGCATCTAAACGACAGGCAACTGTGGCAGGTTCAACATCAGAAACTGAATATATGGCTCTGTATGAGGCTGCACGAGAGGCACTGTGGTTGCGATCTTTAGCGGAAAGTATAAAGATATTCATATCAGGGCCAATAGTAATTTATGAAGATAACAACGGTTGTATTAGTATCGCGAACAATCCATCAAGCCATAAAAGATCGAAAAATATCATTTATCTCGTGACAAAGTAGAGCAAGGCTTAATAAAACTAATATATATGTCTACAGATCAACAGATTGCTGATGCACTGACCAAGTCTTTGGCTGGACCAAAATTTGTGAAGTTCAGAACACAAATGAGCTTGGAATAATTTTAAGAATATATTTCTATTGTATTATATATATTATAGACTGTATAATTTAAATATTTAAGATAAATGGTCGGATTAGGTTTTCCTGGGTTTTCCTAATCCCTTTGCGAATTAGTTGGGACATAATGTTTGCACCCCCAGATTGCGTGAAAGGATATGTCTTTGCAACTTTAATTTTAGAAGTTAATTAATATAATATGTTTATTGTAAAAGTATCATTTATAATTAGTAATATGATTATGTAAGCTAATTTAATTTTTATTTCCATTTTATTTAAAGATTAATTTTTGAGGGGGCGTGTTGGATTATCTGTACAAAAATCAATCGTTATTTAGATATATATTTTATTTTAATATTTCTGTTTACTAAATATTCTGTTCGAAATAATATTTCAAACTGTGAGAACACCGTGGAAACACCGAGCAAACCACAGTGATTCCATCGTGTTTACTTCAGGCGTTTATTCCATTTGTACACTGTGATTTTATGGTGTTCTCACGGTGTATCCACTGCGCTTACATGGTGTATCTACGGTGGCGACACAATTTCTCCACCGTGTTTAGACGAATTATTTACCATGTAAACACAGCGTAACCATGTTTCCACGGAATATTCACCATTTAAACACGGCGTAATCACCGTGCTTACACGGCGTAATCAACGCGTTTACATGGTGAAATCACCGTGTTTACTTATTGCGATCATTGTATTTACGTACCCTCGCAGATTTGAATCGCGGTGGAAACACCGTGGAAGTGTAAACACCGTGGATCCACCGTGGGTACACGGTGGGTTTGTTCCATTTAACCACCGTGTATATACAGTGTATCCACAGTGATTACGCGGTGTATCCACTGTGATTCCACGGTGGCTTTGTGTAATTTCACCACCGTGGTTCCACAATGTATCCGCCGTCTAATCACAGTGGAAACACCGTGTATACACGGTGGTGAAGCCACCGTGGAATCACGGTGAATACACCGCGTAATCACAGTGGTAAAATGGAACAAACCCACCGTGATTCTAAACCGCCAGGGTAATGCAATAATATCCCGATTTAGAACCACGGTGGAAACACAGTGGGTTTGTTCCATTTTACCACTGTGATTCCACGGTGGATACACCGTGGAATCACGGTGGATACACCGCGTAATCACAGTGGATACACTGTGTATACACGGTGGTAAAATGGAACAAACCCACCGTGTAACCACGGTGGATCCACGGTATTCACACTTCCACGGTGTTTCCACCGTGATTAAAATCTGCGAGGGATCCCTGGCGGTTTAGAATCACGGTGGAAACACGGTGGGTTTGTTCCATTTTACCACTGTGATTACGTGGTGGATACACCGTGGAACCACGGTGGTGAAATGGCACCAAGCCACCGTGGAATCACAGTGGATACAACGCGTAATCACAGTGGTAAAATGGAACAAACCCACTGTGTTTTCACCGTGATTCTAAACCGCCAGGGTTAATGATTATATATTACAAGAAGTCACTCAAGTCCCAAGCCAATCTACCACAGATGGGAAATGACTAGAAATTTTAAAGATTTAAGTGATAAATCCGATATCGAAAAAGAAAATGATAATGATTTAAGCAAATTAACTGGAAAGTTTGTATTAAAAAAGCTTGATAACAAGATTACTAATGCTAAAGAATGGTTACAGAGTCTTGAAAGCGAATGTATGAGATTTAATTTAAGTCGTGATACTTGAAAAATTAGTGCGTTAAGATTATATTTGAATGACTCCGAAAGTGACTGGTATGAGTCCATGTTAATCAAACACAGCTTAGACTCACAGTGGAAAATATGGCAAATAAGTTTTCTAGCCACATTTGCAGATAAAAATTGGTCTTCTGTAACCTATGCACTGACTTACAAACATTTAAATGGCTCTCTGCTGGAATATGTATTAAAAAAAGGGAGATTATCACTAGAGTATAATAATGATATTGATAACAGAACTCTCACTGACTTGATTGTTGCAGGACTGCCAACTTGTATTAGAAGTAAACTAGATAGACGAAAGGTGACCAACCAAACTTTACCGTTTAGTGAACTATGGATGCACGAAAATTAGAATAAAAATGTATAAAAAAAACTATACTGAGAACAAAAGTTATACTAAATCAGAAGTAGAATGGAGAAAAAAAACTCCGTGCCAAATAGGGTAAAAGTACCATTTATGGCTACTGTTCCATTTTTGGACGTCTAATACTTTATTTTAATTAATTAAAAAGTATTAGAAAACAATTTTATAAATTATTTTATTCAAAATATCTGTGGCCAAAACTGGCCCTAAAGTGGCCAAAAATGGTACTTCTACCCTATGTTACAAGATTGAAAAGAAAAACAGATTTAATTCTGAAGACTTGTGTTGGTTCAAAGACGACAAGAACAGTAATGACAGTGTAAAACACTGCAAGAACTTGATGTTGGAGATTGATCAATTTCTGTTACTTTCTAATGAATTCAATAATTATTGAAGTATTCAAGTAGTTTTATTATAAAAGTAATTAAGATACATATGTCATTACAATTTAACTGAACAACCAAAACTTTCTCACTCTCCAACTAAAAAAAAATATTTATTTTTTTATATAGTTGTTTGTTGCTTAGTAACCACCAACTCATACCAACCAAAAAATAAAAACAAACCCAACATAAATATTTTATTGCTTTTATTTTAACACGCCCCCTCAATAAAATATTTCATATCAATTCGAGTCCACATTCTTTTCTAAATTTAAAAAATAATTCTTTACCAAGAGGTTTCGTAAACATGTCTGCAATTTGTTTCTGAGTATTAATGTACTCAATATCATTTAAACCTTCGGCAACCTTTTCTTTAATGAAATGATACTTAATATCAATATGTTTTAGTTTTTTATGATGCTCTGGATTTATAGCTACTTTAATAGCAGATTGATTATCCTCATATATAATTACTGGCTTACTAATTACATTAGATATTTTAATGTCCAATAATAAATTTTTAATCCAACATGCTTCACTCACTGCCATACTTAAAGCTACATATTTTGCTTCTGTTGGGGACAATGTAACACAAGCTTGTTTCTTACAAGACCAAGAAACAGTACATCCAAAAACTTTAAAACAATATCCTGAAGTAGATTTTCTGTCGTTACAATCTCCTCCCCAGTCAGCGTCAGCATATCCAACAATAAAATCATTTTCATTACATTTATAAACCAGATTCAGATTCAAAGTGGCTTTTACATAACGTAGAATTCTTTTTAAAGCTTTGTATAATTGTTCATTTGCATTTACTTGATAACGACTTAAGAAAGATACAGATGTACATAAATCAGGTCTAAAACCCTAATACTGCATAAATTAAACTTCCTATCAGTTGTCTACATTTATTTTCTAAATATTAATCATCAGTATTATTTAATAGCTAATCAAATTTAAATTTCTGGTCCATAGGAGTTAACATTTCTTTACATTCAGTCATATCAAATTTTTCTAAAATTTTCTGTAAATAATTACTTTGTTTCAATACAGTTATTTTCTGATTAACATTTTGCTGAATATTAATTCTAAGGAAATCAGAAATTAAACCAAGATCTTTCATTTCAAATTTACTTTTTAACAATGATTTTACTCTACTTACTTCATTTTCATCATTACCACAATGCAATAAATCATCAACGTACAATAGTTAATATAATATAATAGAACCTTTAGGCAGAATGTACAAACAATGATCATTCGTAGACTTTATAAAGCCTTCATCAATTACCGCTTTATCAAATGTTTCATTCCAATACCTTGGCGACTTCTTCAAACCATAAATAGACTTTTGCAACATCACAATCTTCGTTGTACATTAAACTCCATCTGGTAACAACATGTAGACGTCTTCATTTATTTTAACATATAAAAATGCACCTTTTACGTCCATTTGATGTATCAATAGTCCTTGCATGGTTGCAACTGCAATGAATACTCGTACAGTAGTTAATTTAGCAACTGGACTATAAATTTCACTCTCATCTGAATTATCTTGTTGCTCAAAACCACGTGCTACTAACCTTGCTTTGTAAGTTACATCTTCATCTCCATTTGATTTAATTTTAAAAATCCATTACTACTAATCGGTGTCTTGTCCTTAGGTAATTTATCTTCAATCCATACATTATTATTCCTTAAAACTTCTAACTCTTTTTCAACAGCTTTTGACCATTTTTCTGAATCGTCTCTTGCCATAACTTCAGCATAAGTTTTTGGTTCATCATTTATACTTATAAGACTTGTTACATAATCTTCAAGCCAGTTAAGTGATTTTCGATTTCTTTTCTTTGGTTCTTCTTTAATTTCTGATTCTTCTTCTAAGTCACTAAAAAATTGTTCATTTTCACTAGTATCACTATGCATTAAAGTTTCTTTTTCTTGTAATGTATTTTCTTCTGATAAATTATCTTCTTCTTGTAATATAATTTCTTCTGGTAATTTATCATCTTCTTGTAATTTAATTTCTTGTTGTATTACAAACTCTTCTTGAGTTTTTAGTTGCTCAGAATTATTTATTAATTCTTCAGTATTATTAATAATAAATGTTACATCACGTTTAATTTCTACTCACCGTTTACTTAATAAATAGATTCTGTATCCTTTTGTATTTTCTCCATAGCCAACAAAAGTTCCTTCCTCTCCTTTAGCATCCCATTTCAAACGTTTTTGTTTTGGAGTATGTACAAAAACTTTTGATCCAAAAACTTTCAAATTACTTATATCAAATTGTCTACCAGACTAGACTTCATAAGGAGTTTTATTTTCTAATTTACTTTTTCCAGTTCTATTAATAACAAATGCTGCTGTATTTACTGCTTCAGCCCAGAAACATTTTTCCATACCTTTTGCTTGTATCATAGTTCTTGCTGCTTCTACCAAAGTTCTCATTTCTTGCTCAGCTTTACCATTTTTTTCCGGAGTATAACTGACTGTTGTCTGATGCTTGCTTGTATTTTCTTCAAATAATTTTCTTGCTTTTTTATTAATAAATTTAGTTCCATTATCAGATCTTATAATTTTAATTTTATTTCCAGTTTCATTTTCAGCTAGCTTGATGAAAACCTTCAATTTTTCAATTGTCTTTGATTTATTTTTCATAAAATAAACAGTCCTGTAGTTTGAACAATCATCTTTAATTAATAAAAAATATCTTGAGTTTCCAATAGACTTGTTTTTCATTGGACCACATACATCAACATGAATTAATTCACAAACCTTTGTTGATTTAAACTCACTTTTACCGAACGAATTTCTATGCTGTTTACCTTTTAAACATCCAATACATAAAATATTTTTACCATCAGGAACTTTAATATTATTTTTCTTCAAAATCTTCTTTACTTGATCCATATTTTGATGAGCTAGTTTTTCATGCCACTCTGACAACGTAGTTGAAGATTGACCAACATTTACTATAACTCCATTTTTTAGGTTAGGTAAGTATCGAAATTTCATTTCATACAGTTTTCCACTTCTTACAGCAATAGCACCTGTCTCATTGTTTTTAATAAATTGACACTTATCTTTATTAGTCATCATAACATAATCTTTGTCTGTAGCACATCTGACTGAAAATAAATTAATAATGATACTTGGTACAAGCAATACATTGTTGAGAGTTGTCACAACCCACGACTGTTCATTAAATGCTTCTAGTTTAATTTTACCAACACCTACAGCTTTGTATCTTGTTCCATCTCCAATAACAACAACTTTTTCCTCGCTCAATTCACTTTATTCAGTAAATAAACTTTTCATGTAGCAAATATGTTCCATAGCGCTACTGTCCACAAACCAATTATCATTTGCTGATCTACCGGCAAAAGCCTTAGCTGTCACAACAAATGCATTAGTTTTATCTTGCTTTCCATTTCTCTCTTCTTTGGCGATTCGAATTCTGCAATTTTTTATGACGTGACCACTTTTCTTGCGATAAAAACATTTTACATCTTTTGTTTCTGTACAGTCTTTCTTAATATGACCAAATTTATTACATCCATAGCATTTAATTTTTACATTAACCTCTTTACCAACCAAAGCAACTGTTTCCTCACATTTTGTCATTCTCTCTTCTTCTGATATAAGCCTAGCAACCAAATTATCAATTGTTTCACTGTCTTCAGTAACAGATTCCCATGCAGACATAAAATATTTAAATTTTTCTGGCAATGACATTAATGTTTTAGTCATTATAAATTTATCAGAAACTTTTTAGCCCAAATTTTTTAAATTACTTGCTAACTCTTGAACTTTAGATACAAATACTGATATTTTCATACCTTCTTCATACTTATATGAAAAGAAGCGTTGTTGAACTAAATGTATGATCGATTCCGATTTTTGCTCATAAATACTTAATCTCCCTCCACATATCAGCTGCAGTTTCACAAGTCACGATATGAGCCATTGTATTCTCTGTCAGTCTTGTTACAATTAGACTTTAAGCATTAGCGTCCTTTTTAATCCAGTCTTGAACTTGAGCCTCTACTTCTGGTTTTGTAGTCGTCCCGTCCACGTTTGAAAAAATTTCAAGACCTTTCAGCAGTACAGTAATTTGAAACTTCCAAACAACCCAATTTCTTTGGCCTTCTAACTTAATAACTCCACTATTACTTGAACTAATTATCGAATCCATGTTTATATTCCGCTGGTAATGTAAGAACTAACCGAAAATACTATCGCGGACTACCGTAATTTAAAAAAAAAATTACGTCTTTACGTGTCTGAGCCTATAACCTGTTACTTTCTAATGAAATCAATAATTATTGAATTCGTTAGAAAGTAATAATTTCAGAATACGAAAAACTAAATATTCCCCCACTAATAGAAATTGAGGTTATATTGAATGACATACTGAAATGCACAGGTATTTATGACCCTGGTTCAAATATAACCTTAATAAATTCTAAATTAATAAAAGTAAAAAATTCAAGGAAAAATTACTTTGAAAATAAATTCAACACAATTAGTGGGGGGAGGAGGGAAGACATCAGGTTTAATAAAATTAAATAAAAAGATACTGGATATTGAAGAGGAAAGAAATGCATTTATTTGCAATGATAAAAATTTCACTCATGAATTGATTTTGGGACTGGATACAGTAAAGGGGTTTAGGTTGATCCATGATGGAATTTAAACATCCAACTTCAGAAAAATACCAGTCCAAGTGCAAATAGATATATCAGCCCCACTGAAGACGAAAAATATAACAAACAAGAAATTGAAACCAAAAAGTCAGAAACATTGAATTACAATATAAATTTCAATGAGGGCATAGATGTGAACAAATTTGATATAAATACTACTTACTTGGAAGACTGCCAAAGAAGGAGGATTAGCGCATTATTAGATGATTATAAACACATATTTGCGAAAGATAAATATGATATCGGCCAAGTAAAGAACGATGAAGCATTTATAGACCTACATGTGGAGAAATATTGCTCAAAAAGACCATATAGATGCTCCTTAGATTATAAAGGAGAGATTGAGAAACAAATTGGTCAATTGCTAAAAAATGATTTGATTGAAGAATCTTATAGCCTTTTCGCAGCACCAGTGACATTGACATTCAAACGTGATGAAAGAAAAAAGTCAAGATTATGTATTGACTTTAGAGATCTCAATAAGATTATTGTTCCACAATCGCAGCCATTTCCTCTGATCTAATGGTAAAAACGATCAACTGTAAGTATTTTAGTACCCTTGAAATTAATTCGGCTTTTTGGTATATACCATTGATGATCAGCGACAGAGAGAAAACAGGTTTTGTTACCCAAGAGAGTCATTGTCAATGAACTTGCCTTGCATTTGGACTGAAAAAAGCTCCGGCAATTTTCCAAAGAATCCTGACTAATATAATAAGAAAACATAACTTGGCAAATTTTTTGATGAACTACATAAATAATATTATGGTGTTTTCGAGAACTTTTAACGAACATATGGACCATTTATCGAAACTGCTAGATGCAATTGCTGAAGAAGGATTCCGTCTGAAATTAACAAAATGCAAATTTGCGGTACAGTTGATAAGGTTCTTCGGACATTTAATAAAATGTAATACAGTCACACCTTTGAAAGATAACCTCAGATCTATTGCAGAATTTCCAGCACCATAAAACAAGAAACAAATAAGACAGATTCTGGTTAAAGTAAATTTTTATAATAAATACATTCCTAATGCTGCAATAACTCTTGATCCATTACACAATTTACTTAGAAAAAATCCCAATTTTGATTGGTTAGATAATTGTAAAAAGGCTTTCCAAACGATTAAAAATCATTTATGCTCGACCCCAGTTCTGGCTATTTTCGATTGAGAGGCGCCCACTTTCATTTACACTGATGCAAGTATAAAAGGAATTGGTACAATACTGAAACAAACACAGAAATGTGGAGAAATCAAGCCAGCGGCGTACTTTTCTAAAAATTTGAACGAATGTCAAAAAAAGAAGAAAGCCATATTTTTTGAATGCTTAGCCATAAAAGAAAGTTTGAAATTTTAGCAACACTGGCTAATAGGAAACTCATTCACAATTTATACGGACCACAAGCCGCTAAAAAATTTAAACATAAAGAACAGAAGAGTCGATGAACTGGGAGACATGACCCATTTACCTATCACAATACAACTTTGTAATAAAATACAATCCAGGTAGAAACAATACAGAAGCGGACTATTTAAGCAGAAATCCTGTGTATGAGAGCCACGAAAATAACGAAGATAATTTGAAAGCAGTAAATATTGAAAGAATTGAGGAAATATTAGATGACTGGAACAAAAATTCAAACATAAAAAACAATCATAGTTTTATTAGAGAAAATAGTAAATATTACAAGCGAAGCAACAAGAAAAACAAAATCATTTTATCCGAAGAATACAGTAAGATATTAATAAAAAAGGTGCATGATCATTTCTGTCACATAGGAATAAATCAGATCGAGTCAAAAATATACTAAATATACTATAATACCCTTCTAAACAGCACCAAATCTTCTGGATAACATAAAGTTGATTTGCCGTCAATGTGAAGTTTGTATAAAAAACAAAACCCGATTAAATAGAAAGTACGGTGTTACGACGTAACATGCGAAAATACGAAAATCACGTATAATTAAATAAATAAAAAGAAATTCTTATAAACTAAAAATTAAACATATCAAAGATCATATGAGTGGTCAGAACTTGTTGATGTAAACAAGGAATATCATAAATTTCCTTTTTTATTACTTATAAAAAAATAGTAATCTAACTAAATAGATTGAGCAGTCAACTAAACCATGATAAGCTCCCTAATGCTTGCAACCCAACAGTAATACCTTCAAATAGTGCCACGCGATGCTTCTCAGTTTTTTTTCTTATTGAGATCAAGTGTCATCACCCCGATAACCTTTACTTCTATGCATCGTTGCCTTATTATTATAAAACTATCAATTCACTTGGTCCCTTCGCATTTCCTTCTAGTATCTACTAACTCAACTAAAATCGAAATTCATTTAAAATTTTAAATAAACTATAAAACAAAACTGATAATTATTAACAAAAACAGGGTAATAAATTCTACGACTGACACAATTGACAGTAAACAACATCGTAAATAACACTTCATACGCAACAGTAGCTATTACACCATAACCCAAGAAAACCCAAGAAGAATATTTATTAATAAAATAAATATTAACTTAAGACGCAATATTCCAACGTACTGATAAAGAATTAAATAAGACTGGACAACCATAACACACCATGACGGAGTAGATAACCATAATAATAAGGTTTTACAGAGGATAATTAATGTCATTACCACCTATAACAACACGAGTAAATCATAATCGATCAGTGGATAAAAACAAATAGAATCCGATATTAGATAAAAACTCATATATTTACTAACTAACCATCAGAGGTAAATCAAGGAATCGAACTATTCCGCTATCACATTCTTCTCCCCTAAAACTTACGTAAGCGCATGAGTTCTATCTTCAATAACTCAACTAATAAATAAAATCGTGATTAACCAATATAACCATAATAATTCACTGGTGTCCCTTTATCGATGAGATTAATAATAATTGCAATTTATTAAATATTTCGAATTAAAATCGGCATAACTTTTAAACTACTAACGATAAAGATAAATAACCATAACCCATCGATAGACACAGAAAAATAGATTAATAATTACTAACCATTTATACTCTAACCCTAATCAATAACCTGTAATTAACCCTTTAAAATAAGGCCATCTAATAGCATTGGATTGTATATCTTTCTTCCACTAACAGAATTGCTACGGCCTGCCTTCTCGCGTTTTCAAGGTTCTTCTTGTGACGTACCGTGTGACGTATCTCCCCATTTCTCTCTCTAACCCATACGAATATATCGATAATTTCTAATCTGAATAACTCGATAGATAATTAAATTAATGTCAAACTGAGCACATCATAATAATCCGATGAAATACCTTACCTAATCGAATCAATAAAAATTCCAGATTGCTTACTAATTACTCCGTAATAATTAAAATAAGTATAACATCTTAACCAATAACAGTAGAATGGAGTGACTATAATCAATCAAGAGATAATAACAAGAGGATTAATGATCTATAAACATCTAGACCATAAACCTAATTAATAATCTGAAATTAACCATCCAAAATAAGATTCATCTAATAACATTGACTTGGATCTAGAACCTTCTTTCAAGGCGTGCCTCATGACTCATCCTCGTATGACCGCTTCTTGTGACATATCGCGTGACGTATTCTTTCACTTGTCTCTCTAACTCATACGAATATATCGATAATCTCTAATCTAAATAACTCGATAAATAATTAAAATAATGACAAACCAAGCACATCATAATAACCCGATGAAATACCTTATCTGATCGAATCAATAATAATTCCAGATTATTTAATAATTATCTCACAAAAATTAAAAATAGGTATAACATTTAAACCACTAACGGTAGACGGAAGTGACTATAATCAATCAAGAGATAATAACGAAAGGATTAATAATCAATAAAAACCTTTACCCTAAACCTAATGGATAATCCGTAATTAACAACTTAAAATAAGACTCATCTAATAACCTTGATTCGGATCTAGAAGCTTCTTTCTAAGGCGTGCCGCATGACTCATCACCATCACTGCTCTTTCTGATACATACGACTATATCGCTAAATTCTACTTTAAATAACTCGACAAATAATCAAAGTAACGAAAAACTTCGATCATCACTATAATTCTCTAATGCACTTTTATCTATAAACTTGATAATAATTACAATTTATTGAATATTGTAATTAAAAATAGGTGTAACATTAAAATCGCTGACGATAGAAAGAAATGACGATAACCAATCGAAAGATAAAGACATAAGGATCAATAATCAATAACCACCTATACCGTAAATCTAATTAGCAACCCGTAATTAACGGATTGAAATAACCCCTATCTAATAACATGGGGTCGGATCTCTTTCTTCCACCCGTAGTTCCTACCATCGTCTTTTTTTTAAGTCTTTGTCATTGTTCTAGAAGTTTCGATCCGAGATCGTCACGTACGCCTTTTCTTACAACACACCCCGCAAGTATTCAACTCTGCTCAATAACATTAGTTTTCGGTAAAAAAATTAAATCTAGGTCACGCGTGCTACCCCTCGCCTATGATGGCGCCTATATAAACCGCCGCAAATCGGTCCTCGATGCCCATTAATTATCAAGCTCTTGATTACGTTTAATCTTATTATTTTAAATATTAAATTTCGCCTCACACATCCTATTTTCGTATATGGACATACTCGACACTAAATAGCGAGGTCCCCGCTACCCGAGTAAATGGCTTAAGTGCTTTGACTCAAAGTTAAGGGACTGAATAACTTGTGTTCGTCATTCTGGACGTAACAATGGACATGTCACAATTAGGACTGGCTGACTAACCCTTCCAAATAATTTTCAATGACACAATAAGAGGATTTGGAGGCAACAGGTCTTCAAAAAAGTATCTACACTTATTAATGGATCATTCCACACGTTATGCCTATATTTCATGCTCAAAGACACAACTGTCTAAGGACTTTATAAAACTGGTAGACCAAGTGGTCAAAAACAATGAAGTTGAGCTATTGCTTTCAGATCAATATCCAGCACTGAATTCAAAAGAATTTAAGAAATACTTAAAGGATCACTCTGTTGATCTAATTTTTACAGTAGTGGATGCTCCTTTTTCTAATGGTCATAATGAAAGGTTGAACCAGAGGCTGGTGAATAGGATTAGATGTGCTTCGAATAGCAAAAAAAAAGAATGGCTTGGACAACTGTGGCAATGGATTGTGTGAAAGCCTACAACTCAACAAACCATACAGTGACAGGTTATTCCCCTCTATATCTGTGAGTGAAGAACAAACTGATTCACTACCAACGGACGTAAAAAAAAAACAAATAGAACTTGGAGAACTGAAAAAAGACCAACAAACAGCATTTCTCAGATCAAAAAAATCACATGAATTGAATAAGGCAATTTTCGACAAAAATAGAATAGATTTTAAGTTTCAAAAAGGTGATATGGTTTACATAATGGACTGTAATAAGATGAACAGGTCTAACATGGATGAAATTAGAATTGGTCCTTTTCCGATCGAAGAAATGATATCAGATTCGGTATGCAGAATCAGCACTGGAAAGAATGAAAAGTTCTTAGGATTTTACCATGTAACAAAGCTCGTTCCCCAATATAATTACTCAAATAAACCCCAGATAATTTTCACTTTTAACGGAGGGGGGAGATGTAAGTTTGTATACAGTACGTTGTGTACGTAGCCTAATATAATAAATGTGGATTCCGCCTAAAAGAATGGTGCTGGACATTTATGAATCTATGGTGGTTACGAAGCGGAGTAAAATCGTAGTTTGCTCGTGAAGTGATTTAGTTATCATTTATTGAAAGTAATACAATTCATTAAATTGATAGTTAAACTAATTGAAATAGTACAGTGTCGATCTACTAAAATATTGGAAGTAGAAAACCTTTAATTGTCGATTTTTCTATTTTTAGGTCAGTAGATCATTTTACTCCAACTAATTTAAGTACAAATATATATGTATATATATTGAGACAATGTGAATTGTTTTAGTCGTCCTCAGCCTTGCGGTTCCCATTTTTCCCCGTCTCGTTGCCGTCTGAAACTAAAAAAGTCATAGTGCCGTGGTCACATGACTAATCATCACGTCGAAGCATGTCCGTAAGGGTGCAGTGGGGACAAAGTCCCGAGGCTAGTCCTACGCCCAAATTTATCGGTCAATGACTTCGATCCTGTCTATAGACGTCTTTTCTATAAAGTGTTCGGTATCAATTTCTGTAATTTACTGGCAATAATTAATTTCTAATCAGGCAATCGATTTGCCATTATATTTTGCTGTTTAGTTATTAATTATTGTAAACAAAGTTTAAATAAATGAAATATTACTGTACGTTACCGGCAAATATACTTGCAATCTAAATAATTGTTAAGATAAATAATAAATTCAGTGCAATAACTGCGTTATTCCACGTGGAAAGATATATATTCAGCGTATACCAGGACGGTTCTGATATTGTATCTTGCGGAAAAATTTATTGTTAGTAACTGAATTTTATTATAATTGGCAATAAATCTGTACTTTTCTAATTAATTCCTTTTACGCTATCTATCACTGATCATCCTATTTTACTAGTAAGATTATGGAATAGTTTAATAAAAGTATTATTAATTAAGCCATAACTGATAATTCAGGCAACAATAAGAAAATAATCTATAATCTATAAGCCGTGAGGTAAGTTAGTGAGTTTTACGTACGTTGCCGCGTTTGAATAAGTGCGGGTCTTTGCTTTGCAAGATTCCCAGCTCACTGCTCTGTCCAAGTAAATAAAAATTTGTTAGAGGCCCGCTTAAGCCAGGGTTCAACCCGCGAATTCTGGTGGCTGCTGGTAAAAATCGCGAAGACAAACAGCGATTTGTCTCAACTGGCGCTCGAACAGGGACTTTGCAGTAGTTCAAACGGGCAACGAAAATTTTGTTGATTTTTCTCACGGCTTTACAGTAAAAAATTTTATAAAAATTTGCAGTAATAATTCTTAAAAAATTTCTTACCAGCATTAATAATTTTATTTCTCTACATTCATCATTTCATTTCATCATTCATTACCAGCATCTAACAATTTTAAACATTTAATTATTTTCTAATTTCTTATATTTATTATTAATGATATAAAATAAAATTTGTCATTGTAATATTCCGTGTGCCGGTACGTTCTGTATGAATTTTGTGTGTATTTTGACCTTGAGAGTATACTAATTACGGGCTCTGTAACACTAGACGCTAGCATTTATTTCTTTACAGTTAACTTGACAAAAACAACGCAAAATAAATACTTAAAATAAAATTGTAAAACAAAACTTTTGTTCGGATATCTTCTACGTGTAGCAAATAAATTTATAACTTTCTTTGTAATACAAAAGATTGCTATACTCGTTTCCGGCTTAACATAGAATATCTTTTGCTCGACAAAATTGTCTTCAAAAATGAATTAAGTACTTAATAATTTCTAAATAAAATCTTTGCAGTAATAAATAAAAATTTATTAGTCATCAGGAATTTATTAATTAAAAGAAAATAATTTATTAACTTGAAGATTTACTTATAGTAATCAGATAATTTTAAATAAATTATCTTTCTGCAAAGATTTAGTTGAAGATTAAAAATATTTAAAATAAAATTTCTGTATTTATTAGTAATCTTAATAGCTTAATTAGTCATCACATCATGTTTCCGAGGACACCGACTGCTAGACTAATTCCAGCAACTACTAGTAATAATTATAACAATATTGGTCACAATCTACTTTTATTCCCGCCTTCCCAGCATCAAGTTCAATAAATCCTACGACTAGTGCCATAGACGATTTGCTTGACCTTACGGGAGGTATACATAACAGTACAGTTAATAACAATAACGAAATTTCGGTAAATAATATGATTGGTAATTCAACCGCACATGTAAATAATGCGAGCTCAATAGCAGTCTTGTCATATGCTACAAACTGAATCTGCAGCCTTGCAGGCCGCGCGCCAAGAGTTGTCACTGACGTGTACAATCTCACGACCTTCTAATACGTTAATGATATCATTCAATTCGAGAACGGCAATACAACCTAGAAATAATCTACCTTTTCCAAATAGCTGTATTTCTAGTACATTGATGCCCAGAGAATTGTTTTCAGCGGCTACTGTTTTACAAGCAGCAAATCCCCTTATGACTAACCATTTTGCCCCGCAATCAAATGTGCAGTCGTCTCAAGCAAGCAGCGTGCCATCAGCTGTACACCAAGAACCTGCGCAGGAACTGTACGCGCAACAAACGGTCCCACTACCAACTCATACGTTACCGTCGTACATGCACATGCAGCCACTACCAACTAACACGATGCCAACGCATACGCAGCCTTCAACGTCTTATCACACGTACACAGTGCTAACTGGGTATATGAGTGCAAGGGGCTGTAATTTCACGTATCTGTACGAAATCAGCCGACTTGTAAAATCGTGGAATATTTCTTTTCCTCCTCGGAATCATTCGTCGTCACTTGATGCACGAAAATATATCAGAACTATTGAACAACGTATGCGCAGCTATGGCATTTCTTTAGAAAACTTCCCTACGGTTGTAACTAATACCCTCAATGGTAATGTTCTTGAGTGGTACTATCAAAATGAAAATTTATTTGTTAGTTGGGAAGCTTTTAAATATCATTTTAAAATCTGGCAAGCACAACAGACCGATGAGGATTTACTGCAAGAAATTTACGCAGCCAAGCAGGGTAATGATGAAACTGGAGTGTCTTTCTTTAATCGGATGCAAGGAGCTTTCATGCAATTAGATAAGCCGTTACCGCAAGCGAAGCAAATTCGCATAATAATCGCGCGGTTCAATTCTTGGTTTTTACAAAAATTTTCAGGCAAAAATATCCCGAGTTATGGGGAAGTATTTGCGCGTGTTAGTGCGTGGCAGTCAACGGCTAATGCACTCAATCCCAACTAGAATGATTCAAATAAACAAGAAGACGCAGTCCTGTCAATCATTCTATTCAAGAATCTCCGAAACCTTATTCAATCAACATCATAACTGCAAATCACAGCCAAAATAGTATTCAATCACCAAAAATAAATCTGTCTGACACTCAAGAAAACGTATCAAATCCAGAGTCTTCCACCTTACTGCAAGGTTTTGAGTTATTAATGAATTTCTTTCTGGAAAAGTTTGAAAAAATTTTAATAAATAACTCTTCGGTAAATACAACTCCGGAACAACAAACTACTGCAAAAAATCCACTCGTCTGCGGTCGTTGTTGCCGAAGTGGACACATTTCTGATCTTTGCTGTGCGCGTACTACAGATGAATTACGAATTAAAGCAGGATTAAAAGTTAGTACAAAATCAACGAAAAAACGTGACAATCAGGTTAATACAACCTACACAGACAAAACCGACTGTGACGTTCAAAACACCCAAGTTGAAGATTTAATTGAGCTTGCGTTTCCGATGAATAAAGTTAAAAGTAATTCAGAAATATTGGATCCTTGTCAAGTCATAAGATTAAACAAATCAAAGAGTATGAAAATACCTAAAGTAAAAACAAAACATCAAAAAGCGCATACTGCTAAAGTTAAAATTAAAACTAGTCAAAGTCTTAAAATCGATTAGAAGATTATTTTTTTTATGAGCTTGAGATTAAAATGAAAATAACTAGAAAAAAATGCGGAATACAAAAAAAATTTATGAGTAATAAGTTGTAGGAAATAAAAATGTCTACAAAAAAGGTCCTATAATATGTGATAAGTCTAATAGTTTCGCCGGAAACGTAAAAAGATCTTAAAATTTAATATAAATTCCTATTCAACCTCGAATAACTTTTGAACGAATGGATTTATCAAAAAATGACAAGAGACTTTTGTTGTAGAGCATTCCATTCCCTACCAGAATTTGTCGGCTGATTTTTTCTATGATGCATAGTTTGCTAGTTATAAAAATCAGAAGATGCAAAAAAAAAATTTTCCACGTTATTCTTATGGAAAATAGAAAAGTGCAATGCGGAACCTCTTAATGTTAATATTAAGAGCTCTAATTTTCACAGGCGTCTTTTTATATCTAAATTAAACTTTTGAACCTGTTTCCGAGAAGAAAAATAAATTTGTTATTTTTTGAATCACTGTAATATATACATTGGATAAAACCGACTTTTAAGGACACGATTGCGTCTACAATTCTTATCCGATCTTAATGAAATTTTTTACACATATTCTATGTGTAATTACCACGGTTAAGTTAGAAGATAGGCTGAATTGGTGGATTAGTTTAGAAGTTATGGCTGTTTGAAATTTTTACGATTTTTCTGAAAAATCAGTATTCAATCACTTTAAAAGTCTATATAACTTTAAAACTAAAACTCATAGATAATTCCTGTAAAAAGTATATTAAAGCTTGACTTATAAGCTTTAATTTATGATCTTAGACTTTATATTTTGACCATTTTTTGTCATAATTTAATAGCCTTGAAAGTTTTAATGGAATCAAAAAATTTTGAAAATATGGTTTTTATTCGATACAACTTATGCATTTCTCATTATAGTCCAATTTCGTCAATTGTATTTTATTGTGAACAAAATAATCTGTAAGTTTCCCAGATGTTTTATATTTTAAAAGTATTTCTTTATTACCCTAGCGAATTCGGTCATACTTAAAAAATACTGAAAATATTCACTGAATTTTAGCCCAGTTTCGGTCATTTTTCGGTAATATACAAAAAAACTACCCAAATTATACCAAAATAATGCCTCTGTTTGGGGTATGTTTGTGAACATTATATACCTAAAAAGTACTCTAATTTTTTTTCTAAATAGTTAAATTTAGCAAAGTTAAGTTCTAATCTATTAACCACTAAAATCAATTTATTAATAAAAGTAAGAAATCGATACGAGAGAAATAAAAATACATGTTTATTCAATTTTGAAATTTTTATTAAATTATAAATTCGTTATTTTATTAAATTTTTTTTAGAACAATAAAAATAAAAAGGTTCTTAATTTTATGAATAAAAGACATGAAAATAATTTCCAATTATTTTTAAATAAATTTCGCTCTTCGTTGCCTATCGGGAAATATTACAGACTTCTCGTTCAGTTTTTTTCGAGCAAATCGATCGTTTTTAAGAAAATCTATGACCCATTGATAGATATTATATTTAGGGTTATGTTTCTTCGTATGCTTCAAAAATCATGTTCTTTGTAGAGCATATTCACTGTCATTATTTTTTATTAGTTGACACAATTATTTATAACTTACACTAACAGCGCCAGTAAAACAATTTAGAATATAAAGTTTTTATTAAATGTAATTAAATCTTTCCACTCTAAAAAATGTGAGTGTATGAGCTGGCTTTAGAGAAATACATAATATTGTATTTGTATAGTTGGTACAACACTATTCAAGCTGAACAGTAAAATGACATTTCATTTATAAACGCCATCTATACTATATTTCACAAATAATGATTTTTTTCAGTATAGTTTGGGTATGAAAATTTCACAAACATACCCTATCCAAAAATTCCCATAGAATCCACTCAAATGCGACTAAAACCGCATAGAATCCTATAGACTGTATTGGTTTCTATGCTGTTTTTGTCGCATTCAAGTGGATTCTATGGGAATTTTTGAATAGGGTACCCAACATTTACGTTAATTTCGGTATGATTAGGGCATTATTCGTAAAACGTACCCAAATGTTATCAAATGTATACTATGTCCAAAACACTCAAAATATACCCAAAATTTCGGTATGATCAAATTCGCTAGGGTACTTATGATGCTTCAAACGTACCTGTACGCCTTGTAATTATAACTGGTCGTGTCATCACTCTAGCTCCTACAATTCTTGTTGGATTCTAATGAAATTTTTTACATTTATTCTATAGGCGATTATCTTGATCAAGCTCGATGATGGGCTGAATCGGTCAAATAATTTTTTTTTAAGTTATGGCTGTTGGAAATTTTCACGATTTTTCGTAAAAATCAGTTTTTAATCACTGTTAAAGTTTATATAAGTTTAGAACTAATATTTATAGACGATTTCCAAAAAAAGTATCTGAAAGCCGGTCTAATAATCTTTACTCTGCGACCTTAGGCTTTATGTTTTGACCATTTCTTTCAATAATTTGATAGCCTTGAAAATTTTAATGGAATCAAAAAATGTTGAAAATATGGTTTTCATTCCACATAACTTATGCATTTCCCATTATTATACAATTTTGTGACTTGTATTTTATTGTGAACAAAATAACCTGTAAATTTCACAGCTATTTTATATTTCAAAAGTATTTCTTTTATTACTTTTTATGTTCCAATCGTACCTGTACGTCCTATAATTATAACTGGTCTTGCCATCGTAATAGCGACTATAATTATGATCTCATACTAATTAAATTTTCTATACTTTATTTATGGGAAGGTTAGTTTTCTACATTACTTCTATAATGTTATGTCAAATCAACTATCTGGAGTCCTCTATCGAAAATAACCGTTGTCCTTTGTTACTCTCACTCTTAGAAAATGTGCCTAATTCCATAGCATGACTATACACTAACATGTATCACAAGATATGTGTGTATAAAACTAACTTTTTACATCGATTAATTGAAAAATCTACCTTTCATTTCGGCTGCCGGATGGCCTTTTTACGTTTAGTGGAGATTTTATCTTTCTTGTCAAGCGTGTGAAAATTGATATCTACAATTTTAAGGGTACTATTCACGTATTTTATATTTTATTTACGGGTTTGATCAGACTTAAACGAAATTTGAGGATCAGTATCAGTTGTGGGCTTAAGTGACAACAAAGTTCTGGCCTCGGTTATAGATGCAGTTCCAATCATTAGAGGCCATGCATGCGACCATCAGTGGGACGCCCGAGTCTACGTACCCGATAAAAAATGATTTTGTATAATGTTATATAATTATATATGAGTCCATACATAATCAGATCTGAAAAGTGGCCAGATCTGATCATATCTGATCATATCTAATTATATATCGTAATATATAATCATGTATACTTATCTATATATGCTTATCCATATATGATTATACATAATCAGTAGGGTGGGCCGAAAATCCGCTTTTTTTGAATTTTCATTATTAATACCAAAAATATTTTTCTTTGTAAAAAAAAAAAAAATTTTTGGAAAACTAAAAAAATTTTAGGTCGATATCTTAAGCTTGCCAAATCCCGCTAAAGTTTAAAGTATTTTAAAAATTTTTTTCCAACTTATTTCGATCGGAAATTTAATTTTCTACGAAAAATGTCCTATAATAAAATTATGTAAAGTCGATAGTTACTGAGATAATTGCAGTTTCGCTCTAAAAAAACATAATTATTTAAGATATTATCGGATTTTCAGGGTAAAATATGAATTTTATCATAGAAATTTCATGGGAAATAAAATTTCTTACAAAATTGGCTTTCTGGTAAAAACTTGAAATTTATAGTTATTCAGAAACTGGCAGTATTACGTTTGGATAGTCATATTTCTCGTTACTTGGTGGCTTTCACCAAGAATCGCTATCATTTTTGTAACTATCAACTTTAAATAAATTTTTGTCAAACCTGTTTTGTAGAAAATTGAATTTCCTATGAAATTTTTATGATAAAATATATTTTTTACCCTGAAAAAGTGATAATATCTTGAAAAATTTTATTTTTTAGAGCGAAATTGCAATTATCTCAGTAACTATCAACTTTACGTGATTTTATTTTAACACCTTTTTTGGAGAAAATTAAATTTCCGATCAAAATAAGTTGGAAAAAAAATTTTAAACAACTTCTAACTTTAGCGGGATTTAGCAAGCTTAAGATATCAACCTAAAATTTTTTTTGTTTTTCGAAAAATTTTTTTTTTCTTCAAAGAAAAATATTTTTGGTATTAATAATGAAAATTTAAAAAAAGTGTATTTTCGGCCCATCCTAATAATCAGATCTGAAAATTGGCCTGATCTGACCATATCTAATTATATAGAGTTTTATATAATCATCTATCTACATATTTATATACTATAAATAAAAACTTTTTGGTGCACATCATTATTTTTAATATTTTAATTTTATTGATTTATTGATAATATAATACTTGATTTTAACTACCATTTTACAATCTTTTAACAAATATATATTTATTTATATATATATATATATATATATATATATATATATATATATATATATTGACGCGCTAATGAATAATATATTTTAATAATTATCTAGGCACAACCCCTCGTTCTTAATTTTATTTAATCAATATTTTTAAATAATAACATATGTGGTATTAAAATATATCTTCTAAGACTGTGAAGAGTATAAACTTAATTGTAGTACGATTAATTAATCATGTTTATCTAAACCGATACTTTATTACTTTTTATTATTTATTTCATTTTCCCTTTTCAACTCTCCAATTCTTTGTGACATAATTTTCTTGACGTCTTTTCTATTTGGGGGAATCCTGTTTTGGCCAGTCCAATTTTTTTCGGCGGCTATTTTTAAGGCAAAATCTTTAAAAAAAAAAAATCAAAATATTAGTAAATAAATTAAACGAGTTTGCGATATTCAAATGTCATGTATTATAGCGAATACATCAGACATTGCAACTATATTTATAAAAGTATTTATTGATGCAGATATCTACTCTACTATGATCTCATTTTTGGCTGATTCATTTAATGCCTTTACTTGAGCTGGCTTTCCTTGTCTCTTATGAACTCGTGAAGCTTCTCCGGAAAATGTGGTATGCATATATCCTGAGGGTTTAAATACTCCAGGAATCAAACACCGCACAACATGAGAAGCTTGATTACATAGAGATTTAATGAAATCAAAGTACGATTTCTTGCAGTACACTTGGCTTATCAATTTGATCATCTATTGTATAACAATAATAATTATAATTAAAAAAAGAAATTAACACTTTATATGCATGGAAAATTGCATTACAGATACTAAAAGGGTGTATACTGATAAGGATTATCAATGAAAAGGCATAAAGGCATAATCAAAGTAATTAATTAAAATCGTGAAAAAAAACTAATCGAATTTTGAATTTTTTTTAATTTACAAAAATTCTTAGTGTTTTTTATGTATTAGAAATATTTCCATAGTTTTTTTAATTTTACGCTTCTTGATTATAATTTCGTCGATTCTCAAAAAAAAAAAAAAAAAAAAATGTATACATCCTACAGCATCTGTAACGAGGTACATTATTTTCTATAATAATACTAAATTCTAATTTTACATACTGGTTTTTCTCGCCAATCTCTCCCATAAAGATTAGGATCATTAACATCAGTTTTAGCGTGATTGCCAAGTTATTGGTTTTGTTTGCTGTCAGCATTGTTTAATGCAAAATTTTTAGACTCCTCCTTTTCCTTATCATCATCTTCATGAGTTTTAGTTGCTTCATCTCCAGAGTAATCAACTTTTTCACCCACATTTTTCGAGCTGAAAGAATCGTCTTTTTCTCCGCTATCGTCCAATTCACTTTCTGTGGTTGAAGAAATGTTTCCAAAATTATCACTCTTTTTTGAAGTCTTCGAAATTTTTGATGGCGTTGTAGCTATGTAAATAATAAAAAAAATTGTACTAGCGTCACTATTTACAACAATATTTTATGTGCAAATTAAATTTAAAAAATTGTGAAAACATTATACCGTTTAAGTGTTTTGATGATTCAATTTTTTCTTGTGTTTCCACAAGCATTTTCTTCAACGAATCCTTTGAAGGACTATGTTTGACTTTTTTAGGAGCGATGGGTTTGCTCTTGTTTTTAAACTCTTTTTCATTAATAATTGGCTGCATAATTTTGTCACTTTCTTTTTTATTCTTATTTCCTGAGCCCTGTAAAATTATACGAATAGTATAACTGAATAAAGTGAACAATCTTTCGTTTTTTTTTTTTGTTTTTAAACAAATAAAATAATTATGAAAAAACCGTTTAGGGCAGTGCACATGAAGAAAATTTCATTAACGAACGGTGCAATTTCTAAAAACATTTTTTTGTGATCATTTAATTTAAAAAATCCAATAACTATCGAATACATGCTACCTTCTGTATCGTTAATGATAATAATTATGTAACGGGGTAAATTTGAATTTACCGGGTAAAAATTAAGTCTAAATAAAATCTAGTATGTGCACTGTCGATCACGTGACATAACCATCTAGGGTAGGATGCGACTAGTCATCCGGAAGTGAAAATTTCCAATGCTCGTCCGTCAGTCCCCAATTAGAATTAAGTAGGAGTGACTGAAGACTGAAGACACCTGAAGTCGTGCGGAGAGCAAGTAATTAAAAACGAAAGACGGAACGAAAAGCGACAGTTGTCACCGGAATGACCGGACCGATCAGACGTCTAAAAGGAGTGTGAAGTTCAACATCTAAGTAGACGCCATTATCAGACGCTGCAAAATATCAGGTTATAGTAGATTACATACCTAGGCCAGTAAAATAAAAAAAGTCTCAGAGCACATGTAATTGTTGGCAGAGGCGAAGCCGAGGCTGACAAATATGTGGTCTGAGGCTCTCTTTTTTACTGGCCAAGGTGCGTATACTATTTTTCTGCTCGACAGAGCCGAAAAGTTGCAACTTCGTTCAGGGCAGCGGCCCGAAAGTTGCCACTTTCCGGCTGGAGGGCAAAAAATTTATTTAATTGCGACTTGGTTTAATTATTGTGGAACCAAGCGATAAAATTTCCAAATTTATTACAAGATACCAGGCAGGTAGCCGGTACCTTTTGGTAACAATATTGATTGCGTTTAAATAACAGATTCAAGGAGAGTACGTGGGTTGTTAAGAGAGAGAGAGAGAAGGAACATAAGAGACCTGAACGAGACATAAGTAAGAACAAGACCTGAACGAGAATACAGAAAGAAGGACCATTACGAGTACAAGAACAGGACGAATACCACGACGAGGAAAGATCACCGTAAAATTGTTGTAGAGGTATTCATATTAATTTATTCTGTAACAGTGCAGTTTCGATTTTCGACTTGAAAATCGAGCGCGAAAGTCCAATTTACCTTACTACCATCTACTAGGACAATTTTACGTTAATTCACACTCATCAGTCACTCGGGGCCATGTCAGAGGCCCCCTAGATCGAATTCTATTGAGACAATAGTGGGGTAGTTCCACGCCTCCAGAATTTTCCTTTAAAAGGGCCAGCAAGTAGTTGCTCGAAAACTTAGGCCCTGGCTACCACCCAGAGTGGACCAGTAGGGTAGTGGACTGATGACGCTCAGCGAGATCCCTACTCTACACTCAGAGCTCACGATAATTTACTTGAGCCGGCCTAACGATAAGTCTAGTTATATCTAATCATTGAGTCCAGTGTTCAGTTTTATTTAATTTATTCTATATCTTTGAGTTTGCTTGTTCGTTATTAATAGCCGCAGTAATTATTGTAAAATATTTATTTGAAGAACGTCGAATTAGCCATAAATACATTTCTAGTCAAATTTCTACACGCGGCCATTTAGTAAAGTTAAAGTTAAAATTGATTTGTGCCGATAAAATTTGTGAGTTTACCGCATCATTGTTGTTCGTGTCCTGCGATTTTCTGTCACCGAAGATTGAGCCTACATCGTTGCTGCTACGTTGCTGTCTACGCTTATTGAGGGTAATTTTCCGCCTACACCTACAAGGATGGAGCATGCAGTAAGGTACAGCGTAAGTGGGATTCCGTCTTCCTCAAATTTAAATCATACTCGGTCTCCTCCCGCGTAAAATTTATTTGATACTCAATTGCTATAACTTTAATTCTAATTAATTCTACTGGGGAAGTTTTCATATTATAAATGGGTATTTGGTTAAATAAATATAATATTTTCTCTTTGATAATACAAAACCAAATCTTTCACTGAATAAACCACCAGGCATTCCTTTCCTTTAATAATTAATAAGCACAAATTTCAGGGAACGAGGCGAGCCCCCCCCCCCCAGCTTACAAGATTAAATTAATTAAAATAATTTTAAGTAACCGTGGCCTGGACAAGAGCTAGCCCATACAGGCTCACCGGTTATAATTCCAGGCAGGAAGCCGGAAAAATAAATTAAGTGCGTAGTTGTGCGTTGGGTATCGTCACCTATAAATTAGGTGTCCATAAATAAATAAATTCGTTATTCATAATTCAATAAAATTAACTGGAATTGACATACGTAAAATAATTAATTAATTAACTCCAGGCAGGTTGCCGGAGTCAGTGCTTAGTAAAATATTTCCAGGAAGGTAGCCGAAAATATTCTAGAAATTTCCAGGTGAATCGTGTAACCCACGCACCGGAAATTCTCGAGTCTAGTCATACTTCTAGTCGATAAAATATTAATTAATTAATAAAATACCCGGGAAAAAATCACCATGCATGATCATGTATCGTCATGCAGGATTCATGCATGGTTCATGCCTGGCCGTGCATGATTCATGCATAATTTATGCTTGATCCTGCATGACTCATGCGTGATCAAGCATGATCATGCATTGCTCATTTTAGATCAAGCTTCGCCTGCATTAAGTTTGAAATAATTGTATCCAGAGATATGATCCATCAGGAAAGGTCATGCTTGAGCATGCCCTATTATGCATGACCATACATGGTTCATACTTGATCATGCATAACTCATTCATGGCCAGGCATGACTCATTCGTGATCAAGAATGATCATGCATGGCTCATTCTAAATCAGACTTGCTCATTACTTACGTTAGGAATAATTCTATCCAGAGATGTAATCCCCCGAGAAAGGCCATGGTTGAGCATGCTCTGTCATCCATGATCATGCACGGTGCAGACATGATCGTACAAGGCTATGCATGGCCAACCTTAATCTTTCACGGTTATATGCAAATAGTGAAAAATATTTATGAATATTCAGGCTTGATCATGCATGACTAAGCATACTCGTTCATATCCATAAATGAAAGTTAGTCGTTAATAGAAACTGTTAGATTAATTATAATTAATGTTTTTTTTTTATTTTATTATTTATTTAATTTAGATTAATTGTCTGGGAAAAAATCAGCATGCATGATCATGCCTTGATTCAGGCAAGGGTGAGCATGTTCAAGCATGGATCATGCATGAATCATGCACGGTCAATTATCACAAATAATTTGATCAAAATCTATGATTAAAATCTCCGATTGAACCGATTGAATTCGATTAAAATCCGGTCGAGCTTCAATCGGATTTGATTGAGGTTTTTAATTAAGGATAATCTCAATTATTTATGAAAAACTTCGAATATTTAAACATTTATTTTTATTTTGACGATAATAGTTAAAATCATCATTTTTAAATTGGTAATCAAAGATATTTAATTTATCATTTTTGGTTCAATTAATAACGAAAACCAATCTTTTTTTTCCAAAAAATAATTTAAATGAAATTAATTAAAAATTGTTTTTTCGAATTAATTAAAGAATTGAAATAATAAATTCTTGCCAAATTGATAATGAAACTCAATATAATTGCTTTTTTTTTAATTAATAATTGAGATTAATTTAATTGTTAAATTTGCTCGTAATTGATAACTACAATTCTTTTCATCGATTATTCAGAAAAGATTCAATAACCAAATCAAGATCAAGTTTAAATATCGATATTAAAAATCGTCGTAAACTGAATAAGATAGTTCAGCCTAGTGGGCAGTGGACGTGCTTCCTAACATGACGGTCGTGGGTTCGAGACCCGTCGTGGGTAATATTTCAAAAGTACTTTTCAACCAGTAAACATTAACTACACAATAATACTCTCAAAATAAGTTAATTTCAAATTGACTTATCATTATTTTTATTTTTATTTTTTAATAATTTGAGGGATTGTGCTTGCTCAGGCCTGATCATGCCTGAATATTGGCCAGCCATGAGCATGCGTGATCGTGCACGAAAAAGCACAATCATGCCTGGCCAGCCAATATTCAGGCATGATCATGCATGAGATTAACGCATGATCATGCATGATCAGACCTGATGATTTTTTCCCGGGTAATTAAAATAATTATAAATAAAATTAATGAAAATTATCTCGGTAGTAATTGTGACAAGTCTCGCGGTCAATGTCACAGAAAATAAATGGAAAAACTAAGAAAAGTTAAATTAATTAATAAAACAATAGTTAATTAAAATAATGAATTAAAGAAATTGAATTAATGAAATTAAGTGTAAAATAATTGTTGTGATAAAAGTACCTGAAAAAGAAAACGGGCCACGTCGGAAAACGTGTAACTTTGGGTATGAGGATTTTTGGGTGAAAATATTAGTGATAATGTCACAGATTATTGAGTTAAAATAAAGAAGTGAGAAAATAAAAGGAATTAATAGTAATGATGGGAAAATTAAAATTTAATAATAAATTAATTAAGAATTATTTATTTCTCCTAAATTAATTAATTTATTTATTAGCGGGAAAAATTAATTTAAGTTCAGTGTGTGTAAAATAAATTCCAGGGGACTGAGTGAGTGTGTGTGTGAAATAGATCAATGAATTTGTAAAATAGTTAAGTAAGGTCTCGCGAAGGTAAAGCGATTTTAATATGTTTTAAATAAAAATGCTAAAGGTAGTTGGCTAGTGGGGTGTGTGAGTGTGTGTAAAATCGTCAAGGTAGTGACGTTATATTAATAAGGTTAATTAGTTAGTAAGAGGTAGTTGACAAATAAGGTTTATAAGGAAAAGTTTAATAAATAAATTAGGTTTAAGTAAAATAATGCGGGTTTAATAAATAAAAGGTTACAAGGTTATCAGGTTTAGGAAATAAAAGGTTACAAGGTTATAAGATAAAAAGTTATAAAAGTTATAAGGTTTATAAAAATATAAGGTCCCAAGTTTTATAAAGGTATAAAAAGGTTAAAATTGTTAATTAAAATTATTTAAATCATTTATAAATTATCCTTCCTCTTCCTTTTCTTACAATTAAATAGAATTACACCGACCCTGATGATCTAAGATCCAGTTCTGGGAGGCCGTTATTACTTCCAGTAGCGCCCTTAGAAAAGGACGACCAGAGTAGCAGCATAGCCCTGTTATAATTATTATTGATACAACAGTGATAATCGATCAAGTATACCCTGATTAAGAAAAATGATTTGCTTCATGTTAAGTGTATATCTATATATTAATCGATTCAAATATTTTTTAATCATTTCAAATTGTTTTGAATCATTCCAAATCATTTTTCTTAATCAGGGTATCAAAATAGCTTAAAATATTTAAATAACTATATAAATGTTAATAGATATCCCTGATTAAAAATACTCATTGAAAAGGATTGAAAATTTTTTCAATCCATACGGAGATTTTGAAAAGTATTGAATGAAATTGAAATTTCGACCATTTGAATACTTTGTAATTCTTAAAATGGAATTCAAAAGTATTGAAAAAAATTCAATCTCTCATCATTTTAATACCTTCCAATTCCAAACTATTTAGGTATTGAGAAGTATTGAAAAAGATTAAAAAATTTCAATTCCTTTGAATCTCTTTCAATCCTACACTCGATCCGAAATATCGAACTATTTAGGTATTGAGAAAGATTGTAAAAGATTGAAAAATTTCAATTCATTTGAATCCCCTTCAATCCTACACTCGATCCGAAAATCGAACTATTTAGGTATTGAGAAGGATTGAAAAAGATTGAAAACTTTCTATTCCTTTGAATTCTTTTCAATCCCATGAGTGACCTTAAAATTCAAAACTTTTTTGGTATTGAAAAGTATTCAGAAAGATTAAAAATATCAATTCTTTTGAATCTTTTTCAATTCCTCAGAAGTTTAGAAATTCTCATATTATTTTTGGATTTAATAGAATTGAAAAGTATTAATTTCATGTCAAGATGAAAATGCTGGGGTATAGAAAGTATTCAAGAGTATTCAATTCTCTTTTTTTTCAATCCTTTTCAATGAGTATTTTTAATCAGGGATACCTTTTGTTCATTTCTACGATGCTTTAATGGTTTAGTCAAGTCCAAATTTCCAGAAGATAATGATGAATACTTAGCATTTACTTTTCTTTGTCTCTTGGTAGATAAAGCAGCCAATTCATTGTTATTTTCGGACGGTGGTGAAGGAAGTTTTCTTTTCCGTGAATTTTTCTTATACTTGTCTAACATCCTCTTAATTTTCACTTCACTATCTATAAAAATAATTCCAAAATTAAATTATTGAAAAAATTGTTTAAATATGATAGTGAAAATCACAGAGTTCTTATTGTTCTTCAATTACTATAAAAAAACGACGTGGATAAGTGTACAGAAATAGGTGGGATAAAATAAGGGATAAGCGTGCGGCACGATAACGTGCCACACGATAGGCTATTCCGAACACAGGTTTTTTTCTGTGTCTTTAGACACTACGTAAAAAAAAAAAAACTAAAATTATGCATGCGTACAAAATTTGAAATCCAGAAAAGCAAATTTTTTAAATATACATTTTTATAATAATCTTTAATTAACTATTAATTAAAATTTTACCAGACATTTGCTAATTTTAGTAAATTTTCAACGAATATAAGCAAAATAATTTTAATTTATATATTACTATATTATAATATATATATTACAAACTTTTTAAAAGTGAAACAACATCAACAACTTCAATAAGTAAAAATATTTTAGGTTATACGATTGATAATTTTTTAATTTCTTTATACTGATGAAAACTTGAAAGAAAAAATTGTTTGGAAAAATTGTAAACAAGTAATCAAATTTTATCACTTACCTGATATCATTACAACCCGTCCATTTTCTTTTTTATTATTATCGAAAAACATTACATCTTCCCCTTTTTGTGGGGGGCAATCTTCATATCAAAAATGACAATCGTGAACCTGACAATATGAATGGTTCCTCTCACAATTTATAATAAACATTTTAATAATTAATATTATAGTTATGTAAGTTAGATTTAAGTATGTAAATGCTCTTAGTGCACACGCCGTCTTTACTATGTGGCTGCCGAAACACGTCTAAACAAAAACGATTCTTTGTGGCGTAGCATGTACTACACCCATACATCTACATACACATATATACATGTGTATGTGTGTGTGTCTGTCTATGTACTTATAATCCCGCCAAAAGACGATCCAGAAGTTAGCTGACTCTAATAATTTTTTGATTTTATTTTTCATAAAACGATAAATTATAAAAAAAAAAATTGCACCTGTAGTTATTTTAATTTTCTACAAGCGCATATTTATAGTTTATCTTTTTTTGTAATCAATTTATTAAAAAAAAAATTCGAAAATCACTTATTGTCTGTTAACTTAAGGATCATCCAAAATGGTATACATTATTCAGTGAAATAATTGTTTCCTCAAAGTTAATTATTACACCAGATATATTTTAATTATATTAATATTTGCAATTTTATAAGTACTGGATACTATACCCGACAGCATTCAAGTCGGAATGACTGCTTCACGACGTCTTTTTAAAGGCGTCATCAAGAAGTCTTATAATGATCATTTGTATGAACCTCAAGTAATAAAAATCTTATACGTGATAGATTTCTTGGTCAAAAAAATTTTATATCTTATACATGATTGATTTTTAGTTAACAAAATTTTATATCTAATTTATTAATTATTGATTTATAGTTATATTAAATTATATATAAGTTATATATATAATTATAACTACATTAGCTGTATATAATTATAACTAAGTTAGTAATATTTAATTATAACTAAGATTTTTAATTTAAGCCCATATATCAGTCTGGATCAAGCATGAATAGGTATGATCAGGCATGAGCGTATTTAACGCTTCAGACATGAACAGGCATGGACAGGTATGATCATGTCTGAGCGTATGTAACGCTTCAGACATGAACAGTCATGGACCGGTATAGTCAGGCCTGATCATGTCTTACTTCAGGCCTGATCATACATGAACAGGCATGGTCAGGTCTGATCATTTTTTCCCGGGGACTTCTTAAAGGTGTCATTTTTAAGAACTCTAAACTAAGAGTTCTTGAAGGCTCCATAAATAAGACAACAGTTTTGTGACGTCTAACTATATTATTTTTTAAACTTTTTTATGAAGTCAAAATTAGGAGCTCCTTAAAGACGTTATGGTAAATTCATACTGAAGTCTTATTCGCGAAGTCAAAAAAAAGAACTCTTTTTAACGACGTCTTACTGAGTTCGCTAGGCGGCTCATTCGACATCTTGAGAACTTCTTAAAAGACTTCTTTAAGATGTTCATGAGACGTCCAAATCATAAATAGGAACACATTCAGAAGTCATCAAGACGACATTTTCCTATCTGGGTAACTAAGTTATTTTAGGAAAAGAAGCTTTTATATTTGTTGGATTAATTCATTTTTTTGCGATCAAATACATGATATCTAAAATTTAACCTAAAGTTTATCTACAGCTTGAACAATTGAAGTAATTTCATCTATAAAAAAATTTTTGTTTGTTGTACTGTTTAAAGAAATAGGTAATCAATCTCTCATACTTAACATATTGATGAAAATTAGAAACTATTTTATCAAAGAAAAGATTAAATTTATTAGTAATTAATAATTATAACAAGTATGATAAAGAAGTAGTTGGCAGACATCTGATAATTTTTTACTTTTTTTGACACAAACAATATTAAACAAAAAATTAAAATTAAAACTGCAAGTACAGAAAACTTTCAAATCTATAAGGTAAACTGGGTCTCTTATTTTATGTGCAATTTGAAAAAATTTATTTGTTTTTATTAATGTGCTTAAAAAAAAAAAAAATGGAAAATTCTAAGATGACTGCTTATTTGAATTCCATTTAAAAGTATACTTTATTAAGTGTACTTTTATTAACACTAAATTTTTACTTTTCTAGGTGTTTTTGTGATAAATTAATTTTTTTTCGTTTTAATGAAATTGAAATACTCGAATATGTCAAAAGATGAAGATAATAGCGATAATTTTCAGTCTACAACTCACCCGAAAAAAAAAAATATACACTTGACATTTCAGATTCATCCATGCAGGTAAATATATAACGGTAATTATAAAATATATATAATTGTTTTGGATATATATAGATATATACGTATACACTCAGAGAATTTTATAGTATTTTTTACATCAAAAATGGATGTAAAAATTACTATGTTATAGTAACATGAGGACAGTATGGAATTTATTGAACAAATTACCGGTAACGTAGAAATTTTTAAAATACATAGAACAGACTTTACAAGGTGCATTGTAATTTTGACAAAGCCACAGATTAAATTTTATCCAAGTAAATTTGAATTTCTTAATCTGTTGCTTTGTCAAAATTACAATGCACCTTGTAAATTCTGCTCGATGTATTTTAAAAATTTATACATTATTAGTATTTTGTTTAATAAATTCCATACTGTCCTCTTGTTACTATAATATAGTAATTTTTCTATAAATTTCATTCAAAAGTTTCATTTAGATAAAAAAACGACGCCTGTGAAAATTAGAGCTCTTAATATCAACATGAAGAGGTTCCGCACTCCTTAGTAAAAATGAATACGAGGCGCTGGCCAGCGCCTCGCCAGTTTCGCTAGAGTAAAACAAGGCGCTAGCTAGCATAAAAACGAGGCACTGGCTAGCGCCTGGCCAGTGTCGCTAGAGATTATCTAAATCCAAAATGGCGACTGTTTAAATGTCATTTAACTGACAAATGTCTCAATATTTTAGGTTATATATTTGAATATTCAAAATAATTATTATAAATATAAAGTTAAATAAATAACTTGATAATGATAACTTTATTAATGCTTAAGATTAATATAAATAAATTAAATCAGTTAACACTAATTACTTGATGAAATTAACATAAATTTGTATAATAAAAATACTATTTAATAAATTATAAATTCAAACTGCAAAGTGAAAATTCAATAAACTATTTTTCAGTATACAATTTATAATTTTTTACAAACGCACTGAAATACTTAAGACAAATCAAATAATTAAAAATTTTAATGAACATTCTTATTTTTACATTTAGCTACTACTAATTTTTATGACTTAGTCATCATCATTTTTATAGTATCTAATTCAATAAATTATTTTGCATTCTAAAATTTATAATTTTTAACGAAAGTACTAAAATACTTTGCAAAAATTAAATGTTTTTTAAATTTTTAAATTAAATTAAACTTCATCAGCATCCGGCATTTTTTCCACTTTAAAAGACACATCATATTTATTTAAAAATATTGTTGCTGATATAGGTAAGTCTGGGAGTACTTCAGACTAAAATTTTTAATAACTCAGTTAAGTCACAATCCGCAATATTTGTTTTAATTATCCACAATCAGAGTTCTACAATAGTGTCAAGTCTTTTCTCCATGTTCAAATATTAATTTTCAAACTATTTTATTTATTAAACTACTATGTTATAATAATAATAAATTATAAATAAACTCATTTATGTGAAATTTATTTAATTATGTAGTTTTAATTATATTTTATTAAACTGCTTAGAAATGTTTAATAATGAATTAGAGGTTAATCAGTGTTTTTTGTAAACATAAATATACATTAACGTAAACAATACATAGGCGTATGTTATGCCAATTTCTTAATTATAGGTGGCATACAATTTCTAGAACTGCTTTAATTTCGCTAGCTAGCGCCTAGTTCAAAACGAGGCAGCCCTCGTTTATTTTTACTAGGGTTGCACTTTTCTATTTTCCATAAGAATAACATGGAAAAATTTTTTTAGCGACTTTTGATTTTTATAAGTAGCCAACGATGCGACATAGGAATAATTGGCAGAAATATTTTTGTAGGTCATTGAATGCTCTACAAAAAAAGTTTCTTATCATTTTTTGATAAATCTATTTGTTCAAAAGTTATTTAAGCTTCAAATCAAATTTATAATAAATCTTGAGATTTTTTTACTTTTCCGGCGAAACTATCAGACTTATTACAAAATATCATATGACCTTTTTTGTAGACAATTTTATTCCCTAGAAGTTATCTCAGTAAAGTTTTTTTGAATTCTGCATTGTTTTCTAGTTATTTTTATTTTAATGTCAAGCTCTTAAAATCGATCAGAAGATTATTTTTTTTTTGAGCTTGACATTAAAATAAAAATAACTAGAAAAAAATGCAGAATTTGAAAAAACTTTACTAAAATAACTTCTAGGGAATAAAATTGTCTACAAAAAATGTCTTATGAAATTTTGTGATAGGTCTGATAGTTTCGCCGGAAAAGTAAAAAGATATCAAATTTTAATATGAATTCGACTTCAACCTCAAATAACTTTTGAACAAATAGATTTATCAAAAATTGATAAGAAACTTTTTTTGTAGAGCATTCAAATACCTACAAAAATATGCGTGCCAATTATTCCTATGTTGCATCGTTGGCTACTTATAAAAATCAAAAGTCGCAAAAAAAAATTTTTCTATGTTATTCTTATGGAAAATAGAAAAGTGCAATGCGGAACCTCTTAATGTTGATATTAAGAGCTCTGATTTTCACAGGCGTCTTTTTTTATCTAAATGAAACTTTTGAACCTGTTTGCGAGAAAAAAAAAAGAAATTTGTTATTTTTTGAATCACCCTAGTATAAATGCATAAATTTGCATCTATATATCCTTTGATTGGCGTATGATATTTAAATAATTTATAATTGATGGCAGTCCAATCCATTTCAAATATTTATTCGGTTACATTTCGTTAGCCCCTCCGTGCTAACATCTTCAGACCAACTATTAAATTATATAATTTTACATTTTTTCACAATTTACAATTTTATACTAAGTAATATTTGAGAATTTTTAAAGACTTTCAAAATTTGTGACTATGGAAAAAAATTTTTTTGTATATTGTTATGCCTCTGTACATTATTTTTACGGTCACTTCCGAAAGTGCTGACAGTGATGTTCTTACGCTCGCTATCGGCCGCATGACTACTTATTGTTTAACTTTTCTCAGAGCGTAATAATATCAGTTGTAGTATCACCTGCAATCGCTGACTGCCAGTAGTTAGTTAGAAAAGAAGGACCGAAAGAATAAGAATAAATTACAGAATTATTAATGAAGAATAACTTCGATTTAAATAGAATAGAAATATTATTCCTTAGTTTCTATAATCAGTAATATTATTATCATAGCTATAAGACATTCAAATCAATTTACTATCATATTATTTGTAATACATTTAAAGTGAAGTTTTCTGTGTTATTTCTCAATAAATAAGTGAAACTTTATTAAATTAAAATTCGAGTGTCGTTAATTATTCAAGAAGATATAAAAAATTCCCAAGGCATAACATTAAATTGGTGGCAGCTAAAAGGATTTCTCAAATCAGTGTGTCCGAAACAACGGAATTTCATTGACAGAAAATGGGAATTTTCGTATTGCTGTAAGTAATTTTAAGAATATTTACTTATGCAGAACAATAATTTTATGGAATATCGTGAAGTAAAAAAAAAGTGATAATTTGGAACCGACCGATTCGACTAGTGAAACGTCAAGTAATTCAGAATTCGATTACAAAATGCCAGTCGAAAATGAAGAATTAGTAAATCTTATCACTGCTTTACAAGCACAGGTTAATAATTTAACTGCAAAACTTAATTCCCTCCCTAAAGAGAATGACTCAAATCCGCCAAACGGATTAGATAACGAGTCCGTCGTATCGGAAACTAATAGTATAACTCCGGATAAAATGAAAATTTCAAAATCACAATTAGAATTAGTTACTGAATTTGACGGGAATAACATATCAGTGGAGACGTTTATTTTTTAAATAAAATCTGTTTTGAACGACGTTGCGGAAGACTCGAAATCCGTTTTTATTAGATTAATAATTTCCAAAAAAATTGTACGACATGCTAGAAAAATGATAGATGGTTGGGACATTCGATCAGCCGAAGATCTACTTCAGGCGTTACGGAATAATTTTGGTGAAAACAAATCATACGATGTTGCTTTGCTTGAACGAAGTCAATGTCAGCAAAGTAATGAGAGTATTCTCAGCTACAATAAATGATTCAACGATTGTCATTTAAATGTAAAAAGGTGTGTTAATAACTATCCTGATCTCGACATAACCAATAGAGCTATAATCTTAGCAAATGAAGAAGAACAAGGGCTTGTTCATTATATCCGTGGCTTACGTGCTAGTATTAAGCTATTTGTCAAAGCGAGTAAGCCAAAAACTCTTCGTGAAGCTCAAAATTTAGCGTAAGAAACTGAAAAAGAAGAATTAATTTCTCTAACCCTTCATAAGAAACCTTCTTCAAATGACTTTAAACCGCCTCAGAAACCTCAAGAAAGTCGAAACGCAGATCCTAAAGTTCAAAGATTTAATCAGAAATCCGAAGTTAAGAATAAATTTCCGTGCCATGGTTGCGGAAGTCTAGAACATTTTATTAGAAATTGTCCAAAAAGATATCAGACTACCTACCAAAATTTTCCGTCTCGCCGATTACCAAATGTTCCGCCAAATCAGATAAAATATACTCAATGTCGAGAAATAGAAGAAACCCCGGAGCAAACTTCACACTTAGAGTCAACAGTGCCGTCGGACAGCGGAATCATACGTTCCTGTCAGACACAGGAGCATCCGTCAACATCATCAAATTAAAGTGTACTGTTGGATTACCTATAAGAAAAATAAGCGTAGAAATTACCGGAATCAATAATATTCCAATAATTCGTAATCAAGAATGTAAGGTTACTGTAGATAAAGTGAATCATATTTTCTTAGTTGTTCCCAATGACTTTCCATTGGAAGAAGATGGCTTTGCAGGAAGACCGTTCTTAGAAATAGAAGACGCGATAATATTGACAAAACAACGAACAATAATTTTTAATCGCGATCAATCTCAGATTCTCCAATTAAAATGTAATTACTCGAAAAAACGAAGTCATGTATTGAAAGAAAACACTCGACTTTCTCATATCTTAAAAGCTAAAGAAAAAAATGAAACCTACTACAAATTTAGCTGAACATACAATAGAAACAACCAATGAAAGTCCAATAAGTGTTAAGCAATACAGATTTCCACCTGCTCAACATGAAGAAATAACTAGACAAGTAGAAGAGATGAAGAAAAATGGGATAATTCAAAATTCGAATTCACCCTACGATTCGCCCTCATAGATTGTGCCAAAAAAAAAAAGACGCATCGGGGAACCAAAAATGGAGAGTTGTAACAGATTTTAGAAAATTAAATAATAAAACTATTCAAGATGCTTATCCATTACCTAACATCGAAGAAATTTTAGACCAACTTGGATATTCAAGATATTTTTCTGCTTTTGACCTTGCAAGTGGATTTCATCAAATTGCTCTGAATGCAAAACATCGAATGAAAACGGCATTTAGTACTCCTCAGGGACAGTTTGAATATCTGAAGATGCCATTTGGATTAAAGAACGCTCCTGCAACATTTCAAAGAATGATTGATAATGCGTTGCGAGGACTTATTGGACGAATATGTTTTGTTTATCTCGACGATATTATTATCTATGGGAAGACATTGGCCGAACATAATAAAAATTTGAATATCCTTTTCTAGCGACTTAGAAAAACTAATTTGAAACATCAACCCGATAAATGTGAATATTTGAAACCTTAATTGCAATATTTGGGTCATATCATCACGGAAGATGGAGTTAAACCTAATCCCGAGAAGTGTAAAAGTGTTTTAGAATTCCCAACGCCAAAAAATGTCAAACAAATTAAACAGTTTTTAGGAATGACTGGTTATTACAGGAAATTTATTAAGGACTATAGTAAAAATGCAAAAGCCTTAACAACTCTATTACAGAAAAATGTAGAATTTCATTGGGGACCAAAACAAAATGAAGCATTTATGATTTTGAAAAAGGAATTATGTTCAGAACCAATTCTGATTTATCCAGATTTCTCGAAAGAATTCATTCTCACAACTGATGCTTCAGGAACGGCTATTAGTGGTATATTGTCTCAAATAAAAAATAATAGAGATCATCCAGTGGCTTACACTAGTCGTTCTCTAAATAAAGCAGAAATTAATTATTCAACAATCGAGAAGGAATTATTGGCAATAGTATGGTGTGTTAAACATTTTCATCCATACTTGTATGGACGTAAATTCAAAATTATTACAGATCATCGTCCTTTGGTTTGATTAATGAATCATAAAGACCCACAGTCAAGATTATTGAGGTGGAGGATAACCTTGGAAGAATACGAATATGAAATAATTTACAAGAAAGGGAAATTGAATACAAACGCTGATGCACTATCCAGGAATCCTGTCTTAGTGTTTAGAAGAATGAATGCTGATGATCTGATAGATTCAGAATCAGAAATAGAAGACGAAACCGAAGAACTTACAGTGGGAAGTAAAAGAAAAAGAAAAACTATTAGATCTAGTTTTGAAAAAAGAATTCGAGAAGATAATGAAACACAAGCAAGTAATTTAAGAAGTCAATCTCGAGAGATTAAGAAAAATAAAGGAATTAAAAGAAAATTAGAAACACCAGGAACTAGTGGTGAGAGAAATAAAAAATTACTCACAACAGAAGTACAAAGCTACGAAAAGGTGCGAGAACAATCTTCACAGGAAGATCATCACCTTGAAGATTTGGAACATCAAATTGAAGATCACTCAGAAGAACTCAGAAATCAAGAAGATGTTATTAAATTAGGAAAACAATTATATCTGACGAACTCACCAATACCTGAGGGTAGCGTTGATGTTTCTTTCGTTCGAAATAATGAATCCCGGTCAATTGAAGTTTATTATGGTGAAGAAAATAGAGAATTTCATATAATTGTTGAAGTGAATACTCACACAACAAAAGAAGAATTACGTGAAAAAATATTTGAGATATTATTCTTAAGTATTGCTGAAGAATTCAAGGAACTCCATGTTGATTATAATGGGTGTGCTCAATTAACTGGACTTCAAAAGAAAGAAATAGAAAAAATATGGAAAGAAATATTTGGTAGAGGAAATGCTCTCATAATTATGCATGATAAAGAGAGAATAATTCCACAGAACGAAGAAATTGAAAAAATATTGAAAGAAAACCATGACAGCATCCTAGGAGGTTATGGCGGAATAGAGAAAACTTATTATAGAATCTCTCAGAACTATTTTTGGAACACTTTAAGAAAAGACGTTGAAAACTACGTAAAGAAGTGTCAAGTATGTCAGAAAAATAAAGTGAACAGACATCCAACTAAAATGCCAATGATAATCACCGATATTCCGAAGTGTTTCAATGATAAAATTGCAATGGATATTTTTGGGCTGTTACCATTAACAGAGAGACGTAATAAATACATTTTAACAATTCAAGACTGTTTAACGAAATATTTCGTGGGGATACCAATTCCGAACATGACTGCTTCTACGGTTATAGATGAATTTTTGAAACATTACGCAACTTATTTTAATTTTCCACGTAATATACTAATAGATAGACGTAGAAATTTCACTAGCGATTTGATGAAGAATTTTCAAAGAATGCTAGGAATTAATCATATTACAACGACAAATCTTCATCCTGAGAGTAACGGCAGTCTAGAAAGAAGTCATCAAGTACTAAAAGATTAATTGCGTCACTTTTCTAATGAAAACGCTGACGACTGGGATACGAAGATTCATCTAGCAAATTTATATTATAATACTTCCAAACATGAAAGTACAGGGTTCACACCATTTGAATTCGTTTTTGGATTTAACCCTAAAGGTTTATCATCACTAAGGACTAATGATATTACATATGAAGAATATTTATCCGATCTACAAGGTAAAATAAAGAAGACTGTAGAAGAAAGTAAACGAATTATGTTGGAAAGCAAGCAAAGAACGAAAACACGGTATGATAGAATGATAAATCCGAAAGAGTTTAAAGTAGGTTACTTGGTATGGTTACAAAAGCAAAGTAGTGCTAATGATAAGACTAACGCTCTTAATCTGCCGTTCGAAGGGCCTTATAAAGTAATCGAAAAATTATCTGACGTTAACTACAAATTAGAAAAAAGAAATAAAAATATAGTAGTGCATGCTAATAAATTAAAATATGCTAATACCAACCTGTTTCAGAATCCTAATTTATGTGGTCAAATCAGAAGGTAAAAATTACGGAAAACTAAATTTTTCTACTCTACCAAATGTTTACATGGAATATTTGGGAGATGTAAGGTTTTTTCACGAAACCTACAATATTGTATCCTATTTCAATCTTGATGAACTATCATTTCAAGAATCGGAACTCTTGAGAAGCATCAATAAGGTTGACTCAATTTGTCAAAATAATTGTACAGAAACACGATTAATTTTAAGATTAAAAAGTCAATTAGAAAGTATTAGACAAGATAAGTATAAACTTATAACGTTCTCTACTATTTCACACGACCCACGGCGGAGTGTGGTTAGTGTCAAATAGCCATTATGGCCCTCCGATGGTGAAAATACTGAAAATAAAAGAATACAACACAAAAGATTCCCGTTTGGAGATGCTCAAAATCTCCACTGGGCACGCAGCTCTGCTCAGGCTGGGTTAGAAATCCTTGTTGGGCGCCAGCTCGTGTGCCCCACGAACAAATTCAAATTCACAATAAATTAAAATGAAAATAAAATAAATGAAATGATCAGGAAGCAGTTTCAGGTTAGGAAAAGGATTAGCAAGAACGAGATAGCTATAAACTAAACAAATAAAGTTAAATAAATGCCGGGTTGGTGAGCATGTGTTTTCTCAGTTGTATTTAAATAATACAATTAAATGTTATATAAAATTAATAAGTTGTACTCACAAAACAATGTTCGCCAATTGTTTATAATATTTTAAATAATTACAAATAATAAATACTTGTTCTTAATAGCACCATAGCCCCAAATAAAATTAATTGTTTATAAAAACATATGCGCGTAATGTCACACGCTCGCAAGAAAACAATAACAACTCGTAAATAATACGTATAAATCACAAAATAATAATCCTTTATGAATAATATTTGTAACTAAATAATAAACGCAAATAATAACTATTAACCATAGATAATTTTATGCGTAACATTTCTAACGCAATAATAATAATAATAACTCGTAAATCATAACAAATACTAATCAAGAATTAATAATAATCAATTAAATATGTAACGCATATGATAATCAGGACCAAGAAATAATATATAAAAATCATAAGTAGTTATCGAAACATAGTTAGATAGTTATTGTATATAATTCGTTATAACTTTGAAATACTATCTAATACGTATACATAATACTGAACAATAACCAAATATTTATCACAATCAATGTTTGGGAATGATAAATAATACTAAGTAATTTCACTTAGTGATTCCCTATCCACTGGGTTCAATAAGTACGCATTTCCTCATATACTTATAGAAAATATTAATACTCAGAATTTACTATCTCTCTTACTCTTATGAGATAGACAAATGGCCACCAACGCGGGAACGAAATTATACGCCAATGTATTAGCTCAAAGTACTTACAGTTTACGTAATTATTCAACTCCCTTGGTTGAAAATTCACTACGTTAAATGTAATTCCTTTAGTACTTCTCCAAAAATACTCAAGTAATGCCAATGGATTTATACTATGTACTCACAATACCAAATGGCGTCAAACTTATAACATTTATTATCAACCAGAGCACACACGCTACTCTTACAGAGACTATCCCACGTCTGACCACGGCAGCACGTGAATTTCATGCCGGCACTTCGCCGGCGCCATTTTGTCATAGATCTCACTTCAACCAGTGGAGATATATATCTGTCGCAGATTAACTTTGACCAGTACCACCAAAAAAATGCATGACTTAGCCCGTGTAATTTAGCGAGTTCCCGACATTAACTGGTCAATTGTCTCTTTCATAAATAAATATTAATATGATTTAAAAATCAATCAATCACTAATTTATTCACCAAACTCGTAAATTTAGTTAGAATAAATAAATTTACTGATACCAACTGTTGCTTTGACGCACATGCGTCAACAAACCAAAATAATCATAAGCATATAAATAAAATGCATAATTATTTTCCCAGCACTCTAAAATCCAATTACATACTCAAATTAATCAGTAAACCCTTCTGATTTAAACACAATTTAGACCTGAGAAAAACATTATATAATTTTAATGCAGTAATTAAAATAAAATCTTACATGTAAACAAACAATAATATAAAGGATGAGACGGGTGAGCAGCGTGTGCTGCCCTCTGTTGCTCACCGACCTGATGCGAGACTGCCGCGATATTCAAATATCGTGACAAACTATTTTCTGCTTTAGGGGTACCTAACTTAATTAGAAATAAAAGGGGAATTTTTGACTTTGGTGGTAAAATCACTAAAATACTTTTTGGAACTATGAGTCAGGATGACGCTGACTATTATAATTCGGAAATTGATGCAGTTCATAAAGATAATAAAAGAATTGGGGAGTTATTCAAAAATCAAACATACATATTACAATTAACCTTACACAAAACTGAAAGTATTTTTAGAGAGTATAATAAAAAACTTGCTGACATAAACTCAAATTTCCAAAATTTTGATAAAAATATGCAACTTATTGTTGAACAAGAAAAATCGTTGCAAGAAAATTCTTTGATAACTGAAATGTGTTTAAAACTAGAATTAGGTTTGATAGAATTTAGTAGGAATGTTAATATGTTAACTCAATATATTACTTTTGCAAAAATGGGTCAAGTAAATCCTCAATTATTGACACCAGAATTACTTATGAGTTCTATAAAATTGATTCAAAATGAAAGGGGCGCAAATGAAATGCCAATTGTTCTCTATGATGGTAATTACTTTGAATATTTAGAGATAAGCAAAGTAACAATTAGTGTAGTAGAGAATAGATTTATTTATCTTACCAAAGTGCCTTTGTTGGAATTAGGCAATTACAAAGCATATAGAATAATCCCCGCACCGAAAATATTACATCAAAATTTAGCAATATATATTTCAAATCCGCATGACTATATTATAACAAACAATGAAAAATTATTATATACTCCTAGCGATGAACATTTCTTGGAAAATTGTAAAAACCATAAATTAGTTTATTTTTGTAAAACGGTTCATCCTAAATATTGCATTCAAAAACATGATTCCTGTTTAAGTAAAATCATAAATGATCCTTCAAAATTAGATAAAAACGATTGCGATCTTAAAGTAATAACAATGCAACATACAGCTTGGATACAGTTAAAGAATGGTCATGAATGGTTGTATTCAGCTCCAATACCAGAAACTAAAAATTATATGCGGAGATGTAGTAGAAAACAAACTCATAAATGGTACAAAATTATTACGGATTGCACCTGGCTGTAATGCGTTGACAAATGATGTAATATTAAACTTTTACATAGAAAGAAATAATGATAATAATAAAGCATTTATACCACTCATTACTTATAATTTTAGCGAACATTTTCAGGTATTAGAAGACCCATCTTTAAATTTCAGTTTAATAAAAATTCATCCTATAGCAACACCTGATGTAAAATTAAACGATTTAACTAAATATGGCACTACACTGACTGAAATACGTAGAGAAGTAATTGAGATAGGAAATCATGAGAGAACAAAAACTACTTATGAAAAAGTAATAAGTTGGATTTCATATATTTTGTACGGGTGAGGTGTAGTAGTAATATTATATATAATTGTTAAATTGAAGTTGTACCAAATCTTGAAAAAAATGATAACTGGAATTTATAATTGTTGTAAAAAGGGTAAGAAACTTTCACCTCAAAACTCTAAGAATGTTCAAACCTTTAATCAAGAATTCGTAAAAAATGGAATTTCAATGAATGATCTAATGAACGCATATTCTATCTCATCAAATTTAAATTTACCTCCTGCAATAGAAACGAATAAACAATTTGCTTTAAATAAAAACCATAGATCTAAATTCCAGATGTCTGAATTCGAAGATTTGTCTTAGTTATAAAAGATGAGAAAAATCTATGTAGTAAAGAATTAAGAAGATTTTTCATTCTAAGGGTGGGGGTGTTATGCCTCTGTACATTATTTTTACGGTCACTTCCGAAAGTGCTGACAGTGATGTTCTTACGCTCGCTATCGGCCGCATGACTACTTATTGTTTAACTTTTCTCAGAGCGTAATAATATCAGTTGTAGTATCACCTGCAATCGCTGACTGCCAGTAGTTAGTTAGAAAAGAAGGACCGAAAGACCAAAAACCGTCTAAATAAGCGTAAAAATATTGCTAGAAAAATTATCAAACAAAATAATCACGAACTTCTAGGAAACAATATTACAGATATTAATTTTGATATTAATGAACGTAATTGATTTATGTCGAAGGGTTTTGAAGTCGAAAATTTATCTATTACGGACGTTTGAAAATTGATCAAGATATTTATACTTCGGAAATTTACAAAGTAATCAAAACTAATAGTCACACAGTTCAAATGGACATCGATGATTCTATTATTTATAGGTCGGTTAAATATTTTCGTGGGTAATTGTCTATGTTCAGGCTAGCCACATTTTTCAATGTTTCAAGTGCTTAGGGGACATCCATTAATTACTCGAGCTCAGAATGGGGGGGGGGGTCCAATGAAATCTCACCAAATCTCATTTAAACCGAGGGGGGGATAATCGAAAATCTCACCTCAACTTCAAAAAATATAAAATATTACGGATATTAAAAAAAAGTTATTTTGAGTGTTTATTTTGCCCGCTAAAATAAATCTCATGGCTATTAATTATAAATTATTTCAATCAAAAAAGTACACGAGTCTCCATGGATTGAGTGAAAATTTTTAAAAAGTGTTGTTTTTAGCTATTTTTTTGCTTTGAATTTTATTTAATTTAAATAAAATAACTATAGTATAGGAAAGGGGGGGGGGGCAAAAAGGAATACCTAAGGAAATACTAAGTTTTTGAGGACTAAAATACGCTAAATCTTTTAGTTTTTAATGATATTCAAGGTAAATAGACAAAATTGTTAGCTGCTGTTAAGAAATAAAATTCTAACTTTTGGCGGGCAAAATGGGGTACCCTGAAAAAAAGCTGGAAAAAAAAATGTCTGAAAGTTCATTAAATTTCATTAAATTAAATTTTTTAAATGTAATATACCTCCCCGTGAAAAATAAATCATACATGGCTACGTATGAATGCTCCATGCATGGCCATGTATGAAAATTGACCAGACATGGCCATATATGCCCATGTATGACCATATATCTCCATGTATGATCATACATGACCATGTATGTAAATTGGCCAGGTATGGCCATGTATAACCATACATAGCTTGGTACGGTTATATATGACTTGATATAAATATGTATAGAAATTTTAACTAATTTCAAAAAAAAATTTTTTTTTTAATTACTTCGGCGACGCAGAGATTATCAGATATGCGAATACTTGAATTTCTAATCGAATTGGAAATTTTTAATTCCGAGAAAAAACGCTAGACTTGCTAATGACCGCACCCGCTTCAGTAGAATTCGAACCCAGGACCTTTCGTACAAGAGACCGATGCTTTGACGACTAGGCTATGCAACCGACAGTTACAACGAAGTGTAGTTGTGCTACGTAAGATTGAAAGAATGTAATCACTTTCGAAAAAGCAAAATATAATCATCAATATGTTTTTAGTGATATCAATAAAATTTTCTATTTTTTTTACACTACAACATCCTGTTTATAAGTAATTGTAATAGTCAGCTCAAATTTTTTATATAAAAAATCTGTATGTTTATATATGGCCATATATGCCCATATATGTCTATATATGGCCATATATGCCCATGTATGAACTATATGCGGCCATGCATGGCCATATATGTTTCATTTTCACGGGTAAATATATGGTTGAAATTATATTCAATATAGTTTAACAGATTTCCATTTTAAGAAATGTATATCGTACACGGAAAAAACAATATAGTAATGGCAACTCTGGGATAGTGCTGAGTTCTATCTGTAAAAGAAAAATTTCAGACAGTACTGTATGCTATCTAGACTGTATCCACTACTTTCCGGAAAAAAAATTTTTATCTTTTATTTTTCCTCGAAAAACTAAAAAAAGAAAATTTTATACATGTATTTTAGATGGGAAAATGAACTTGCAAACCGCCAGCTCAATTCTTGAGATATCGAGCTGATTTTTTAGGAGGATTTTTTTTAGGCCCCAAAGAAACTTTTGATACTATGAGACCTAAAAAAAAAATCAGTTTTTTTTTTACACACCGTAATAGTCATACGTTTCTATGTATGGCCATACATGGACTATAAACGGCCATATATGTTCATTAAATTACGGACATGCATGGTCATGTATTGTCATACATAGCCTTGTATGGCCATATATGCCCATACATGACTATGTATGACCATGTATGGCCATACATGGACTATATACGGCCATGTATGTTCAATTTATCATGGGCATACATAGGCATATATAGTCATACAAAGCCATGTACGGCCATACATGGCCTTGTTTGATTCATATATGGCCATGCACGACTATAATAAAAAAGTTTGTATGCCCATGTACACGGAAAAAAAATTCGACGAAAAATTCCAATATTACTATCGTAATTCTGGACTATATATACTTTTATTATCTGTAACTTTCAAATATATAATACGAAAATTTACAGTTTTTAAAAGATTTTTTACTATTCACTATCGTAATTTCATTAAGAGTTTGTTGTACAAAATTCAATAAGAAATATTACAATGTTACTATCGTAAATAGTAAAAAAATAAAAAATAAGATTTAATTATAATATTTATTCTTTTATTCTTCCTCTTAATTTACAGTGCTGCCTCTATGTTTTTACAATACAAGCCACAAAAATTACGATAGTTGGATTGTAAATTTTCTGAAATGGTATAGTATATGCCATCTGAAGCGTTTACGTATGAAAGACAAATGTTGTCACAATACCATGATGTGATGCTTGTGTGAGAGTATATATGTATATGCAAATGATGATATCTATTTTGTTCGTATTATTTGTGGTTCAACTATATACATTTATAAATCAGTGCATCTTTATCTACACTGTAGTGCAGAAATAGAGGTTATTTTTCATGACATTTTTCGGACAATGGTAAATAAAAAATTAAGAAAAAAAAAAAAAACTGTGCTATCTTTATCACAAACCTACATAAATTAAGGAATATAATAATTTGGTGGTGTAAGTATAATTATTACTATTCAATTGTTATTAAACTAAATATTTTGTGGGTATATTGTTCGTTTTAAAATTATTTATCTGGACATGAAGTTTATTTTTATAAACAATTTAGTAATATTATTGTCATATGATGAATGATTCTAAAAGAATGAATTTTTTTTTTTAATAAATTCAATTCTCCCAATTTTGTTACAGAATATTATTCATTTGTCGACAATGAATAATTTTATCCGACTTGGCGATGAGGTAAACATTTCAATAACCTCAAATTATGGACATTTATTGTTTTTTTATGAAGTTAACCGACGCCTTATCATTTTTGGATTTTTTAAAAAATGATAAATTATGAAAAAAAAATTTTTCGATAAAATTGCGCCTATGGTTTTTTTAATTTCCTACATGTGCATATTTTGGATATAAAGGAATGAGTTATTTTTATTCAAAAAGAAACACGTATAATACTTTTTGAACCTGATGTGATATTATAACTTATAAGTTAAATTAATGAATAATTAATAATAATTGATAAATTTTATATACCAAAAAAATATATTTAAAAAAATATTAAATAAATGTTTTATTATTATTACTTCAACATGTTTTATTTTTATTTCGACATTGTATTTACCTTCTCAATTTAATTATTGAAAAAAAAAAATAATACAAAATGATAAATTTTCTTTTGTTTTTATTGTAATGTTTTTAAGAAAATAAATTTTACTCCGTTGCCTTCTAATTATACTTTTATATCTAAGTAGTTAAACTGGGGGGCTTCAACCCCCCCCCCCCCCCGATAAAACAGATTTCTGCAGATTTTTAGAGGCTGTTCTCTTTCTGAATAAGTTTTGAATAATTTTAAGGAGTTTTTAATATTTTTTAAAAGTTTTAAAAATTTTAAATATTTTTTAATATTAAAAAAAAAATTTTTTTCAAATTTTTAAATATTTTCTAGAAAGTTTTAAATATTTTTTTAAAAATCTTCCAAATAGTTTTTCAATTATTCAACCCTTTTGATTTAACCCTTTTAAAACTATAGTAGGCGGGGAGGGGGGGGGGTAAGATTCAGACTGTAATCTCGATATTTTGAATTTTTAATATCATAGAAAAGACAGATAAATAATTTTTTTCTCGGAATCCTCCTACTCAAAAACCCCCACTGAAATTATTTTTATCATTATTATTGTATCGAATATTCTTGAATTCTTATCTATCTCAACCAATGAAATATAAGGAAAAATCCGTTATTTATGTTGAGAGTGATACGTTTAAGTGGGGCTGAAAAATATAAAAAGGGCCCATCTCATCATACTTTAACTCAGTTCTGCATTAAAGCCGAGTTGACTTGTCTTCATTCGAAAAAAAAACTTTAAAAAATATAAGGTAAGACTAGAAAATTTTGAATTATTATAATTTTTTTTCATATATTTTTATTTTTTATTAATTTCCAAAACTTTATTTGCCATAATTATTGATATTAATTTGATTATTTTTTAATTTCTAGAAAATGGACTTTACGAAAATAAATGATGTCAATCAATTGAAGGGATTTTTACCGGTTAAAAATTCAACGAGTTGGAGATCAACATCGAACACCAAATCACAACTCTGAAACCAGTTACAACCAAGTTTGGACCGAAGATTCTTGCTACAATCAATGAGGAATTTTCTGTTTTTCTACCCAATCGAACGATGAAAATGCTGATATCAAATCCTAACCAATTAGAGGAATTAACCACTGTTGCATCCAATAATGAGCTGTTCATTATTAGTTTTGCTGGACAGCACAGTCCATTTGAATTTCGTCACCATCAAGCAGAATAGAAAAAAAATGTATTCAATAAAATGTAAATAATAGAAGTTATTGAGTAAAAGTGTTTTTTATTGTAAAATATTACATCATCACTGCATATTCATTTCATTTACATTCATATAAATATTTAAGTGAACATTCAAATTAAAATTGTATGTATTATAACAATATTGTTGTTGTTGTTGTTCCTGGTATTTCTCATGTCTTTGCTGCTGTTGTCGTTGTTGTTGCTGTTGGTCTCGTTCTCTTCGTTGATATTGTTTTAATAGCAGTGGTGGAGGTGTGAATGAGGTGTTAGATTGTGATGACGATGAGTACTGTGTTGGTGATGGTGTAGGTTATCGTCCTAAAGCACGACCATGCATATAAACCAAAAAGCTACTGTCAGATTCTTCTGTTGATTCCAAATAGAAAATCTCATCAACTTCTTGATCATCAGGTGTTGCCTCAGTTGCTCATCCTGATGGAGGTATTATGAGATCTGGTCATGTTGAGGGGGATTTTTGAGAGGTCCAAACAAAGTCTGATGAGGATGATGATTCGAGATCATAATTACACTCAGTTACCCATCCTGATGGTGGAATTGTAAAATCTAGCGATGCTGATGGTGATTCTCCAGAGCACCAAAGAACTGATGCTGCTTCTGATGATGATGATGTCGGAGATAATGGTGGGGAGGTACCCATAAAAAACTTATAAACATCTGGAGTATTTAACTCAGATATTTGATGCTCGGAATCTTTTTTGTCGTCTGATGTTGATGAAAAAATACCTTCTTGAGTTAACGTAGCATTCATACGACTCATTGAGGCATCATCCATGAAAAAATATTTATCAGATTCACAAATATCCTGGTTGACATCTTCAGGCATTATGAATCCCTAGACATTGAACCCCATGTCTGTTAATATGCATGGGGTTCCATTATTAATATTAAACATGCCATCAACAATATACTCATCGTTTGATATCCGCATCCAAACCTCACTCATCACAATCCTCCACATGTTGATAAGCCCGCACATATCAACCCACCGTTGCGGGAAGTAACAGGCACTTTCAAATATCTGTAACAAAAAGAAAAAAAAAATTAAACAATATATTCAACCATTTTCGGTAAAAAATTAAAAAGATTCATTAATATTCAAACCTTTTTAGCTGATTCCTTTATTAAAAAATCGTTTCACTAGCGTCGAGTGACTGAAGTTTTTATTCCTGAAAAAATAAAATTATAGAGATAATTTTTAATGATATTATTAATAATTATTTTGTATATGATTTACGAAACTTACCAATCTTATTTTCACTTTAAAATGAATTGTGAAATAATGGAAACAGCAGTTTATATACTATTATCACTACCCTCCCCAACATATACTCTCAAACTACCTGGTGTTTATGGTATGACTTGAAAACGCAATATTATTATTAAAGATTAAGATGTTACCAGGTAACAATTAAGTTTTTCCATACACTCAGTCCAGCTCAGAGATATGCACAAAGCTTCTCCATATCTTTTTCTAAGAATAGTTTACTAATACTTTCTTCTAAAATTAAGAACATTTTAATATTTTCAATTTCTCACATCCTGCTACAGATTACCGAAACAAACACATTCTTATCTTGAGATACTAAATTGATTTAATTACAGGAACCCATATAGAGTATAATAGTTACAGCTCATTTTTACAATTTTGAAAACAACATCTCAACATTTTAAAAACTCTTAGCTTGATCTTGAGTAGTCATTGACTGTTCTTATCATAATTATCTATTTACATAGGATATCTATGGATAACTTACTAATGTTTTATTCTAAAATTAAGAACATTTAAATATTTTTGATTTCTCACATCCTGCTGCAGATTACCGAAACAAACACACATTCTTATCTTTAGATACTCAATTGATTTAAATACAGGAAACTAGATAGAATATAATAGTGACAGCTCATCTTCCCAAATTTGAAAACAACATCCCAATATTTTAAAAACTCTTAGCTTAATCTTGAGGAGTCGTTGACTGTTCTTATCATAATCATCTATTTACATAGGATATCTGTGGATAACTTACTAATGTTTTCTTTTAAAATTAAGAATATTATAATATTTTCACATCCTCCTGCAGATAAACAAAACAAAACGTCACTTTTTTTCTGAAGATATGTAGTACTGTGGACGAGTTAAAACGGATTGGGATAAAAGAAAACATACAGAATAGAATAGTATCAGTTCGTTTTTCTCCACCACAGCAATAATTCGATTTTTTCATCTTTAAAATATTAAGTGATTTCAACAGAAAATAAAAAGAAAAAATGGCATCTGTATTATTTTCAAACTTAACTCAAACAATAATTCAAGCATATAATGAATTTACAAAGCCGGGTGCAGCAGTTAGTGAACATGATGTATTACGCTGCCAAAATATGTTGAGGGAAAATATTATTCTTTTTAATAATTTACTATCAGACGTAAATAGTACTGTTAGTGAACGGCAAAGTTTACAGCATAATATTGGTGTGTCATATGCATACATCGACAAATTGGCTCAGTTAGGTTCAGTTGTAGTTGGTGGAAATTTAGCTGCAAAAAGTTTAGTGCAGTGGCAGGACTTGGAAAATGCATTTAATAACCGTATTAAAACTGGATGTATATTAAACCAAGGCCATACAGATGTGCGAACATTTTTGATGGATTCAAAAAATACATTATTCGATAAAATTAAAAATATTATTCTTCAAGAGGGTAATATTAAAGTTAGTTTGAATATTTCGTGTTTATTCGAGAATGTGAAAGGTGGTGGTGATAAGATTGAAGAAATAAAATCTTTTAAAACGCAGAGTAGTGAAATTTTAGCAACGACAGACCTTAATAGTTGGTTTACGGACAATGTGTATGAAGTGTTATTAAGAAAAATTGATGACTTCAATCAGAAAGATTCAGGATGGAGTCTAATTGAAGTTATGAATTTGGTTGTAAACATCTCTAGATATGCACCGTTAGAAGTTGGTATGGCGAAAGTACGAGGCATATCAACTTATGTGCGCCTTCCTCAAGACATTCAAGAAAAAAAAGCTGTCCTGAACATTGAAAACTTCGATGCTTATTGTTTTTTGTGGGCTGTCACAGCAGCGCTATATCCCGCACGCACAAGTCATCCTGAGAGAACTCAATCATACCCTCAGTTTTCCGACTCAGAGCTAAAATACGCAGGTATAAAATTTCCTATAGTATTAAAAGATATATCGAAATTTGAAAGTTTGAATAATTTAGCTATAAATGTTTATGGTATAAATCCTCAAACAGTGATTAAAAATGGAAAATCGGTAATTAAAAATATAGTAATACCATTATATTAAACTAATAATTTCAACTCGAACAAACCAGTAGTCCATCTATTAATGGTTGAAGCAAGTGAATCTTTAAATGATGATGTAGAAAGTTTCGAGCCAATTTTCCATTTTGCACTTATTAAAAATCTATCACGATTGATCAAAAGTCAAATTACAAAAAGTAAGAATAAACTGTGGTTTTGTGATAGGTGTTTATGTCATTTTAAGTATCAAAACTCATTTGATAAACATAAGCTAGATTGTATAAAATTCAATCTAATTAGAATGGAATTGCCTACGGAAGAGGAAAAAATACTAAAATTTAAAAATTATAAATTCAAAGATATTGTACTGTTTGCTGTTTACGCTGATTTGGAGTGCACTCTGCTACCTGAGTCAGCTAATAATGATAATGGTTCTCGAACACATATCCCTCACAGTATTGCTATGTACACGCATTGTAGTTATGATGAAACTCTATGTGAATTTGAAATAAATCGGTCACCTGAGTGTATTGAGTGGTTTACAAGGAAACTTGAAAATCTTGCACATAAAGTAAATAGTTTTCTGTGGGGTGGAATAGCAATGAAACCACTAAACTCCGAAGAAATTAGATATCACAATTCTATGAATATTTGTCATATATGCTCGAAAATAATATTAGCAAATGAAAAAAAATGTCATGATCACTGTCGTTTTACGGGGAAATATCGGGGTCCAGCTCATAACTCTTGTAATTTAAATTTTAAGCGACCACATACAATACCTGTAGTTTTTCATAATTTATCAGGGTATGACTCACATTTTATAATCAAGGCTATAGCTTTAGATATTAAAGGATCTACGAAACTTTTACCTTTAAATAAAGAACGCTATATCTCATTTACAAAGTCAATTGAAAAAGGCCATTCGGCAGCCGAAATGGAAGGTAGATTTTTCAATTAATTGATATAAAAAAATAGTTTTATACATACATATCTTGTTAGTGTATAGTCATGATATGAAATTAGACTCGTTTTCTAAGAGTGAGGGTAAAAAAAGACAACGATTATCATTGATAGAGAACTTCAGATAGTTGATTTGACATAACATTATACAGGTTCATGTACCAAACTAACCTTCACATAAATAAAGTATTGAAAATTTAATTAGTATGAGATCATAATTGTAATCGCTGTTACCATGACAAGCCCAGTTAAAATAACAGTAATACTTTTATTTAAAATATAAAATAGCTGTGAAATTAACAGGTTATTTTGTTAACAATAAAATACACGTGACAAAATTGTATTATAATGGGAAATTCATAAGTTATGTGGAATGAAAACCATATTTTCAACATTTTTGATTTCATTAAAAAGTTCAAGGGTATCAAATTATTGGAAGAAATAGTCAAAACATAAAGCTTAAGGTCATTAATGCGAGATTATTAGTCAAGCCTTTAGATACTTTTTACGGAATTTGTGTATAAATATTAGTTTTAAAGTTATATGAGCTTTAGCGTTGATTAAAAACTGATTTTTACGAAAAATCATGAAAATTTCAAACAGCCATAATTTCAAAACTATTTGAGGGATTCAGCCCATCTTCGAACCTGATCAAGGTAATCGCCTATAGAATAAGTGTAAAAAATTTCATCTAGATCCGATAAGAACTGTGGGTGCTATCGTAATGACAAGACAAGTGATAATCATGGGGAGTAGAGGTACGTTTGATACACTATAAGTAATAAAAGAAATACTTTTAATATATAAAATAGCAGTGAAATTTACAGGTTATTTTGTGCACAATAAAATACAACTGACGAAACTGGATTATAATGGGACAAGCATAAGTTATGTGGAATGAAAACCATATTTTCAACATTTTTTGATTCCATTAAAATTTTCAAGGCTATGAAACTATTGGAAGAAATGGTCAAAATATAAAGTTTGAGGTCATAAATTAAAGCTCATTAGTCACGCTTTAAAATACTTTTTGCATAAATTATCTATGAGTTGTAGTTTTAAAGTTATATGGACTTGAAAGTGATTAAAAATTGATTTTTTCGAAAAATCGTTGAAATTTCAGACAGCCATAACTTCTAAACTAATCGACGGAATCAGCCCATCTTCGAACTTAACCGTGGTAATCACACATAGAATAAGTGTAAGAAATTTCATTAAGATCGGATAAGAATTGTAGACGCAATCGTGTCCTCAAAAGTCGGTTCTATTACATAAATATATATATATATATATATATATATATATATATATATATATATATATATATATATATATATAAATTTTTCAACGAGTGGTATTTTTGAACTCTACTCAACTAATTATGATAGTTTATGACGAAACCCCTTGTAAAATCGACCATGAGGACAAATACAATAGTTAGATTTTTAAAAAAATCTACCTAAAAACTAGAGTCGAATTGCGTTTCATAGATTCTTTTAGATTTATGGCATCAAGCATAGAAAAATTAGCTTCATATCAAACTGACGATGACAAACAAATAACTCGTAAATACTATACTGATCCCGATAAATTCAAATTAATGATACGTAAAGGTGTGTTTCCCTATGAATACATTGATAGCGTTGATAAATTAGATGATAAACAGTTACCAGAAAAACAATTATTTTACTCTAAGCTAAATGATAATGACGTGTCCGATGAGGATTGCAATCATGCTTAAGAAGTTTGGAATAAGTTTAATATTAAAACATTAGGTGAATACTCCGATTTGTATTTGAAGACAGACGTCTTATTATTAGCGGGCATTTTTGAAAATTTTCGTCATAGTTGTCAGAAGACTTATGAGCTAGACCCGTTACACTATTTTACATCACCAGGACTTAGTTTAGATGCAATGTTAAAAATGACAAATATTGAATTAGAGTTATTAACTGATCCAGAAATGATACTCTTTATTGAAAAAGGTATTAGAGGTGGAGTATCTCAATGTACAAATCGATATGCGCAAGCTAACAATCGTTTTATGGGTGATGATTTCGATCAAAATAAAGAAGAATCATATTTAATGTACTTTGATGTACACAATTTGTATGGGGGTGCAATGAGTATGTCATTACCTCAGAGCTCATTTAAATGGAAGGAAAATATTACTCCTGATAACATAAATACTTTATTCAATGCTAATCATTCTGATGGATATATATTAGAAGTAGATTTAGAATATCCAATCAATTTACATGAATTCCATAAAGACCTACCATTGTGCCCTGAGCACTTTGTACCTCCGAACTGTAAACAAGCAAAATTGGCAACAACGCTTTATTCTAAGGAAAATTATGTTGTACATTATAAGAATTTGCAACAGTATCTTACTCTAGGTATGAAGCTTGTGAAAGTTCATAGGGTTCTGAAATTCAAACTATCGGCATGGTTAAAACCGTACATTGATAAAAATACAGAATGTCGAAAAAATGCTAGAAATGAATTTGAAAAGAACTTTTATAAGCTCATGAACAATGCAGTATTTGGTAAAACGATGGAAAATGTGAGAAAATATAAAGATGTTAAGTTAGTGACAAAATGGCATGGTAGATACGGTGCGAAATCTTTAATATCGAAACCGAATTTCCATAGTTTTACCATTTTTGACAAAGAATTATTATTAATTGAGTTAAGAAGAGTTAGAGCTAATTTTAATAAACCAGTTTACGCTGGATTTACTATACTTAATTTATCAAAAACTTATATTTACGATTTTCATTATAATTACATAAAAAAACAATTTACTAATGATGAATCAAAACTTATTTATACAGATACTGATAGTTTAATTTACTATTTTAGGGTTCCGAATATTTATGAAATCATTAAACGTGATATTAAAATGTTTGACACCTCTGATTACCCTCCAAACAATATTTATGGTATTCCACTAGTAAATAAAAAAGTTGTTGGGCTCATGAAAGATGAGAAAAATGGTGAAATTATGAGTGAGTTTGTAGGACTTAGAGCTAAGCTTTATGCATTCAGAACTCATATGAATATGAAAGCTAAAAAGAGAGCAAAAGGAGTCAAAGGATCAACTTTAAGAACTATCACGTTTAATGATTTTAAAAACTGTGTTGAAAAATACACGAATGTAATTAAACCCCAATTCTTGATTAGGAGTAATAAACATGAGGTCAAGACGATTAAGCAAACTAAATTAGCTCTGAGTTGGAATGATGATAAAAGAAAGTTGCAAGAAAATTCTCCAGATACATTACCCTGGAGATATAAAAAACTGAAAAATTAATGTATAAATATAAAAATTATAATTTTTATCTGTAAATAAAAATAAAATTAAAAATAAAAAAAACTAAAAAGCTTATTTTTTATAATTTATAATGTATTTTATTCCAGAAAAATTGTACAATATATTTTTTTATAATTCTGATTTGCTGATCCAACTGTTATGTGAGCTATTAAAACCAAGCCATTTCACATAAACTTGATTTCCACGCTTTTTAACAATTTTTTCAATAAGGTATACATCAGGATATTTTACTTTGCTGAGCTCCTGTTCATAGAAGCCTCCTTCAATAGTTTGATCAAGGTAATCAGCAAGTTTATATGTCACAGGATAAGTATTTTGTAATGATTTGATTGTGAAAATTTCCGTCGTCCAGTTTGGTGTATAACCTTACTCAAATACATGTTTATATTTGCTTATTCGTACCTTATCTCCAATTTTAAACTTTTTCTTTTTCACTGCTTGCTTGATTTGGAGAGGTTTATAAATTTTTTGTAAAACTAGTTTTCCATTGGTTGTGGTAACATCAGTCGGTTTCATTTTAATAGTTCGATGCTTGGTATTATTATAAGTGTTAACTAGATCATCCAGTATATCAATCCATTTGTAATTTCCGCGAAATGAAAATTTTTGCCACATTTTATTTTTTAACGTACGATTAAAGCGTTCACAGATCGATGCTTTTAAGTTGCTAAATGTCGAATACATGTTAATATTGTAACGCTTCATAAGATCTTTGAATTCTTTATTATAAAACTCTTTTCCCTGATCTACATGTAAATTTTTAGGTGCGCGTCCTTGTTTTAAAATTGATTCCATAGCAGCTGTAGTATCCAGCATTTTTACTCTTGATAGGCACCACCCAACTATATTTTGAAAAATTATCAATGATTGTAAGTAAATATTTATATCCGTTATTATTCGTAGAGTAAGAGATCATGTCGACAAGATCAGCTTGCCATGTTTCGTCTAAACCTCGTATATCAACATGACGACGTGGATAATTTTTACGAGCTTGTTTATGAAGCTCTTGAGCTATCACTGCTTTTTCACTATCCATTTTGATTTTCGAAAAGTTTGTTCAGTTTAAGTTCTATTTCGACAATCATTCGACCATCACGCACCACTGATTTTAAAAGATTCACCGTACGTGTTGTTAGCTCATCAATCTTTTTTTGCTGAAAATCAATTATTTTCTCTAATCCACTCACTTTGGATTCAAAAGTGGAAATGAGTCTTGATGTTGATGTTTGTTTAATATCTTGTTTTATTTCATACTCTTGTATTTTTGATTCCATGACAATAATACATGAATTATTATGATCAATTTTTTTATTTACAGGAACTAGTTGATTATTGATAGCAAGTTGCATAGTTTTTAAAGATATTGCATCAAATCCATCAGTAGGCTCACCAAGATTACAGAGTCTTTTATGATCCATATCATATTGACCGTCACTAGTAAATTTAAATCCTATTCCTGCAGGGCCAACACTACCACCTTTAACATTATCATTAGATGATGTTGAGACTCGTCCGAATATATCAATACCCATTTTGTTCTATCCTCATCGACAGTTTACACATAAGTGATGAAATCTAAGCAGTGCTCATGATTAATAAATAACTTTAGCTTCACGCAACTCTTCGATAATAGAAATTATTTCATTAGAATGACTTGGGTTACCAGCAGCTTGAGATGCTGTTAGTAATCGAAGACGATCAACGAGTTCATTACAATTGTCCCAGTAAACACAGTCAATATTTTTACGTTTTCTCGAAGCTGTCATGAGGGTCGGTAATCCTGAACCATTTTTATTTAAATTGAAGTATTTAGCTATATGATCGTTGAATTTTTGTGTTTTTTCAGTGTAAATACTTCTTTCTGGATTATAATGCTTTCGATGCGTGTTGGTGGTCATAACGATCTCAACATATTGATTTTCATCATCTTGAGTAATGAGAGTTTTTTAGGCTGTTTTTTAAACAACAATTCAAGTAATCCCGGAGTTAAAGTATAATTTTTATCATTAATAATGAGAGTGGTTTTATCTTTAAACGCAATTTCTAAATCACCAATAAATGTTCGATTATTTCTTTTACGAATACCATATCTTATATCTAGATCCTTATGATGTTTATGTAACATATTAAGATAACTTGAGAGTGTAATAGTTGATTTATTGGGGGTACTTGTAGCATTAACATTTCTCTGTAAAATTGTTTGATTAAAACTTTCACTACTTTGATCATCAGTTATATATTGAGTCTTTTCAGTTTGAGAATCAATAGTGTTATAAAAACTCGCATCACTTGGTTCACCGGATGAATTTGCGTGAGAAAAATTTTTTATTTGTGGCAAATTTTCATTTTTTTTCTAAGAAAAATTTTCAGCTTTTATTATTTTAGCATTTTCTACAAGCGTTTTCAGAGGTGTAACTATAGGTTTAAACATTTCACGCATTGTTTGTTCACTTGTATCTTTACCTAACTTGAATTTTTTATGTTTTTCACGGATGGCGTCATTAGCTATAGATATTTGGTGTAACATTCCCTGCTGTTGGGAAATATTTTTTAAATCCATGTTGTCGCAATCAAGTACTTTACGTAACTGCACAAAATTCATTGATTGACAATTAATTTATATGAATAAAATTATCAAAGCCTTTTCTGTATCGTCCATTATTCAAATCACTATCTTTATCTATAACAACAAAACCATATCTATTGCTAGAATCATTATTCCAACATGCTGAGCATAATTCTTTAAAAGTATTATATGACATGTCAGTATTCACATGATCATTATAGATAGGTTTTAAATTCATTTCATCTTGACGAAAAAGTACGAGAAAATTGGCATTATCACGTATCAGATGTTTTGGAAAACGTTTATAAGTTTGACAAAGATAAAAACTATCAACATCTTTGTTCCTACCCATACAAAAGTATGCTCTTATATTAGGAGTACAAATAAGTTTCCGCCGTTTTATTGTAGATGGCACGGCACGGAGTTTCGGTTAGCTTTCGCAGATGATAACCGGCTTGAAAAATAGTTTGGACATTCAAGAACAACATAACCTATTAATATCATTGATTTTATATTGGTAAAATATAATTTTTATAAGTTGAAAATGTCAAAATTTGAGCCAAGTAAGCGTCATTTGCGGGAAATATTAGTTTACTTCTTTAATTTAAAGAAATCTGCTGCTGAGGCGCATCAATTGCTCGTAGAAGCATATGGTGAGGGTGCTTTGAGTGAGAAAACGTGTCGAGAGTGGTTTCAAAACTTTAAAAACGGTGATTTCGACGTAGAAGACAAAGATCGCAGTGGAAGGCCAAAAATTTACGAGGATGCAGAATTGGAGGAATTATTGGAGGAAGATTCATCTCAAACACAAAAAGAACTTGCTCTAACATTAGAAGTCACTCAGCAAGCAGTCTCACATCGTTTAAAATCATTAGGAATGATTCATAAACAAGGAAATTGGGTTCCGTACGAATTAAAGCCGAGAGATATTGAACGCCGATTATGCTTAAGTGAAATGCTGCTAGCTAGACATAAAAAAAAGAGTTTTTTACATCGTATCATAACTGGTAATGAGAAGTGGATACATTATGACAATCCAAAAAGAAGAAAATCATGGGGATTACCTGGCCACGCGTCAACATCAACAGCAAAACCGAATATTCACGGAAAAAAACTTATGCTGTGTATTTGGTGGGACCAGCTAGGTGTAGTGTATTATGAGTTGCTTAATCCGAGCGAAACAATTACTGGAGCCCTCTATCGAACACAATTGATGAGATTGAGCCGAGCTCTGAAGGAAAAACGCCCTCAATACTATTCTAGACACGAAAAAATTATTCTTCTGCATGACAATGCTCGTCCACATGTTGCGGCTCCCGTGAAAAAGTACTTGGAAACACTTGATTGTGAAGTGTTACCCCACCCGCTGTATTCACCAGACATTGCACCGTCCGATTATCACCTGTTCCGGTCCATGGCACATGCTCTGACGGCGCAGCGATTCACATCTTATGAGGATACCAAAAATTGGGTTGATTCGTGGATAGCCTCAAAAGACAAGTTCTTCAGACGTGGAATTCGAATGCTGCCTGAGAGATGGGAAAAAGTGGTTGCAAGTGATGGGCAATATTTAAAATAAATTTATATTACCGTTCTTCTATAATAAATATTTAATTTGTGTTAAAAAACGGCGGAAACTTATTTGTAACCCTAATATATAAAATCTATTTTTATGCCAGAAATTATAATTTCATCATGCTCATAAAGTGAAAGAAAAACAAGTTTTTCGTATAGCAATAATTTATTTTATAAATTATAAATTATAAATTCTATTTATTATAAATAAATAAATAAATATTTCTTGCATAAAAATAGATTTTATATAGAAGATTGTAAATGAAAATTCGAAGCAAAAAAAACAACCAATTAATAACAAAAAAGTAAAAACAATAATTAAACATAAAAAAAAATTATTTTTTTTCGAACTTTGGGGGCTTGTAACTTTTTTTATATTGTAGTTACGAGCATGACTATCCAAGACATCTATATAGGGAATTTGATTTCCTATAAGGGTATGAAATTCAAAATTGGAAAAAAAATTTTTTTTTTTTATTTTTCCTCCAAAAATAAAAAAAAAAATTTTTGCATAAATTTTAAATGGGAAAATAAACTTGTATACCACCTGCTCAATTTTTTAGATATCGAGCTGATTTTTTAGGATTTTTTTTTAGGTCCCAAAGAAACTTTTGTGGCTATGAGACCAAAATAACTATCATTTTTTTTTGACACACCCTAATAGTCATACGCTTCTATGGATGGCCACATATGCCCATACATGGACTATAAACGGCCATATATAGCCATATATGTTTAATAAATTACGGACATGCATGGTCATGTATTGTCATACATAGCCTTGTATGGCCATATATGCCCATGCATGACTATGTATGACCATGTATGCCCATATATGGCCCATATATGTTTAATTAATCGCAGACATACATGGCCATATATAGTCATACAGTCACGGGTAGTTGTAGTGTTGAGTACTTTTCCGGACAGTAGTGGATACAGTCTAGATAGCATACGGTACTATCGGAAATTTTTCTTTTATAGAAAGAACTCAGCACTATCCCAGAGAGTTGCCATTACTATATTGTTTTTTCCGTGTATGATATAAATTTCTTAAAATGGAAATCTGTTAAACTATATTGAATATAATTTCAACCATATATTTACCCGTGAAAATGAAACATACATGGCCATGTATTAATAATTATTCGTTAAAAATAATTGGAAGACATTCAAAATTGCGAATTGAATTCAATAATTTTTCATTCAAGATGCAATCAAATATTAAGTTTTATTTATACATAAAGAACAATTAAAAATTATTCAAAATTACTAATAAATTTTGATAATTTTCTATCGACTGTGCGACCAGATATAAAATATTATTTATCCGTTGAAAATAATTGGAAGACATTCAAAATTGTGAATGAAATTCAATAATTTTTCGTTCCAAAAGAAACCAGATATTAAGTTTTATTTATTCATGAAAAAAAATTAAAAAGTATTCAAAATCACAAATGAATGTCAATAATTTTTTATTCACAGTACAACCAGATATCAAGTTTTCTTTATTAATAGTAGACATTTGAAAATTATTCAAATCTACCAATGAATTTTAATAATTTTTCATCCACTGTGCGACCGGATATAAAATATTAATTATCCGTTGAAAATAATTGGAAGACATTCGAAATTGCGAATGAAATTCAATAATTTTTTATTCCGAGTACGACTGGATATCAAGGCTTATTTATTTATTGATAATGGCTTTTATAGTTGCTGCTAAAAAACCTAGCTTTTGAAGTGATAGTAGTTTTAATAATTAATAGTAGTGATACTGAATAATGAGTTAAGTGGGCTATAACAATAATACGAGTAAAAACATAATTTGAACTGCAAGAATAAGTAAAACAATAAAGGTCAATCAACTGAACACAAAGGAGGTTAGTTTCTTTTTCTTTCTCTCTCTGTCTTTGACGAAGGAAAGAATGGCGGAGAATGAAGGAACAGGACACAGTAGTGTTAACGGGCACACACAGATGGCGGACAGAAACAACAATACAGCTAAGATCAACAATGACACTCCAAAAAGTAAGAGAGGTAGAAAGCCAAAATCTGAAAGCTGGCTACGAAACAACAATAACAGACCCCTGACTCCATATTTTACAAGGAGAGCTGCCAGCCTTGATAATGCAATTTACAGGAAGGATGAATTCACTGAATGTGAGAAGCAAAGGGAGGATGTGACAGTTGATCTAAGTAAGGACAAAAGAGGCATTACGAATGAGGATGAGTACGGGAATGGTAGTAATGACAGCCTAACAATACTTCCCGAGATGACAAGTACACCAAAACAAAAAAATTTGGTGGAAACCGAAGAGAGCAAAGAATCAAATCTTTCAGAGCTGAATGACACGACCAGAAGAATGGATGATGCAAGAACACAGCATAATGTGTGCATGAACTGCACTAAAATGCAGGAACTTATCCAGGACATAAAAGTGGAAAACAACAAACTAAAAATATGGATTATGAGATCACTCAATGATTTTAGAAAAGAGATCCAAGAAGGCATGGCAACAAAAAGCGATGATATTGCTCGGGAGGCTGAAAATCCCCAATCTAAAACAAAAAAACCAGCTAAAACACGACCACTTTGTCAAGACGCACAAACGCTCTTGCAGAGTCTAGATCCACTAAAAAACCTACAGGATACAAGAGAAGGTGCACATACTACCCCCGAGGATCTAAGTATTGTGAGTGATAGGAGTCTAGAGGAAACAATTCATGCTCCTAAAAGTAAAAGTAAAAGCTCCTGTAATGGAAAGGAGAATAGACATAGGCCAGTGTCAGAAAGCATGACAGGTACACAACAGAATAATCAAGAGCCCGCAAGCAAAACAGTCAGCAGGAAGCAAAATAGGAATAAGAGAACGTATGGGACAGTCCACTTTGACAAACTGGTAAGAAAACCAGAAAGGCTTAGACATGATGAAATGGAGAGTGAACGATGCGTCAGGCAAGCAAGGAGGAATAACATTGTAGTTAGAGGAAACCTGCAGGACAACTGGAATAATACAATGACAGCAGGTAAATATCTGAAAAATGCCTTCAACATCAATCCGGGAATCAAAGCAATCAAAATAATAGGTAACAAAACAGTTGTTACATTAGGCTCGATTGACGTCAAGAAAGTCATCATGGCCCAAAAGTCAAAGCTGAAAGGTTCAGACATATGGGTTGATGATGATTATACCCCACGAGAGGCCGCAATACAACGATGGATTGAACAAGAAGCTGAGTATGAACGACAAAGTGGAAAAGAAGCAACAACTAAATATATGAAGTTGTGGGCTCAAGGAACTTGGTGGAGATGGAATGATCTAAGAGGGGATTTGGTAACAATGCCCTTTCGGATCAGTGCATAGTAAAAAAAGTGATTTGAAGGTCCTCTTCTGGAATGTCGCTGGAATTAAGAATGTGAAGGAAGCTTGGAAAGATCTGGAGGAGGCGGATATTGTAATATTACAGGAAACGTGGTTAACTGATAAACAGGAAGGTGAAGCTATAAACAGACTAAGCAAAAAGTTCAAATGGTGGTCGAAACCAGCTGTAAAAAACAGAGGAACCAGAGGGCGAGCGAGTGGAGGTCAGCTAGTGGGGATTCAGCAGAATAGGAAGGGTGATTGGACTGTGAAAGAATGGAGATTTGGTCTAATTATCACAGCAAAGACTCACTGCATTATAACCTTATATAACAATGTAGGAATAAAAAACGTGATTCCATTTCTAACGACTGAAATAGATGAAGGAATTAATGAAAGCTCGATCATCACAATAATTGGAGACTGCAATGCGAGGGTCGGAGAAAGCCCTGGATACCGTTTCAGTGACTGGGAAGGTGTGAGGCAGAATAGTAGAGTGTCTCAAGATAAAACGATTAATATTGAAGGACGCATATTAATTAATATGTGCGAAGAACTAGGTATAAGTATAGCAAATGGATCAGTAAGCGGCGATGAGTCGGGTAAGGTAACTTTTGTAGGGGGTAAGGATGAATCATGTGCGTCTGTGCTGGATCTTGTGCTATGTGTAGGGGCGCAAAGCCTCCAAAGAGTCAAAAAAATATCAGTCGGCATCAGACCCGAGTCAGATCATTTACCGATAACAGTGGTTCTAGGTAAAGATCTGGACCAACCTCCAGGTGAACAAAGGCCGTCACAGAATAGTACAGAGAAATTCTATAAAAAGAAAGATATACTATGCTGGAACTCAGAAAAAGCAGCAGAATATATTGAAACTTTAGCGGAAATGTGGCAGGAACAAGATGCAATAGCAGGCCCAGTGTCATGGACCCAATTAAAAACAATCATGACCAACGCGGCGAGGAATTGCAGGATGACGAAAAAAGCAAAGAGTCCAAGAAATCCTAACATAGAACCGTGGTATAATCAAAAATGTCGCATAATGAAAAAAAATGTCTGGATGAGGTTAAAACAGTTTTTAGCAAAGATGACAACAGAAAATAAGAGATTGTTGAATGAAAGCAGGAAAGAATTTCAGAGTACGAGAAAAGAAGCTGAGAAATCCTGGAAAGAACAAAAATGATTACAACTTAATAAGTGTAATGACATGGCAGCGTGGTGGAAAATCATAAACACATACAGAGGAAGAGGCTCCAACATTGTGAGTGATGAAAGTAGCGCAATAGAGTGAACGAAGCATTTTTCGACGTTATTAAACTGCAATCTGAGAGATGAAGGCACAGTGAACCATTATACTTTGCAGAGTACCCAAACTGAGACTGACAGAGACTTGATGGAGAATTCTGACCTAGATGGAGAATTCAGCATGATGGAGCTCACAAGAACCCTAAAAACTCTCAAGAACTCCAAAGCTGCTGGTGAAGATGGTATCTCGGAATTCATCAAGAATATACCTTGCGAACGTCACCTAGAACTCCTAAATATGATAAACAGTATCTGGACGACATGTGAGATCCCGGAGGGATGGGACACTGCGATTATTGTTCCCATATTTAAAACAGGAGATCCTAATGACCCAGTCAACTACAGAGGTATATCTCTGCTGGATGCTGGATACAAATTACTCACGATGATGATGGCAAAAAGACTTAGTGCATGGCTTGAAGTGAATGAAAAAATGAGAGAAAGTCAAGCAGGATACAGAAGAAATAGGGGGACCAGGGACCATGTATTTGCCCTCAACTCTATAATAGGCAACCAGTTAAAACAAAAAGGTGGAAAGCTTTACATCTGTTTCGTGGACTACAAGAATGCTTTTGACAGAGCAAATAGGAAGATCTTGATGGAAAAAGTGCACAAGCTAGAAATAACGGGAAGAATGTTTCAAATGATAGGAAAGATTTATGACAGCACACTAAATCAAATCCAGGTACGAAACAAGCTCACAGAGAAGTTTAAGTCAACAAGTGGAGTACGACAAGGCTGCGCTTTAAGCGCCATCCTGTACAACATATATACAGACGACGTTGATGATATTTGGAGTAAAAATATCATAGGGGGAGCAATGATAGGAACAAAAAGGATACACGCAATTAAGTATGCAGATGATATGGCTATTGTTGCAGATTCACCGAAGGGACTCCAAAATATGTTAAAAAAGCTAGAGAAGTACACTCAAAAGAACGACTTGGTCGTAAATGAGAAGAAGACGGTGGTAATGATCGTAAAGAAAGGACGACGTGATAATGAAAATATGGAATGGACATACAGAGGGAGTGTCCTTGAAACTGTAAAAGAATTTAAGTATTTAGGATACTGGTTTACATGTGGGGGAAGCTTTAAAAAGCATACAAGGTGGTTTGTAGGTAAAACGCAGCAAGCGCTAAATTCAACCTGGGGAATAGTCAAAAGATCAAAGTGCGCAAGATTGAAGGACAGACTCTACCTCTACAACTCGCTCTCTAATGCAGGTGCAATGTATGGTGTGGAGCTATGGGGCTGGGCTCCCAATGACATTTATAGAAGATTGCACGCAAAAGCACATAAATTAGCTCTAGGTGTAGCTAAAAACACACCTGAGTATCTATAGAGCACCGAAGCAGATGTAGTAAGCTACCTGTACACAACGAGAAAAAGAGCAGGAAAGTATCTGGTTGACATTATGAGAATGGACATATAAAGATGGCCCAGAATATGTCTTCGTGAGGAATGTAGAGCTATCATAAATAACTGTCCAACAGCCTGGGGATCTACGATGATGAAAGCGCTTGCCGAGATTGATTGCCAGGACATACCAAAGTTGGTCTGGAACAATGTAGAACCAGACACAATTGCGGGGCGACTGGAAGTTGGACTGATGAACTACAAAAACAATATCATTGAAAGTAACAACAAGAAGATCATGGAGTCAATCTTTAGCCCAATCTATAAATTTGTAAAGACGTGTATGGCGAAGGAACCATATTGGAAAGACCAATCAATTGAAGGATGGATGAAGGAAATTTGGACACGCCTCAGAGTTGGAAATTTTGGAAAGTTCAATAAAAAAGGCTTTAAAAGTGACAACTGTAGGGTTTGTGAGTCTGAGCCCGAGACCCTCAATCATCTTATTACCTGCAAAAAAGCTCTAGACCTATGTACCGATAAAGTCCAAATAGAAGTCCAAAGCTTAACTGAAAGAAGATTTGATGCAGATTTAGATGCACTGTGGAGGCAATTGTTAAGAGGCCCACCTGTTAAAGCTATTTGTATCCTTTTCAAGGAGATAAGCAAAGGAGGAAACCAGTGACATGATTAATGATAAGCTGAGGATGAAACTCAACCAAAGAGAGCATTGTGTGGATGTGATATGATACTAGTTTAAAAGAAAAGATTTAATTAACATATTATAGAATATTATAGAATACTATAATATTAATATTTTACAAATATTCATCATATTATATTTATATTTATATTTATATTTATAAGTAAAGTTAAAACATTGAACGAATATACGATTTGTAAGAGAGCTATGTAAAATGCGAGCTGTGCAACTGGAAATAAATAAATAATTATAATAATATTTATTGATAACAATTGGGAAAAATTCAAAATCATTTATTTTTTTTCAATTATTTTTTAATTCTGCATTAGATCCAAATTCATGAACTATTTATCTATTCAAATTCATTGAACGCAATTAAATATTTGAATTTTTCTCAATTTTTTTCTATACTTAAAAAGGTTTAAAATCTTCACATTATTTTTCTATTCGAAAAAAATTCATTTTTGGCTGAAGCGAATCAATCGTTGAATAGAACTTGTTGAAAACAATTGAAATCATATCAGATTTAACTGTTTTCAATCAATATTTTTAATAAGGGAAGATACACAAATCGTAAAACGAAAGTCATATACTTTGATCACGTTATAATTAATTCATTAATTTTCTCCGGAAAGATGTAATTTTCTTTTTTGTTAAATTTTTAATAATTTAAAAGATTATTGGTAATTTCGTCGAATTATGTAACACTTTTCAAAAATTGATAAACTCTTACAATACTTTTTTAAAATTAATATTACATGATATCTTTAGAAAATTTGATTAACAAAAATCTTAATTTTATATTTCTTGTAAATTAAAGGGCTTACAAAAAATACTGCCCGGAAAAAAATATTTTTATGAAATTTTATACTGAAAATGGCCTGGTAAAATTTTATAAAGTTTTAAAAAATTTTGTAAAATCATTTTTAACTTCCCGCTAAGAAAATCGATGATTTTCAAACATTTCGGGAAGTTATTGTTTTCACCCCGATTTGCAAAAATCGGAATTCCAACCGATTTCGACGTTTTGAGGTTCTAAAAAGCTATTCTGACTAAATTCAAGATGATGTCCGAGTGTATGTATGTATGTATGTATGTATGTATGTATGTATGTATGTACGTTGGTATGTAAATATTCTGTAACTTTTGAACGGATGAACCGATTTTGATCTTCGAGGTGTCATTCGACGCGGCTTGTTATTTACTATAAGCACTGAAAATTTGAGCTTAATCGGTAGGGTACGTTCGGAGATATTTCAAAAATAAAATTTTTTCAAAAATGTTTTTTTTAAATAACTTTTAATTCGCTCGATGGATTGATTCCAAAATCTAATCAGCTCTAAAACTTTATAAGCCGCGTCGAATGCCACCTCAACCATCAAAATCAGTTCATTCGTTCAAGAAAAACCGTTAACGAAAGAATTAAAAAAAATTTTTTTTTTATTTTTTTTGAAATTTCTCAAAAACGACTTAATGAATCAATTTTAAAATTCGATCAGCTCTAGAACTTAATAAAATGCGTCGATTACCACCTCAACCATTGCAATCGGTGAATCCGTTCGAGAGATATCGTTGGAGAAAAAATGGTAAAAAACGTTATTTTTCGAAAACAAAGGCATACAAAAGTATTTTCGAGCTCGAGGAGCTCGAAAATATATTCTCAACCATGTTTTCGATCTCAAGTAGCTCAAAAACAGCGGGAAGTTTTGGGGCTGGCCCGTAGGGTCAACTGACAGACCGATTTTTTTTTTCCGGGATGGGTCACCCATCCAATTAATGTCCCACCTCAATGCTGCTCAACTTTCGTTATTGATGGATTGTAGTCTGCTCCGCTCGTCTATTGGTCACTTGCAGAGATGAAAAATTCGTGGATGTATTTAAGATTACACATGAATTCTTATCAACCATATTTCATAGCAGTCATTTATAATAATATAATATAACTTTATAATAATTCTCACATTATTGCGAATATGCCTTATTTTTTTAACACGATCAGGTTAAATTATATATAACTTCATTTATAATTATATATAAAAAAAATGATTTGAATAATTCAACTATCGATTGTTTAATGGACATAAAATTTTAAATTGATTAAATTTATTTATTTTTAATGATTCATATTTGTGAATTAATTGCGAAACCTTTGAACTTTTCCTCGAGTAGTGAGGGTTTAATTTAAATTGATAGTTAACAAATTTTTGCCCGCAAAAATGAAATTTTTTTTTTTATGGCAATTGAAAATTTTGTCTATTTGCTTTGAATATCATTAGAAAAGAAAAGATTTAAAGTATTTGAGTCGGCAAAAACTTATTATTTCCTTAAATACCTAGGGGGTCATCCATTAATTACGTGAGCTCAAAATGGGGGGGGGGGGGTCCAATGAAATCTCACCAAATCTCATTTAAACCGAGGGGGGGATAGTCGAAAATTTCACCTCAACTTCAAAAAATATAAAATATTACGGATATTAAAAAAAAGTTATTTTGAGTGTTTATTTTGCCCGCTAAAATAAATCTCATGGCTATTAATTATAAATTATTTCAATCAAAAAAGTACACGAGTCTCCATGGATTGAGTGAAAATTTTTAAAAAGTGCTGTTTTTAGCTATTTTTTTGCTTTGAATTTTATTTAATTTAAATAAAATAACTATAGTATAGGAAAGGGGGGGGGGGGGGGGGGGCAAAAAGGAATACCTAAGGAAATACTAAGTTTTTGAGGACTAAAATACGCTAAATCTTTTAGTTTTTAATGATATTCAAGGTAAATAGACAAAATTGTTAGCTGCTGTTAAGAAATAAAATTCTAACTTTTGGCGGGCAAATGGGGTACCCTTAAAAAAAGCTGGAAAAAAAAATTTCTGAAAGTTCATTAAATTTCATTAAATTAAATTTTTTAAATGTAATATACCTCAAGAAAAATTACATTTCACATCATAGGTGGATATGAAGGCAAAAATTTTTTTTTTTGTGAGGCAGAGAGGCCCCCCTCCAAAAATAATTAATTTTTTTTTTTTATTTTTAAATTGTTTTCATCATTAAGAATGTATTTCTTTCTCTCGACAATTATTTTTAGTTTTTAAAAACTCAAAAAATTTTTTTTTAGGTATAATAAATTGTTCCCCTCAATTAACTTAATTACTAATTGTTATTTAATCAAAAAAAAAAAATTCTATACTTCTTATTTGTCATTACATTATTTTGAACCCAAAAAACGTGTTTTTTGATTTTTTAGATTACAGATTATTTCGTATTATTTAAAAAATGTTATCAATTAAAAAATAAAATATTATTTTTGAATATTTTTAGTAGCCAAATTTGCCCTAGATATAGAAAATCAAACGAAAAATGAATTAATATATTAATTTTTTTTTAATTTGACGATAAAAATATGAAAGAATCATTTATTCATAATTTACGGCTGGTCCATTTTGCCTCAGGTGTCATGCGTAGGGGCAAATCTATCGGATCTATAGTAATAAGACGGAAAAAAAAAAAATTTTTTCTTATAAAATTTTGGAGGTACCCCGTTTTGCCTGCCCTACCTCCTTTTGTCCCCTCCCCTACCTGAACGGTTTATTATTTTTCCGAATAGTAGAAATAAATTTAGTTTAAAATATTTTTAGCGTCAATCTCACGTAAGGGGAGGGGGAGGGGGGTCCAGGCAAATCTCACCTAAGGGGGGGAGGAGTCTAAACTGATCGAAAAATAACTTACGTAATTAATGGATGCCCTCTAGCTTTGTCCCTCCCGACCATATATATATTTAGGTTTCATATCAATTGAGCGCGAACATCAGTTCTAATCATATATAGACATAACTATATAGGAGTATAAATTCATATGTATGATACGAATCAGACATGTGTGATCAGATCAAATCATTTTTTAAAATTCAATAAGATCGCGGGGACAATGTTTCTATAACATTTTAATAAATTTTATAGCGAAATCAGATAAAACTGTATGCATACAGTTGTCATATGACAATTTTTATAATGTTATAAACTTTATAAAATTCCTCAAAATTGTGTGAAATTTTATCAAATTTTATACAATTTTATAAATTTTCATTTAATAATTACTTTTCTTCTAAGATCCCACTATAAAATTGTATAAAATTTCATACAATTATATAAAATTTCATTAAATGATTACGTCCCGTACTAAGATCTTAGTATATAAAATGTTATATAATTTGATAAAATTCTCAGGAATTTTATCAAATTATATTAAATTATATGAAATTCTATAAAATTTCGCTGTACAGTCATAAAATTTCATAAAATGTTATACAATTTTATAAAATTATATTTATCTATTACGTTCCTAACTCAGATCTTACTTTATAAAATTTTAGAAGATTTTATAAAATTCTGTAAAATTTTATAAAATTGAATAAATCTCTATAAAATTTTGCTGTGAAATTTTATAAAATCTTATAAAATTCAATAAAATTTTATGAAAACATTTTTTCCCGGGTGTATGATATAGGTGGACAAAAGGCGAACATGTCATTCGTGATCACGCCGCCATTTGCTCTAAGGTTATTACCCTGGTTATGTTAAATTGATACAGAGACTTGTGTTTTTGTCGCTTACTTATCCAAGCCTCGTAGCGACCACTACACTCACTCTCTCATGTCAATGCATCATAAGCCTTAAGGACGTTCGATACCGATTTTCGAAATAATACCAAAATTCTGAAATTTTTTTCACCAAAAGCGTTATAAAAAAAAAAGGTTCACAGTTAAAATTTCAAATCGATTCACTACACTGTTTTCGAGAAATAAATTTTCAAAATTCGTACTTATACACGGGCGTAAATGGGAATCATTTTGCAAAGTATTATAGTTTTTGCTACAATAATACCATCGCTATAAATTATTCAGTATCAAATAATTAAACATTTCTGAACACATTAATATTTTTTTTAAGTTTAATCATGGGTTTGTTATTAAATTATTAATGAAATAAGAGGCGAATTTCAGTTAATAACGTCACATATGTCATGAAGCTAAGAAGGCACATTAATAGGTAGGGAAGAGAATTTACTGGTAAAAAAAATATTTTACTTATTTTACCAATTTTCAGCAGGTTATTTACCGGATAAATAATCAAAGCAGTTAATTTTGTTCCGTGGGTGGCGTTGATGTGCGATTGAAGATGTGTACAATGTAGGCTAAAAATTATCAGAAATTATTTATTATCTTTCAATATTATTGAGTTAATAGATAAATAATTAAAAATGATAAATAATAAAAAATTAATTATTACGCCAATAAGCATTGATCAAGGTTATTCGAGGATCTTGTCAAATGCAGCTTTAGTATTGAAATACGACCCTATCTGCAAAGGTCTGATATAGCAAAGTTGGTTGAACAGAAGAATTTGAGATTCATCGACCAAGGTTCGAATCCGCGGCATGTAATTTATTATTTTTTTTATTATACTGAAGTAAGCCGACGTTTTTAATTTTTATTATTTTTTTTTCAATAATTAAATTAAAAAAAAAACATTTTGTTTAAATTGCACTTGAAGTTTTTCAAGTTTTTTACAAATAAAATTTTATTTTTATTTTTTTGTAATAATTTTTTCAATAAAAAAAAATTCTAAAAATTTTTAGATGTCGGCTAACTTAATTTTCATTTTTTTTTTTCATACATAAGAAAAATTAATACACCTAAAAATCATTATAATTTTTTCATTAAATTTTTACAAAGGAATATCGGCAATAAATAACAGAATAACTGCTTCTATTTTTCATTTGACAACAAGTGATTCACTACGCAGAGAACAGTCCGCCATATTGCTTTTAAAACTTAGTATACTAAACTATATACACATTCGACACAAGTAGATATTTATCATTTAAATTAATATTTTACCGGTTAAATAACCAAATAACTTACCGGCTAATAACCGGATATTTTTCCACTCGAATCACTATTAATAGGTCTACCAGAAAAATCTACCTTATGACAACTGAACCATAACCAGTCCTACCACAAGTAACTGTACCACACAATAACTATACCAGTTTCAAACACACATAGCATATGATAAGGTCAGAGTTACTTTTTTGATAGTGTTCCTATGTGGTAGTGTTTTTATTAGATAGGCTTAAAAAATTGTAGAAATGTTTTTTGGTAGTGTATTTAGTTGGCAAAGATTTATTCTGGTATAGTTGAAATGTGGTTGGGTTATTTATGGTAGGCTTCTAAATGGTAGAGATGCTAATGGTAGGCATTTTTATGGGTGACCTTTATTGTGGTAAAGATGTTTATGGTAGCGATTGTTATGGTTGAGTTCGTTACTGGGAGGGTTGTAATCTGGTAGAGTTGTAACGTGAGAGAGTTCTTAAGAGGTAGAATTGTTAATTGGTTGAGATTTTCGTGGGTAGTGTTTGAAACTGGCATAGTTACTTGTGGTAGGCCTGGTTATAGTTCAGTTGTCGTAAGGTAGAGATTTTTCTGGTAGACCTATTAATGTGCCGCTAAGAAACGATGGCAACAGCGTAAAATGACACAACCGCGGGAAATTTGAATGACTAATAAACTTGTAGCATCAGTATCATTTTGACTGTGATTAACCTCTAATACGTCTAGCGTAAAAACTTCTTTTTTCAGTTTTCTTCTTATTTTCGGATTGTTTTGAACGTTTATCATCAACAGCTTCTGAGACTAATTTCCTTTTCCAATATTTCCTCTTTTTAATATTACTTTCTTCCACAACACCTAAAAACAAAAATCAGCTGACATTTTTTTCGGCTTACTCACAAATACACACTACCACATAGTACTCATGTTGGACCTGAGCTCCAGCTAATAATAAACCTTGTGACCAACGATAGTACACAAAAAAATTACTAAACACTAGCACACTGTTGCCGTATTTCTGCGTTCAATTTTTATTCACTTTTTTCAGTAAAAAAAAATGGTGGCACGTCTAAATACCTGAAGACAAATCACCTGCGATAAAATACCCGCGACAAAATACCCGACGACAAAATACCCGACGACAAAATACCCGATGCCAAAATACCCGCAAACCAAAACACCCGCCACATGGTGTGACGCTTTTTGGGACCAAGATAATTCATCCCCGATAATTCATCCCGAAATTCAATTGAAAAAAAAAAAAAAGGAGAAAAAAATCTCTTTGTTTTTTTTTTTCGTGCAAAAAGAGCTCTCAATAAGGGGGTCAAGAGACAAAGCCCCGGTAGGGTTCAGGGACCTAGAGCAATTTTTGACATTTTTTTATGTGTAGGTATATTCTTTTAATTGCACACACACAAAAATCGTGAAAAAAGAGCGCTATGTTTCACAACTTTTTATGTATGGGTACATTGATTTAATTGCACACACACAAAATTTGTATTTAATAATAATAATTGTTATTAGTATTTTATTTTTTCGTGAAAAAAAAAATTTTAATTTTTGAATAATTGAAATATTTTTCGTTATTAGTAAACGTATCTATAGTTTTGAATGCTTAAATTACTTGATAACATATTTATAAATCGAATTACCCGCGGTTCTGTTAAGGATATCAAATCCTAAGTATGCCATCTGTTAGCCATATTTTATAATATTTTATCATTATTATCTCATATGTAATATTTCAAATTCAACCAATACCTGATTAAATCCGCCTAATGATATCACTGCCATCTGTTAGTCTTATTACACACTAATTTTACTTATTAGTTAAGATATGTTACCTCTAATGTATTTTTTATATTTTCTGTGGTAGCGTATAGAAACGAATCCCGGAAAAAATAGACCGAAAAAAATAGACCCTACAATAATACATTTAAAACAAATTTTATTAATAAATTTGAACAAAGTCTCAAATCCAATAACATTTTTCATTGATACCTTGAAATCAGAAAGAAAGAATGAAATTTTTCAATATCTTGAACAGCTTATATAATATCATCACTTCCAAGATTCAATAAATAAAAAATTTATTAAAATGATTTTTGTATTTAAATTTTATAGGTTTTAGACCAACACAAACGCGGTATTCGTGTTGCGCCTTTTTAACATGGTTTTTGTGTGTTTACTCAGAAATAGGCCAACACAAACGCGGGTAATCATGTTGCGCCTTTTTAACATGGTTTGAATCTGTGTTCACACATTTTTTTTTAAATTGACATGGAGGAATTTTACAAAATAAAAAATGCAATTTTTTAGAACAAATTTGTTTGTTAAAGAAAATTAAAAAATTGTAGTGACAACTAAATTCAATGTCATTTAATTTTATTTAATGAATATTAAATTTAATTAATCAATTAATTACGCTGCATTTATTTTCTGATATATATTTTTTTCTTTTTTTTTAACTTTTTAATTGTTTTTAGGGACTGGGGGGGGGGGGGGCTCCGCCCCCAACCCCCCGCCGGGGCTTTGCCCCTGGACCCGACCAGGGCTCCGCCCCCCAATTTTGTGCCCACATATATCGCCACATTTGTAATACAAAATAGTATGTGCAACTCGTGCAACGTTATCGATTACTCGCTTCGCTCGTGCGTTCCACTTCGCAATCGACAACTTGTCGCACTTGTTGTACAATATACTATTGTGAAAGAAACACAGTTTCTGCGGATTTAAACTGGACACATTTGGATCACTTTAACATTTTGGGTCAACTTTACACATTTTCTATACATTGGAAGATTAATCCAAAAAAAAAGATAAATCATCTTCTTCTGAAAATATTTTTTTCCGAAGTCAATTTTTACTGGATCGTTTTTTTCCGGGTCTTTTTATTGCAGGTCTATTTTTTCCAGGTCTATTTTTTCCGGTCTATTTTTTCAGATTACCTATAGAAACACGTGTTTGTTAGCAGTTATTAAAAAATTATTGACTATAATTAATTAAATATCAAAGACTTAATAATAATGCCTTTAAAATTCGTAAAATCTCAAACTGTAAATGAGAAGAGCATTACTTGGCGATGTAACGAACACAATCGTAAATTTGCTTGTTCGGTTATTATTCACACGTCATCATAAGATAAAAATGGTGATTATTATTTTTTTTACTGATCGTATTATTTGTTTTTAATTTTATTCGTTAATTTTAATAATTGTTCCTAATTAACTATATCAATAGGTAATGTTATTGGAGATGTTCCAATACAAAATCATACTGCTGATTTAGCTGATGATAAATCTAAAGCTATTCGGTCTACTTTAAAGCTTTGTGCTGTTAGTGATGATGTTGGACCAATTGGAGTTATTGCCGACGTTGTTAAAAACGTTAAGTCACCGGTTGCAGCGCGTTTGGGTACAATTTCATTACTGCAGCGTACAATTCAGCGTGCTCGACAAAAAAAGGAACCAACAGCTCCAGAAGAAACTCTCGGAGATTTTATTGTGCCTGATGAATTACACCGTACATCTAAGGATGAACAATTCTTGCTGTTTGATAGTGGTGGTCGTAGAAATCGGTTTTTAATTTTTTTCCACGGCTTCTAATTTGATGAAATTGGCTGAATGTGAGATTTGGTGTGGCGATGGAACCTTCCATACTGTACCGGCCATTTTCAAACAGTTATATTCAATCCACGGCGTAGTTGGTGATCATACGATGCCATTTGTATACATTTTGTCTTCAAGTAAATCTAAATCGATTTATTCAATGATTTTGCGTAAATTAAAAGAATTACTCCCTGATGTGATTCATTTGCGTCGTATGCTAACTGATTGTGAGTTAGCTTACATGAATGCATTTAAAACTGTATTTCCTGGTGTTAATATCAGTGGATGTTTGTTTCATTACACACAATGTGTATGGCGACATGTTCAGCACGAGGGTTTACAATCACTTTATAACAAGAACATACGTTTTTCTGAAAATATACGAATGCTCATGGCACTTGCATTCGTTCCAGTTCACGATGTAATTTCAGCGTATGACGTACTAAAAGTAAATTTTAGGTCGATCATGATGACGAATTATGTGGTTTGCTTGATTATTATAAGTCAACATGGATTGGTGTATTGAAACGCAATGAAGTTGATTGTTCGGAGCCTCTATTTGCTATTCAAATATGGAATTGTTATTTGAGCGTTATAAACGATGAACTAAGATCAAATAATGGAATGGAAGGTTGGCATCATTCCTTTAATGATTTAATTAATGTTAATCATGCTAACGTTGCTAAATTTATAAATTTATTGAGATCACAGCAAACACTTGTTGAAATGAAGTTAGTGCAATTAAATACTGGTTTGTTATTACCTAAACGGCGTCTTCTTTACCGTAATTATAATGATCGTATCAAAAAAATTGTGGTTTCATATGATAGCAATAAAAAATTGCAGTACCTTAAAAATATCGCTGGTGTGTTAAAGATATAAACTAATTGAATACTTTATGTTTATTATATTTCATGTTTTATTGATTAAGTTTTATTAATGTAATTACAATTATCATATTGACCGTTGATAATTGACCTTTAATATATATTGATTCAATATTGTATTTAAGTTTTTGTGTACGTTAAATATCATTATTATATTAAATATGATTTTTATTATAATTTTTTTAATTATCTATATTATTAAGAGAATAAGGAAAATTTTGTTCCCGGCATATTTATATGATAGAATTGGTTAATGTTATTAAATTTGGTATCGTTAGAAAGCTTTTGACTTGAATTTGTGCCTTTTCATAGTTTCAACACTTTTTTATTATCAATCATTGAGAAAAATCGATTTATCTGTATCATTCAAATTACATTTAAAATACGCGAGAAAAAATACGATCGTATTTATTTTCTTTAAATAAATTAATATTCTAATTATTCTGTCACTAAATATGGCTGAATGTCACTGGATATATACTTTATTACTTATATCGCGTTACTTATTCCAAAATGACAAAGTTTTATATTTCCATTTGGTTTTAGGAAGCTTCTCAAAGCCAGAGAAGTGTGCATAGAAAAAAAAAGGATTCATTGACACAAAAAATTTTCACTCGCCTAAAGAAAATTTTTACTTTCCCCAATAAATTTTTTGCATTGTGAATTGAAATCAAATAGTTATTTAGAACTAGAAAAAATTTTTTGGTGCAAATAAAATTTTTTGAGGCAAGAAATCCTTTTTTTTGAGTATTTTATAAAATCAGTAGTGATATTTGGGCAGTCACGTAGTGACTGCAGGTTGCTCGTTTTATATAATATACTATATATTTACAATTTTTTTTGTCTAAATACAATATTAAAGGAATTCAACATCTAACAGTATATTATTTATAGATATTTTAGATTGCGAGTATTTCGTCGCGGGTATTTTGTCGTCGGGAGAATTTTTACGCAACCAAAAAAATTATTTTATTAAAAAAAATTGTTTTTATTATTCAATGCAATTATAATCAAAATATATTATATTGATTCCTAAAAGTAAGTCAATTCATAACATATTCTATTAATGAAGTTTGGTGTGTAGGAGTTGTAATCTTGCAAAAATATAATAGAAAATCCTATAACCAGTGGTACCTGTCTTGGCTAGCTCTAGTCCAGGCCACGGTTACTTATAATTAACTTAATTAATTTAATCTTATGAGCTGGGGGGGGCTCGCCTCGTTTCCCTAAAATCGGCGCTTATAAATTATAAAAGGAAAAAAATGCCTGGTGGTTTATTTAGTAAAGATTTGATTTGATTTTATTTTCAAGGAATGTATTTTATTTAATCAAATTTTCCCCACTTTGTTACATGTGAAAATTCCCCAATTTTATTTTATTGAATTAATATTAAGTGAATGAATTCATATAAATCAAATTTTGTATATAAGTTTTGATATTTTAATTTACGCAGGAGAAGACTAACTATAAATTTAATTTGGGGAAGACGGAATCCCACTTACGCTGTACCTTACTGCATGCTCCATCCTTGTATGTGTAGGCGAAAATGACCCTCCGCAGGAGTGGCAGCAACGGTGTAGACCCAATCTTCGGTGATAGAAAATTGCAGGAAACGAACAGCAATGATGTAGCAACACTCACAAATTTTATCGGCACAATTCAATTTTAATTATAACTTTACTAAATGGCCGCGTGTAGAAATTTGACTAGAAATGTATTTATGGCTAATTCGACGTTCTTCAGATAAATATTTTACAATCATTACTGCGGCTATTAATAACGAACAAACAAACTCAAAGATATAAAATAAATTAAATAAAACTGAACACTGGACTCAATGACTAGATATAACTAGACTTATCGTTAGGCCGGCTCAAGTAAATTATCGTGAGCTCTGGGTGTAGAGTAGGGACCTCGCTAAGCGTCATCAGTTCACTATCCTACTGGTCCACTCAGGGTGGTAGCCAGGGCCTAAGTCTTCGAGCAACTGTTTGCTGGCCTTTTTAAAGGAAAATCCTGGAGGCGTGAAACTACCCCACTATTGTCCCAATAGAATTCGATCTAGGAGACCTCTGACATGGCCCCGAGTGACTGATGAGTGTTTATTAACGTAAAATTGTCCTAGTAGATGGCCGTAAGGTAAATTGGACTTTCGCGCTCGATTTTCAAGTCGAAAATCAAAACTGCACTGTTACAATCCACGAGATCCCCTAGAACGATAATCGGTATCGAACCTCCTTAAACTCATGTCGCGACAACCCGATTGTCGAATTATTCACTCCTTCCCTAATAGCCACTTTAGCTTGAAATTGACAGTAATTTAACGTTGAAACTACCTGAAATATGCTACCCAAATGTATCGGCAATTTGACAATAAAAGTTGGAAAGAAAAATTTGCGGTTAATTTTTTCGGGTAGTCATCAGTGATTCATAATTCGATTACCCAGATCTATGTTTTCCCAGGATTCTTTTACTCAGAATTCGTTTACACAGAATTCTTTCACACTGAATTTCTATCACCCATAAATTCTATAATCCAGAATATCTTTAACCCAGAAATCCGAATACACAGGATTTCTTTTACTTAAGCATCCGTTAACACAGATTCCTTTTACCTAGATTTCAAATTTTTCAATTGATAGTTCAACAAAAATTCACTAAATGGCAAATAAATATCTATTTTTGAATAATTAACAAAAATAATTAGCTAACCGGAAAAAAATGTTTTTATAAAATTTTATCGAATTTTATAAGATTTTATAAAATTTCACAGCAAAATTTTATAAAAATTTATACAATTTTATAAAATTTTACAGAATTTTATAAAATCTAAAATTATATAAAATTTTATAGAGTAAGATCTGAGTAAGGAACGTAATAAATAAATATAATTTTATAAAATTGTATAACATTTTATAAAATTGTATATCATTTTATAAAATTGTATAACATTTTATAAAATTGTATAAAATATTATAAAATTTTATGAACTTTTACACAATTTTATAAGACTGCCAAGATAGCAAAATGACGTCTTGATGAGTTCTGAATGAGTTCCTATTTATGATTTGGACGTCTTACCAACATCTTAAAGAAGTCTTTAAGAAGTTCTCAAGATGTCGAATGAGCCACCTAGCGAACTCAGTAAGACGTCTTTAAAAAGAGTTCTCAAAGAGTTCTTTTTTCTGACTTCGCAAATAAGACTTCAATATGAATTTACCATGACGTCTTTCAGGAGCTCTTAATTTTGACTTCATAAAGAAGTTAAAAAAAGAATACATTTAGACGTCACCAAACTGACGTCTTATTTATGGAGTCTTCAAGAATTCTTAATTGAGAGTTCTTAAAAATGACACCTTTAAGAAGTCATAATAAGACTTCTTGAGGACGCCTTCAAAAAGACGTCGTAAAGCAGTCATTCCGACTTGAATGCTGTCTAGGTGTACAGCGAAAATTCATAGAATTTGATATAATTTTATAAAATTTAAGAGAATTTTATCAAATTTTATAAAATTTTATAAATTTTTGTACAATTTCATGAAATCATACAAAATTTTATATAATCTTATACAATTTCATAAACTAAGATCTTAGTAAGAGAAGTAATAATTGTATGAAATTTTATAGTTTTATACGATTTCATAAAATTATATAAAATTGTATACAATTTTATAGTGGGATCTTAGAAGGAAAGTAATAAGTAAATGAAATTTTAAAAAATTGTATAAAATTTGATAAAATTTCACACAATTTTGAGGAATTTTATAAAGTTTATAACCTTAGAAAAATTGTCATATGACAACTGTATGCATGCAGTTTTATCTGATTTCGCTATAAAATTTATTAAAATGTTATAGAAACATTGTCCCCGGGATCTTATTAAATTTTAAAAAATGATTTGATCTGATCACACATGTCTGATTCGTATCATACATATGAATTTATACACCTATATAGTTGTCTATATATAATTAGACCTGATGATCGCGCTCGCTTAATATGAAACCTAAATATATATATGGTCGGGAGAAGCAAAGCTAGGTATTTAAGGAAATACTAAGTTTTTGCCGACTCAAACACTCTAAATCTTTTTTTTTTCTAATGATATTCAAAGCAAATAGACAAAATTTTCAATTGCCATAAAAAAAAATTTTTCATTTTCGCAGGCAAAAATTTGTTAACTATCAATTTAAATTAAATCCTCATTACTCGAGGAAAAGTTCAAAGGTTTCGCAATTAATTCAAAAATATGAGCCATTAAAAATAAATTGATTTAATCAATTTTAAATTTTATGTCCATTAAACAATCGATAGTTGAATTATTCAAATCGTTTTTTTTATATAATATAATTATAAATGAAGTTATATATAACTTAACCTGATCGTGTTTAAGAAATAAGTTCTTATGTCTAATCAATTTTTTTTAATTTAATTTATTTTATTTCATAAATAAATTTACGAAACTCCTCTTTACAAAAACACGCGAAAACGCAGCGTCAGTTTTACCACCATTTATGCGTATAAAAGTAGCGCGACGATTTTTTGCAATAACGATTGACGAATAAATAAAAACTTGTCGTCATTTTCCACCAATGACAACAATTTAATTACTCTCATCAAACATCAATCAAAGTTTTTAAATAGCCTGAGCACCATAGCTCAGGGCCTTAGTCGAATATCAGATCTCGTGATCTTGAGTCCTACGGACCGCGAATAACGAAACAACGAAAATTTCGTGAATCTTATTGCAGGAATCCGCGTTTGCGTTGAAAAGTCAATAAGAGAATATTAATCTTTTTAATAAGAACCCTATTGCAGGAATTCGCGTTTGCGTTGAAAAGTCAATCGGGAATATTTAAATAATAATTCTATATAAAATCAATTAATATTACTGCAGGAATCCGCGTTTGAGTTGAAAAGTCAGTAAGATATTTAAACTAAAAATCTACTAAATTTAGTTATTGCAGGAATCCGCGTTTGCGTTGAAAAGTCAATAACTAAATCTAAATTATCTATAAAAATTCTCAAACATCGATTAAAAATTCGATTCGATGGAATAGTGATACAAAATTAAATATAGATTGTAATCCAATCTCGAATCGATTCAGTTTTGCGCATAATAGCTTTAGAGCGCAACAAAGACGCATAATACAATAAAATTGTATTCTTAAAAATTGTGAAAAGTTATAGTAAATAAGTGAAGTTCAATTGAAAAAGGTGTAATTGAAACGTTTAATAAAAAGACTAGAGATCAAAACTTCAACCTTGAGAGTTTCATTCGAAAGTAGCACATAAGACTTTATCCTACAACCCCAACCGCGTCCATTCTACCAAATCCTTCAAGAGGAGGCCGAGTGAGCTGCAAAGTTCTGGAGGGATAAAAGCCTGCCGGGTTAGAAGAAAGAATCATCTAAAGGTAAGTGAGAGAAAATTTTATTATCCTTTCTCTCTGTTGATCGACTTATAAATGCAACGTTGACCAAGCTCGAAGGCGTTTGGGTTCGTACACTCTCCGAAAAACCCACAATAAATAATAAATATAGAAAGAGAAAATCTTCCTCGTATTCTTTATAGTTGTCCGCTTCCTCCAAATCGCTCATTAAATTTTACTATCGCTACCAAAGGGAGAAATCCCGGATAATTAATTTAAATTACAGCAGCGGACATAACAAAGTCATATTCGCAATAATGTGAGAATTATTATAGTTATATTATATTATTATAAATGACTGCTTTGAACATGCCTGGCCAGGTCTGGTCAGACCCGGTCATTTTTCATATCTGATCAGACATGAAGACTCATGCCTGTTTATATCTGATCAGATCTGATCATTTTTTCCCGAGCTTTCATTAGTAGGCTTTCCTGATGGTACCCATTCTCTGTATAAAATCGCGCCGAGTACACGCTTAAAACTTTTTACAAGTAAATAAAAAAATTCTTTTTTACAAAAGAAAAATTTTAATCGAAAAAACCCCATTACAATTCAAAATCATAGAAAACATTTTGATAAAATTTTCAAAAAAATTGAATAAAAAAATTTCTAAGTACTTGGTGTATCTATAAAATAAAAAAAAAATGAAATCTCAATTTTATTGGAAATTTATTTGTATGCGAAATCAATTCTAGAAATTAATTTTGCTTTAACAAATTCAGTAACACGCACCAAGTAGATTGGAATTTTTTTGAAATTTTATGAAAACGTTCTCCATGATTTTGAATCAAATTAGGTACTTCTTATTTTTTCGATTTAATTTTTGTTTTCTGTAAAAAAGAATTCTTTCTTACTTGTAAAAAATTTTAAATCCGTACTTGGCGCGATTTTATACAGAGATTCTGTTTTTTGGTAGGATATATATTCATGTACTGATATAGTGTATAAAATCTTTTGTGTGAATTTATCAATTAATATAACAAAAATTTAAAACCTCAAATCAATTAATATGTGTACTTATGAGCCTGGATTAAACAAAAAATATAGAATTATTTAGTTATCAGCTTATTATAAACAAAGGCCACGAATCTTTTTGTAGCTCCACTTTTTTTCTATTATATACCCTGATAAAAATAAATGATTTGGAATAATTCAGCACAATTTGAAATGATTTAAAATAATTTGAATCGACTAATATATAGATAAATATACACTTAACATGGATCAAATTATTTTGCTTAATCAGGGTAGTTGGATCCGTTCTCCTGCAATGTATCGATCCACTTCGAGATCTGCCGCAGTATCCACACGGTAATCATAATTCATTGAACTAAATTCAACAGTATACATTTAAATGTTTACTTGTAGACATATATTAATTTAATATTAAATTACCAAATAGTTTTATTGTTAGGTTCAAATTGACTATTTAAATAATTATATTTACCAATAACAGCTTGTATAAATACAATCTGCGGCCTTGGGAAAAAGCGGCACAAGTGGTTTTGCTTTATTACCACTTACACGAGGTTCGACAGCCATTGTTTGCTTACAAACTCATGTGAGACCTTATGCAATTGTGATAACTTATAAAGTTTAAAGCTATAGTCAAATTTTATTTTCACTCCACTACATTGATGGTAATAATCATTTGACTCAACATTTTACGAGCAATAACAAAAGGTAGTACGCGACTAATCTTATGAAACATTACTTAATATGTACTAATAAATTATATAGATGCCTTTGTTATAGCAATAAAACTTGTTCTTTATTTACTGACTACTTTACATCTCGTGAGTCAGAGTATAGTTTCAATGAGTACACAGTACCCACAGTACAATACACACTAACCACACTACCAAACTGTTGGTGGCTATTCCTTTACAGTATATGTAACCCCTTCTTAACTTTCTATACATTAATACATTTATCTAGGACAATTTCCATACACGCATGCGTTCTCTTAATGTTTATATGATTTAATAATAAATAAATCAAGTACATTTAATTGTTTTTTAAATAATTTTAATACTTTTACATTTACTATTTAACTATATAAGCTATTGAAATTTTTTTTGTTTTATATTTTACTTTTAAGAGTTAAATTCTTAAATATAAGTATAGGTTATATGTTTGCCTCCCTATCCAAAAATTCCCATAGAATCCACTCAACTGCGACAAAAACCGCATAGAATCCTATAGACTGTATTGGTTTCTATGCGGTTTTTGTCGCAGTTAAGTGGACTCTATGGGAATTTTTGGATAGGGCTGCTGTTACAATTTGAGTACAATTTTTTTTGAATAAATGTAAAAAAGTATCTCAAAGATCTATGAAATTACATTTATCCATAAGGCAAATGATTTTTTTTTCATTTATAATTATTTTTTTCATGACAAATAAATTAAAGGTGCATAAAAAATAATAACTTAATATCATAAGAAATGTAAAAAAAAAATAATGCATGAAATTAAATGTTTTTATTTTGTTATTTTAAACCGGTAGAACCAAATCCACCTTCTCCTCTTTTAGTTGAGTTTAATGATGAAAGTTCTTCAAGTTCCGAATACTCAATTTTTTCACAAATTAATTGAGCCACTCTATCACCGGCAGCAACTTTGAAATTTTCGTCACTATGATTAAAAAGTACGACGCCAACGTTACCTCTAATAAAACCAAAAATATAAGAATTTGTTTATATTTTTAATGTTATAAATTATTTATAAAATTATTAATTACCTGTAATCCGCATCAATAACTCCAGCACCAACATCGAGGTGATGTTTCCAAGCAAGTCCTGATCTTGGTGCTACTCTACCATAAGTTCCTATAGGTACTTCAATTTGAATGTCGGTCTTTATTAATTCTTTTCCTCGAGCCGGGATTACATAATCATATGCACTGTTTATTAAAAATTAAAAAAAAAGTAATAATAATAATAATAATAATAATAATAATAATAATAATAATAATAATAATAATAATAAAAGATAAACAATTGCGTTTAAAACATAACCAACAGATATTTTACGAACCTACGTAGATCATATCCAGCAGCTAAGGCTGATCCTTTTATTGGAGCAAATGCTTTGTCAGTAAGTTTCGCAAATTTTAATGTGCAATTATTATTTGACGACATTTTTTAACACAATTAAGTTAATTTTAGTTTTTAAAAACTTTCAACAACGCGTGAGTCAGGATAAGTATAAACAAAAGCATTAAATTGGCGGGGTTTCATATTAAAGAGCATGCGCGATGCACCTTCATATTGGGTAGAAGTACCATTTGTGGCCACTGCTCCATTTTTGGACGTCTAATAAGGTAAAGTACCCAGTACTTGAACCGTTTTCAAAGTGAAATCCATTTAACCATGATTTTGGCAAATAAAAATTAATTAAATCGATAAAGCAAATGTTACTTATAAAAATAGAGACATTTTTAAATCTATTAAAAAAAAAAAAAAAATTAATAAAACCTTTTTGCAAGGTTTTTAAAATTTACTAAAGAAGCAGTATAGTACTTGAACTATCTATTTAAACATGCCGCAGTAGTTGAACACTCTGAGACCAATACTTGAACAAGTATAAGATACAGTGTAAGATACAAGTATGAGATACAGATTACAGTTCGAAAATCAATAAAAACTCATCAAACTTTTAATTTTATAAATTTAATTATATGTAATTTAATGATGACTAGTGAATAATGTTATTAAAAATTTATAATACTCTAGTTAATAGAAAATTAATAATTTATTTATTTATATTGACGAACACAAAGAATATTAACAAATAAATTTATTAAATAATATAGACAAAATTTTTTACTTGCAATTTGTCAGTTTATTTTTCTATTTTATTTGATTTCTTGAACATAAAACACTAAAATTATCAGATGTCCTCAACTTGGCTGTCATTTCAAACAGGGTTGCCAGATTGGGCTACTTATTGCGAATTGGGCGATTTTCTCTATGCATTCGCTACTAAATTAAAGTTTGGGCTACAAGTCGCAATTTGGGTGATTTTTAATGTTTCAAGATTGGAAATAACCTTAGTCATTATTTTCAAAAATTATTTTTAATTTCCACTTGTCAAAGACTTAAATCAAACATAATTTCAATTCAGTATGTTCATATAAAAAAATTGTGTTTATTATGGACACTTGCATTCAAACATTTAATTTCTTTCGTCTCAGTTCAGTTCGTTGGGATCTTGGTTTTGACTAGTAATTTTATTTTTTATAAGAAATTATAAATTTAATCGCGGGTGATAATTTCATCATAACTGTTGAAAGTAAATTGTTATTCTATTTTTAACAATCAGATAAAGAAATATGTATACATTTAATGTTAATTAAAACCTTCATCTACGATATTCTGCTTTTTGCACTAAAAAATAATTAATAATTTGCAAAAAATTATTATAAATTTTGATTAAGATTATTTTTTCATCAAATTTATCCTGAAAATATCCTATAATTTTTCACAACATAAAAGATAATTACAATAATACTTTTTAAAACATTAATTCCAATTTAAGCGGTAAATTATAGTGTACTCTTATTGGCTAATAGAGAATAAATTTTAAGCCAACAGCATTATTTTAAATTTAAAAATGATTGGGCGACTTGCTAAAATATTTCGCTACTTTTGATCATAGATGGGGCGACTCGGATCAAAATTTTCTGGCAACCCTGATTTAAAATATTTATGTTACCTATTGCTGAATGCTTAGGTTAGAATCTTGTAAATAGTTTATATTTATAAAATATGCAACATTTCACTTCAAATAACTTTTATTTATAACATTTATCAATAAAAAAAATTATTAAAATAATTAATTGATTGTTTTTATTTTTTAAAATCAATTAAATCACATTATAGTAACTTGTTCAACTACTGCTGCATGTCGAAAAACATAGGACCTATACTTGAATATTTTACGTGATCGTTCTTCAAGTATCGGGTACGACTTAAAAAACTAGGAGGTATAGTTGAACGATGAAATTTATTATTAAAAAAATAATTTTTTGACCTCGTAAAAAATGTATTATGTCTAAAAAAAGTCTATTTTATGTACTGGTAGCATTTTTTTTACTAAAAATATTTATGTAATGTACTTTTTGCCAATTATTTATTCAATCACTTTGAATCGTTTTTATGAGAAAAGAAGCATCAATCGGTCATTCATTGTATGGTAGTATTAAATTCAATAAAATTATAATTATTTCCGTGTATGAAATGAAAAAATATTTATTGCAATTACTTCCTAAATTTTCAAAGAATATTGCAATACAAAGATTTCTTATATTTAACGCTAAAATTTTTAAATAATTCAACTTATATAAATTTGTTCCAGTACTGGTCCCATTTTCAGAGATGTTCAAGTACTGGGTATTTTACCTTAGTTTATTTTAATAAATGAAAAAGTATTAGAAAACAATTCTATTGTAATAATGTGATAAAAGTATCGAACACATTTGAAAAATTAATTATATTCTTGCGTATTTTATAAATTATTTTATTCAAAATATCTGTGGCCAAAACTGGCCCTAAAGTGGCCAAAAATGGTACTTCTACCCTATTATAGCAAAAAAAATCTGGGCGTCGGTTGGCCCTGCGGACCAGCCCCAAAACTTCCCGCTGTTTTCGAGCTCAACGAGCTTGAAAGCATCACTGTGAATATATTTTCGAGCTCGAAAATGTCTTTACATGCAATAATTTTTTTATGAGCTTTTCAAGCTCTAACAAGTTACGTTTTATGCTAGAATTTGAAAAGTTAAGAATCGAAAATCATTATTGAAGAAGCGGCTGTTCAATTTTTATTGCCGAAATAAATGTATTGAGGCAGAAATCAATGTCAGTGATCAAAATCAAGATTTGAATGAGTTGTCTTATTAGGTCAGAGCAATAATAAATAAAATATCTGAGAAAAATATCAAAAACCGAGTTTTTTTTATTTCTTGCCGACAATATGATTAAATCTAAAGAACAAGTTCGATGAAATTATATGATGATCGAAAGAGACTATAAAGAGAAAGAGTTGGTATGATTTCAAACACATTTTAGCACATTATATTTTGATTTATCCGGAAAAAATAACATTTCATGTTATTCTTTTAACGTTTAAGCGCCGATAGCTTTTGAACTAATAAACCGATTTTGATGTTTGAGGTAGCAATCGACGTGTTTTATTGAAATCTAAAGCTGATTAAAATTTGGAATCGATCAGGTCAGTCTTCGAAAATATTTGGAAAAACCCGTTTTTCACCATTTCTTTCTCCAACGATATCTCTCGAACGAATGAACCGATTGAGATGTTTGAGGTCGCATTCAACGCGGATTATAAAGTTCTAGAGCTGATCAGATTTTGAAGTCGATCGTTCAACTCGTTTCTGAGAAATTAATAGAAAACTTAAAAAAAAAAATTTTTTTTTCCGTAATTCGCAAAAATTTTCGAGTCTACTCTATCGAATGATCTGAAATTTTCAGGAAAGTTGATGGCCAACAAGCTCTTTTGATTGCCACCTTAACCATCTAAATCGGTTAATTAGTTAAAAAGTTATAAACCATTCACACACATACATACACACACGCACACATACATACATACAGACACTCGGACATCATTCTGAAAATAGTCAGAATAGCTTCCTAGGACCTTAAAACGTCGATATCTGATGGAAACTCGATTTTCGAAAATCGGGGTGAAAACAATAATATCCCGAAATTTTTGAAAATTATCGATTTTCTTGGCGGGAAGTTAAAAAATTTTTTTTTGGCTGATTGGGGTGCCGTGATTTTGTTCTAATGACGATATTACAGAAACAAAAATTGTAGATACTTTTTGATGTAGTATTACAGTGGAAAAGATTATAGTACGAATAGAATTCAAGCAATGAAAGTACTTGATTGAGAAGGACATGTCCAGAAAAAATAATCCTACAAGGATTTTTTCCGGTAACAATTGTTTTTTCTCGTTGTTTATATTGTTTCGAACAACTCCACAAAATTTCAAATCGTTATACAAATTTGTTCACCTCAGCATGTATCTGAAATCTTTGTTTGACTGTACTATAATATTCAATAACAATTTATAAATCGAAAAATTACTTTTGAAATGATCTTTCATAATCCGTAATGGCTCCAATTAAAAAATTTATATTTAATTAACTTTGAAACATAAAATGATCTTCAGTGTATGATTTTTGTGATTCTGAATTTTAAGGAGTAACGACAAACTATTTTTGATTCAATTTCATGCGTCGATAAAGATTGTAGACCTTAACTCAGGCTTAAAAATTTCATGTTTAAAAAAAAATGTAATTCGTCTCCGAGAATAATAGTTTGAAAATCCTAATTTACTGTATAAGTCCAACAAAAGTAATCCCGCTATTTCTCTGAATATGAAAAAAAGAATGGTTGACATTTTACCTTAAATCTAAATTTATAGCTATTAAAATTTTTATTCTTTTCATTACAAGTGAATTTTAGATCACAAGTAAGGGAATGACCTCTAAAATAATTAAACGAATATTTTCTTGCTCCGTTCTATTCATACTAAATTATCTCCGAAATAAAATTCAGATATCAAAACGAAATTGAAAACGACAAAATTAATGATAGCTTTATTTTTAATTTACTTGTATTATAAATATTTTAAATAAAATACAATTTATATAGTTTATATTTAATTAGCGCAATATGTATAATAAATTAAAATGATAGGAAATAAATAAATACTTGACTTGTTTTGTGTTGAATTAAATTTTATTGTTTTCACGATAATCTGTAATTTAATTATCCATGACCAACTTGACTGCTGATATTAATTATTATTTAAGTATCAATGAAATAACATGAATGGCCACGAAGAAGTTATAAAAAATAATTATTATTAGTAACAGATACTTATTTTTTTTTAACCGTTTGACAGTTTTTTTTTGTTTTAATTTATTTTCAATTATTCTAAATATATTTTCAATTAGAACAAAAAACCAATGCGCATTTTTCTAATACATACCATAACAATAAATCACATGAGGATATTCTTTTCGGTCATAAAATTGATTGGCTAAGTATTACAATAGTTTGTAAAAATTTAACTATTGAAACAAAATCCTCCAGTTGAAAAAGTAAATCTATTAAATTCATTATGTAGCATATAATATTAGTAAAATTACCGCCTTAACATTGAATAATAAATGCTATTGATAGAAATACCTACAACAACAACAACAACAAAAATAAAATAAGTTTACCTCACTAGCATTTTTATGATCTTGTCAAGAAACAATTATAAATATAAAGTAAAGGATGAGAGGGTAGATAAAACATTTAAAATATAAGATTAATCATAATATTAAATAAATTATGTAATTCAAGAGTTAATAAGAATATTCTGTTTTCATTTGAAATTTTCAATAATGTTAGTTAAACTTTTTAGATTTACAAATTATGTCCATATTAGCAATATCGATGATAAAAATCTAAAAATTAAAATATAGACCTGTTACCAGTTCTATTTTAGATATCTATATTTTCGTTATTTTCGATCATCAAATATTAAATATTCTCTACTTAAATTTAATTTTTTGATTCTATTAGTTAACAATTAGTGAAGCCTAAATAAATAATTCAAACAATCGTACACTCTCACCCTGTTACTAATAATTAATGAAATTAGATTAAACTAATGGAATCAATGATTCGGAAGGATTGAAAATCAAGGTTAGTTTTATATTTAACATTCAACACCAAAAAGGCTTCCTATTTCATAGTGTTATTTTTTTTCTGTTTTTGATAAATAAAATTTATGATGCTTGTTAATATTTATGTAGAAATCAATCATCGACGGTAACAATAAGCATATCTTATCAAGTTACATACATATTTACATGGCTCCCAGCGAACATAATACTGGTGCTTCATATTATTTTGGCCGTAATTACATGCGTGAATTTCAACTGTGTAGTTACAATGTAAATCAAATGATTATCACGCACAAATAACAAATTACGGTTTCCCACTAATGTCAAATTTAGAGCGCACATAGAAATAATAATAATAATAATAATAATAATAATAATAATAATAATAATAATAATAATAATAATAATAATAATAATAGAAGTAACATTGATTAATAATAATAATAATAATAATAATAATAATAATAATAATAGAAATAACATTGATTAATAATAATTCCAGGTCTTTTTTCTGTTATTTTTCTCCTCTCTCAGAGGGCCAACGAATTGATTTACAGAACCGTAATGAATTAATGTAGGCGTAAATTTGGATAGACCGTTGGCACGATTATTGTTGTTCGTAATTTTTTGTAGCACACGGTGCACTGATGATGAATATCTTCTTGCACCTTTGAGCATTGTCTAATTATGTATAGAAATTGCCTGAAATTCTATAACATTTATATAATTTCAGATTAGTCTCTTGTGTATTCTCGCCAATTCTTGTTCCTACGTATCCCTAAAAATAAAAAAGTAATGCCAATAAAAGTAATGTTATGTAATTTTTATTTAAGATAAATAAAAATAATTATTATTTACCGTAATACAATTTTTTCCATAATCATAGATAGCCTACTATCTGAATGGTTTGCTGGAAGTAAGGCCTTAAAGATTTCTCTAACAAAAATTTCATTAATACCTGGCGACGTACGTTCAGCCAGTTCAAAGGCACTTCTCAGCTCATCAATTGATCCATTATTTCTAGTTACAGCATTATCGCCATTATTGTCCCTCGATGAATATTGATACTTGCCCTGAAGCTCCGAAAGTAACGGCAAAATAACAGCAGTAAGTGTTGCACTGCGTGTATGTTTTTGCTCTTGTGAGCTCCTTGGTCTTTGTTTATCCTCATTTGATTTATGATCAGTCATTGGCAAAACAGATACATCAGATTTGCTATTTCTTTTTTCACGAGGATTATTTTCTCGATCTCTGACATCATGAATTTCTTTTGACTCTTGTGATTCACGAGATTCTCGACTGTCTTTATTCTCTCGAAGATCCACCGGAGGTGGAGGCGCTGCATCATAAGGTCGGGACGGTATATTATGTTTTATTTGTACATCACGTGATGAATCACGCGAATCATTTCGATAATTGGTTATTGGCGAGTCTTTTGGCGGCGACTTTGCACCACCATTTGCGTGCGATTTAACCTGCTGTTGACTATGACCAATTGATCTATGATTTGGAGTATAACTCACCAAGGACAACTGATCGTCCAGGGCCGGTATTGCATGTGATGTGGAAGTTTTTGTACCATGTGGACCTTTAACAGTCATTATCCACGGTTCATCCATATCACTATCTTGCTTAGATTCTTCAGAATCCGAATTTTCACTTTCTGTTTCAGATTCTTCACTACGCTGTGATTTCCATTTTTTATATCTATCTATAAGATCGATCAGATACGAATTTTTCTTGGCTTTGCGAATAAATTGAAACTTCAAAAGTTCTTTTGCTGTAGGTCTATTTTCTGGATCTTTGTTCAAACATGCCTCTACAAATTCTTTGAACTGTTTCGTGTAATTACCCGTTAATTGAGGTGGATTATTTTTCGGAATTAAAAAGAGTACACGCATTGGATGAAGTTCACTATTTGGTGGTTCACCTTTTGCCAATTCAATAGCTGTAATTCCTAAAGACCAAATATCCGCCTAAAAATTGATAAAACAAATCATTTTAGTTTTGTCTATTCAACGAATGAAAAATAAGTGAACAGATAATTCACCTTAGAATCGTAGGCCGATTGTTTAATTACTTCTGGTGCCATCCAAAAAGGCGTTCCAACGAATGTATTTCTTTTGCTAGTCGTATTAGTTAATTGACCAGCAACACCAAAGTCTGCTAATTTAACATCTCCCATTTCACTTAATAAAACGTTAGCTGCTTTTATATCACGATGTAATTTACGTTCACTGTGAAGATAATCAAGACCTTTGAGTACTTCACGGAGAATCACAGCAATATGCATTTCTTCAAAGCTTCCAGCCTTCATAAGATCTAGAGCAGAACCACCACCTAAGTATTCCATGATAATCCAGAGCTTAGTACCCTGTAAATCATAAATAATTTTTTATTATGTATTTTATCTATTGAGCTACTTGGAATATACAATTTAAAATCTATGCATAAAGATTAATTAAAATTTTCTATTTTTAAATAATGTGAAAAAAATATATGCAATTTGTTTACTGATTGTATACAATGAGAAAAAAAATAGACATATCGAAGAAGCGAGGCACAGAAAACCGTGCCACCGGGTACACACGATATAATTATATCTAGTCGTTGATGGGTCAGTCCCTGTGATGCCTCGTTGAGCGATGAGGCCACTGACGGGACCAGCATAACCATCCAATGAGGATTATCACAAGGACGATATATCGCGTATAAATAACTTATTATCGAGAAATCAACTTCAAACCATTGAATCGAACAAGGCTTAGAGATTATTTTTTACGATCGTGCGTCATCATTAAAAATGAAATAACTTGATCGAATGTTAATTATAATATAAGAAATTCAAAAATTCAACTCTAATAATATTATGATTAAGCAAGTCTTAAATAATCAAAAACTTTTAATAAACTATAATCAGTGCATACCTTGAGATAAGATCCATAATATTTAGTGACGTAAGGGCTGTCGCATTGCGACAGCACCATAATTTCTTGCTGGATATCTTCGATTTCATCTTCAGCTTCTTCTAAATCAATTATTTTTATTGCCACGATTTGTTGAGTTCTGTTATCAATTCCTTTAAATACTTCTCCAAAACTACCTTTTCCGATTCTTTCTTGTTTTGTAAATATTAGCTCGGGATCAACCTTCTGTAACAAAAAATTTTACAAATTAAGACATTATTATTATTTACTCAAAATCTATTAATTATATGATTTTAAATTTAAAAAGAATCAATAAGTTGTGTTAATAATGCTTTTTGACTTGGCTTTATTTTAGCAGATAAATCAATATTATAGAAAAATCGATGAACAAGTTAATTTTTATAAAAGTTGCTTTCATGTTATTCAAGTCCTTTACGACGACTATTAAATTTCTGGTAAAAGTGAAAGTAAAGTTTAAGAAAAAAAGTATTTTTTTTTACTCTCTGTTTAATCTTTTTTATATAGAATATTTGGGAACCAATAAAATGTATTCCTATAACGCATTTGCACTCATCTCTCATCATTTTTATAGTGTTGACTTCTAGTAAACTTCTCAACATTCTCAAACGAGCCTCATAAGACATTAACAGGTTACTTTCAAAGACACTCGTGAACAGAATAAAACAGAATTTCTTTACATTCCAATTTTAACATTCATTGCCAATGTATGCTGCATAAATATAGATAATTATTTGTTATCATTAGATATTTATTTTCTATCAATTTAAATCATTAATAAATTTGTTATCAGTAATTAGACAGAAAAAAAAATAAGTAATCGATTGAAGCCATCGATTGTTGATAAATCGTTGACTCACCGAAGGTGTTGTGCATCTTCCAGAGCTATTAACATGCGTGCGTGGAAGTGAATTACTCTTTTGGTTATGATAATTGTTTCTTTGAGTAATAGGCGGTGGCGGAGGATGAGAAAAAGGTCTACTGCCTCTTCCAGTCATATGTTGTTGCTGTGTATGTAAGTGCGGTTGTGAAACATGATACTGATTCCAGGATTGACGTGATATATAACCAGCATATCCGCCGGAAATAAATTGTGCCGATCCGCTGAGATGAGGCGGTGCTATCACCGCCATTTGCTGAGCTTCACCATTGTTTCTCATTGTTTTATTATTATTATTACTAACTATTTTTATCTTTTTAAGTTAGCAAAAACTAATCTCTTTGATTACTTTTTCATTTAAAGCGTAATTATAGCACACCTGTAACTTTGTGTTGCTTTTTGTTTGCATTCTGTTATCCTCTTTTATGAATGTATATGTACATGTATAGTTATATTTTGAATACTGTGTATATTATTGTTATTTTTTTAATTTCATCTATTAATGGATGTAACAGAAAGATTAATACAACATAATGTTGTAATCTCAGCGTAAAATGATTCCTATCTTGAGAATTAATTCAGGGTGAAAGTATATAAACGGTTTCAACCATGTCGATGGTTATTAAATTTATAATCGGTAAAAATTTTATTTTATGTATTCTTTGAATAGTCTAAGAAGTAAGGTTAGGATTATGCACTAAAATTGATTGAATACAGTTGGATGATTTTCGGGAAAAGTCGGAAATATTCATAACGTGTGTAACTCAACGTTGGATAATCACTGGTAGCAGATGTATGAGTAATTTTATGCTCTGAATAATCTAACCAACCATAGAAACTATAATCTGTATGCATGAAATAATAATATAATCAAAACTACACATCCCGTATGGTAATATTTATAAATTATTAAAATATTTTAGTTTAAAAAAATATCAAATGCTTATTTAATCAATTTTATATACCTTTTATTACACGACAATTAATAACAGTAATACAAAAAATTTACGTTAATTGCAATTTATTTCAGCGAAACTATATTTGGATAATAAAAAAATAAATCATAAAAAGAATAATGTCTTCAAGAATTATGAAACTTTTTAGAAAAATATATATATGTATAAATATATGTATATATATATATATACACATATATTTATACATATATATATATATATATATATATATATATAGTACAAGGTAAGCACAAGTCGGAGTATCGAGTATAATCACATTTATGGCGTTGCACATAAAATAAACATTTTCCAAACAAAATTTATATTTTCACACAAAATTATATTGTGTTACTTACGACTACATTTTAATTACAATTTGTAGCGATTAAAACTATTAAAAGCACGTAAAAATTATGAACGTGTTCACAAATAGTTACATGAAATGCGTTTAGCTACAATTCCGTGAGTGGCTTAGGAATCAACTGACAACTCGGGCAACCGCGATCGCGTGAAGAAGGCGCGGGAGTTCTTGTCCACAGTGTAGTGCCTGACAACACTTAAGTTTTACTGAAGAGGGGCAAAACAACCGGAACTCCAAATGATTATATTCTTTATTAACTGAACACCCGGTATCTGTAATATTGTTCTATATGGTGACGCATTTTTTCCAGACCATATTACCGATTTCAGGGTATATTTTATGCAAAACACTTTTCTTATAACATTAAGTTTTAATATTCTGTGAAAAAAAAGTTGTTGTGCAAAAGAAAAGATTCATAAGGTCAGATTATAAAAAAAAAAAAAAAAAAAAAAAAAAAAAAAAAAAAAAAAATGTATTGAAGCCCATAGACTTTCTTGAAGACGAGCAAAAATTTGGAAATTTTTTTTGCGTCAGTATTCTTAGGATTACTCCGAAACCGTGCGTGATAACAAAATTTGAAGTCCAGATTTCAGAAATAGAAACTTGAGGCTACAATTTGCTTTTTTTATTTTTACTCTACGGCCGTTTTTCACCGAGTTATAGCATGTTGAAAATCACTCAAAAATTGGGATTTTTTTTATATTCCTTAATTTTTGTGACCAGTGTATTAATGTCACTGGACTATATTTTACTCTACTAGTGAGTAATATTTTAACAGCAGATATAGTGGTATAATTATATGACTTTATACTCTGTTGGGATCCCATATTTAATCGGTTATCGTGGATATTTTATCTTAATCTACCAATTTTTATTCTACGTGTATTAATTTTTACTCCCCAATATACCATTTCTTTAAACCTATTAATTTTATGATGAAAAATTACTTGTAACTCGAATAAAATTTTGAATCTATTCATATATTTTTTACTCTAAACTGCAGAGTAATAATTCAGTAGTCATCGTTAATCTTCGGTTAATATCGGCTTCTATTAAATGTCTTTTATTTTTCTCGCGACAATTTACATGTTCTGCACACAAACGCATGATTGGTGTTACATTTTGGAAATTCTCCAATATTAATTTAATACTTAAAAATTAATTTTTTATTGTTTATACACAATGGTTACTGATCCTGGTCACAACACCACTGTTACATACTGGGAATTCTCTAATTTAACTTAACTATTTAAAAATTGTTTTTATTGTTTATTTTTATGAACAATGGTTGCTAATCCTGGTCACAGTACCACTGTTACATACTGGGAAATTTCCAATATTAATTTTATTTATTTAATGTCCAGGTTTGGCTTCGTTGGAGTGTCTATAGACCCCGGGGTTGGCCCTGGTCATCGATTATTCGATTAATTATTCTTTATTTTTTTATTAAATTTCGCGATTTAATTAATTTTTGTTGCCGATTCCAAATCCATATAATTATCATAGCAGCAGGTGAATGGTAGGAAATTCGGCAGGAAACCCGAACTGCTGTTGAGCGCTCAAGGTTATAGGACAGGGTGGAACTGTTGATAAGCGCTCGCCGCTAGGTGGTAGTAATGTTATGGATAGGCCATGGTGTAGGTGAAAATATCGGGGGTGCCAATCGGCACCCCACAGTAAGGTTGAATTTAGAATTCATTTTAATTTATTAATTACGTATGGAGTGCAAAACAGAGGAGGTTCGAGCTCCATGAGCTCTTTCCAAAGACTGACTTTTGTCATTATAAAAATATAATAAAGCCAACAGAGTTGACAAAATGTTGATGCTGCATCTCAGGTTCCCTGTGAGAGAATCGTCGTGGCTCGGGTCTCATGCATCGTCATCTGTTTTGACTACCCGCGAGCCACGGCGACTCGCTTTTCGTAACCGATTTCCGTTACATTGCATAAAATTAATTTATTAAAAAAAATTAATTAAATTTAATCGATAAAATATCACGGAAACGTAATACCTCCCGACATAAGCAAGTCGCAGCGTTTTAAATGAATAACGCTACGACTGAAATAAAATTTAATGACTCGATATAATCCAAATGAAATGTATGATTGACTCTATACAAACTAAAATTGAATATATGAATGAATCTATATAAACTAAAGTTCTGTATTAATTTTTAATATTGTAAAGAAGTTTTTAGCTTTAAAATTTCCATCAAAACCTGAGATGCGTTAATTTATAAGTTACAAGTATATAAATCTTAAATAATTAACTATAATATTCATTTTTATAAAACAAGTTGAATATAAATTTCAAAATTCTGACAGTCTACTTCTTGACATATTTAGTTTCATTTCGAACTACAATAAAGTACAAGTGAAATTTAACAATAAAAAAAATTAAATTCGTTTTAATGGTTGATCTGGTGGCTTCTGAATAGTAGTTTTTGTCGATCTAATTCTCCGTGTTGAGTAGATATCGGTGATCGAATCTTGAAGTCACAGTCAATGATTCCCAGGACATTCGTCTTGACATTTGAACTTGCCGGCTCAGCAATAAGTTGCTGGGCTTCCATAACCTGACTGTATTTGGACATGATTGTTGAATCCGCAAGTATCCTTTGTCGAGGTCGGCATTCCAACTGTTTTAGCAAAACAATGGATGCCTTTAATATTCATAAATATAAATAACTCAACGTGTATAAATTTAACGTTTATACACGCGAATGAACAGCTCGAAGTACTGTTGATGATCGCAAACTTGTCATCTATGCTGATAGTTTTCGTCACCATACATCGTCGATGTTTGGAAAAATGAAATCATTTTCACTGCACAACCAAATTGAGCCTTTTCGATAAAACGATAGTTCACTTGGAAATAGTTTCAAATTAAATTTAAATACAGAATAATTCTTCGACTTTTTAGCATCCAAAAGAATTAAAAAGGAATCATTAATGTTTAATCTTTTTCGATACGAATTTATGCTTATTTTAAAATATTTAATATTTGTGTCGTTCAATTTGATCTCCGATAATTTACATTTATCCGGAGGTTTTTTCAATCTTACTTTACAGATACCTTTTTTATATATATTCATGATAAAACAAAATCTTAAACCCTCATTCGAGTACGAGCAGTCGAGCTGGTCGGACGCGTGTGTATGGTTTAGTATGCGATAAATTCGTAAGGCGATTATAATAGATAAAGTGTAGTGCAAAGGAAAAGTGTTCAAATATTTGTGTATCCAGAAGGCCAAGCAACCTTTCTAATTAGGATATCTTCTGAGTACAGAAGACCCAATCTTCTGAGTACAGAAGAATTAACTTCATACAGCATCATGTCCGACAACAAATCAACCAGTTACTCAAATGCTGCACAATCCCAGGTGTTTCCAACTAAAGATCAGGCAATTTAATTAGACGGAATAAATGGAGTCCCAATAAAGGAATACGCCAAAGCAATTGCCAGTTTAGTCCCGTCCACTTCTATTCGATATATATCACGTATATCTAACAACAGGATTTTCGTCTACTTCTCTACCAAAGAAACAGCTGACATCCTTACCAATGAATTTAAGACTGTTACAGTGCACGAAACGGAGCTAAAATGCGTCCACTAATATCGCAAAATAAACGCATCATTATCTCTAATGTACCACCAATTATTCCCCATCAAATCCTGGAAGGAATACTGAACGAACATAAAATCAAACTAGCATCACAAGTATATATATATATATATATATATATATATATATATATATAATTAATATTATACTTTTCAAATTATTAAAATTACTATAACTCGGAAACTACGGACTTTAGCGACTTGACTCATAAGACTTTTTGAAGGGAATAAAATTTCCTATAAAATTCCCACTAACATTTTTAGTGTACTTTCATTGGTTTACGTTCTGCAAGTCAATTAAGATCAATTTCATAGGAAAAATGACTTCCGCAACGGACACAAATGAAACAGCTGGAATTACAACTAAGTAACTATGGGCACTTTTGAAGAACACCAAATGCCTTACAATTTGCGACCAAAACGCATTGATATCATAAAATGCAGCTGAGTATTAAAAGTGAAAAAAAAGTAGTTTAATTGACGTGTATTTTAAATGGGAAATCTTTGAAATCAAATGGAAAGTACTTAGGATTGGAATTAAGAGCTCAAACTTGGCAGAAATTTTCCAACGAATGGTATTTTCGAACTCTATTCAACTAATTATGATAGGTTATGACAAAATTTCTTGAAAAATCGACCATGAGGACTAGTATAATGCCTAGATTTAAAAAAAAATCTATCTAAGTGTGAAAGAGTGCGCTCTTTTTTCACGAATACATTTTTTCCATACATACTTCTAAACAATATTCTTTCCCAATTTCAACATCAGACTGCGGACTCATCGCAGCGCGCCGAATTACAAAAACTTGTGTTCTTTATTATTATTTTCAACTTCCCGCTAAGAAAATTACAAATTTTCAAAAATTCGGAAAGTTATTGGTTTCGGTCCGATTTTCGAAAATCGAATTTCTAAGAGATCTTGACGTTTTGATGTTCTAGGAAGCTATTCTGACTAATTTCAAGATGATGTCCGAGTGTATGTATGTATGTACGTACGTACGAATGTAAATATCTATAACTTTTGAACGGGTGAACCGATTTTGATCGTCAAGGTGTCATTCGACGCAGATTGTCAATATCTAAAAGCTGAATAAAAATCGAGCTCGATCAGAGTAGGGCTGGTTCAGAGATATTCCAAAAGTAAACTTTTTTCAAAAATATTTTGTTTGAATAACTTGTAATGTGCTCTATGGATTGATTCCAAAATCAACTGGGCTCTGAAGCTTCATAAGCCGCGTCGAATGCCACCTCAACCATTAAAATCGATTCATTCGTTCGAGAGAAACCGTTGTCGAAAGAATTAAAAAAAAATTTTTTTTAGTATTTTCGAAATTTCTCAAAAACGACTACATAAATCAATTTAAAAATCTGATCAGCTGTGTAACTCAATAAAACGCGTCGATTGCCACCTTAACCATCTCAATTGGTTAATTCATTCGAGAGATATCGTTGGAGCTCCAAAAAAGCGGGAAGTATTGGGGCTAGGCCCCAGGGTCAACTGATAGACCGATTTTTTTTTTTTTTTTTTGTTATTTGTTCGCAGTTATTTTGTCTCCTGGTTATTTTATCGTGATTATTTTGTCGTCGGATTTTTTGTCGCGGATATTTAGTCGTGACACTGAAGTGCGGAACTTGACGATGTTCGTAGCTAGAAGATTGATATCCCAGTTGAGCATTCGGTTATCGGTGGCCGAGCATACAAACTGGGACTTGATGGATCTTGATCTTCAGAAGAATAATCGACGTGTTATGAACTTCAGCATTCAGTCAACGGTGGCTGGGGGTAAGAACTGGATCTTGATTCATTCAAGTCTCGTATTGATATCAACCGGAAGCACCGATAGCGTTTGATCATGTTCATCTTATTTTTCATTATACTCTTATTTTATTCTCTTATTGAATTGTACCACAAAACACGTGAAGAATTAAATAATATTTTATCACGAAAAGAGCGAAGATTTAGAATTATATTTACAGCAAGAAGCGAAGCAATTAAATACATTATTGAAACTATTTTACCACAAAGATAAATTTGATAATACGTGTTACGTTCCAGCCTGCTCATCAGATGGCTTTGCCAATTTTCAAATCTTAAATGATAAAAGACCGACCCGAGACCCGCCAAATCGATATATTTGAATAATAGAATTGTTAATAATAATATATTTTCATTAAACGTATATTAGTAAGTATGCATCTAAAAATAGTCAAATAGATAAGATATTTTTAATGCATTAGAATATTTCTTCATCGACGACGATTTCTCTAAAAAAATGTTGATGAATAAAAATAGATAAGAATGATTGTACGACAAATAATGAAGGTCAAAAGAATAAAAAAAGGTGAAATTAGTTTTTCTACGAAAAAGTGAAAACGTCGAAAAACATTGTCCGACTGCTGACGCAACAGCATCGGCGTCGAACGATGATAACAAACTTCGACTTTTGGGAATAAGGCCCTAATACCTTATCCCACTTTTCTCTAGGGTATTGGCTCGCGTAATGATATAAAAAGCCGATGCCCAATGTATCACTCTCACACATCAACCAGAAATTATAACAGTGCAGTTTAGTACACGCAAGAAAACTCTCGGTTTAATTAAATTCTATTATCCTTTTGACTCGAAGTTATTTGTCAAATAGTAATTGTAAAACTTAAGTGTATTTTCAACCAAATTCTCTGACTATTCTATTTTATATGAATAAATCTAACATATTTATTCTTCAATTAACAATCAAGTTATTCTGAGCTTTCGAGAACTACCCGTGTATCCGAAGATCTACAGTCACGTCCAATTCAAATAATTCGCGCCGGCAGATCTCAAGTCGACACGACTCCAAGACGTAGCATACGAATCATTCTAAATTTTAAGCAATAATCAATAAATCAATTAAAATATCATATACTTTTAACGGTAACCGTAAATAAGTGTCCTGTGTTACTGCTAAAAACCTGACACCTCACATAAACCAGTTTAGAATAAGTTTCTAAATAACTGTAACCATTATCTTGTATTTTTCTAATTTACTTTAAAATCAATTATAAACCATATAATCTTTCGGCTGAAGAGGAGAGCCCGTATACATTTTGTTGGCACCGGGTACACTCAACGGTTTCTTACGTATTTTGAGCCGAGGATCACGAAAATCGGGTCCGTTTTGTTCAAAAGTGGTGCAAACAATTGTTGATAACAATTTAATTGTTTAAATCGGAATAACTCCCGAATGGCTGGTTTGTTGGGGCAGTGTAGAGTAAAAAAAATGTTCAGAATGACAAAATACACAAAAAAGGTATCATAGTGGTTTTTCGTATCTCAGATATTTTGCGAGATATGACCAAAAAACGAGCGACGCACTCGGACCTCTCACTCTCGCACAAGCGGCTGCCTATGCGCGAGCTCTCCCTCGCGCCAAATGCTTGATAGGCCGAAATTTTTCTAAGTTTTTTACAATAAAAATGAGAGAAAAAATAAAAAAAATCGATAAAATGTCGATACCACCAATCGACTGCATTTTTCCTGAAACGAATTTCTGTCGTATTGTCCGGAGACGTTTTTTTTTTTTTGTTAACAAATGTTATAAACAAATGAAATTTTTTAAAGTCCAGATTGGATTCAAAAAATCAATAAAATGTCGATACCACCAATCGACTGCATTTTCCTGAAACGAATTTCTATCGTATCGTCCGGAGACGTTTTTTTTTTTTGTTAACAAATGTTTTAAACAAATGGATTTTTCCAGTCCAGATTGGATTCAAAAAATCGATAATATGTCGATACCACCAATCGACTGCATTGTTCGTGAAACGAATTTCTATCGTATCGTCCGGAGACGTTTTTTTTTTTGTTAACAAATGTTATAAACAAATGGATTTTTCCAAAGTCCAGATTGGAGAAAAACGTCTCCGAACGGTGCGATAAAAACTCGTTTCAGAAAAAATGCAGTCGATTGGTGGTATCGACATTTTATCGATTTTTTGAATCCAATCCGGACTGGAAAAATCCATTTGTTTAAAACATTTGTTAACAAAAAAAAAAACGTCTCCGGACGATACGATAGAAATTCGTTTCAGGAAAATGCAGTCGATTGGTGGTATCGACATTTTATTGATTTTTTTTATTTTTTCTCTCATTTTTATTGTAAAAAACTTAGAAAAATTTCGGCCTATAAAGCATCTGACGCGATTTGGCGCGAGGGAGAGCTCGCGCATAGGCAGCCGCTTGTGCGAGAGTGAGAGGTCCGAGTGCGTCGCTCGTTTTTTGGTCATATCTCGCAAAATATCTGAGATACGAAAAACCACTATGATACCTTTTTTGTGTATTTTGTCATTCTGAACATTTTTTTTACTCTACACTGCCCCAACAAACCAGCCATTCGGGAGTTATTCCGATTTAAACAATTAAATTGTTATCAACAATTGTTTGCACCACTTTTGAACAAAACGGACCCGATTTTCGTGATCCTCGGCTCAAAATACGTAAGAAACCGTTGAGTGTACCCGGTGCCAACAAAATGTATACGGGCTCTCCTCTTCAGCCGAAGGACTAATATCCATAAACATTCCCTATTTTGAATATCATCATTTGTAACCCGATTTTTGTATTTGAATATGTTTGCCCCTCAATAAATAAATACCAGTAAACACAGAATGTTTGAAACATTATTTCTTAGACAATTGACTTAGCAATAAAATACTAGCTTCACGAGGCTTTTCGGCAACTCACCTTCCTATAATCATTTATTTTTCTACGTGTTTAGCTGCTCAGACAGATCGTTTACAACAGGGGGTACATAGTCCAACGTTTACCGTTTGACGTTTGATTGTAAAATTAAATCACTCACACATAGATTGGAAATTGCTTTGAGTTATCAATATTGTCTTCAAAAAATTGAACTTTGATCAATAGAAGCCCCTTTTATTTAACTTTTTATACGAAACTCGTACCTGCGCCCATCACGATCTCCAATCATAACAAACTAATTTGATAGATCCTCACGACAATCGGATGTTCGTTAAAATAAAAAGTTTAATGAATTGTAAAGGTAATTAGATGGTCATGTTGTAAATTTGATGAAAAGCCATTTTTTTTTTATTTTTGCCAACTCTTCAACAAATTAACCAAATAAAATGATAGATAAAGTATACATAAAATACACATAAAAATGATACATAGAATATACATAAAAATAGTAGGAATAGCATCTTAAAACCACAAATTTTCAGCTTAACTATGTATATTTTCTACAGAATAGGACGTGTATGAAGATTTTTCATTTAAGACAAGCTTGTCAAGTTAATAAAGATTATTAATATTTAAATATCAATTCGTTTTCGATTTCGTCGATTAAGTCATATAATTGTATAAAAATAAATGGATTATAACAAAAATTTTTAAGAATCTTCTATTTCTCATACGAAAAAAATAAACATCCAGATATATATTTTTTTCGTACATGGGTTTACCTTTCGATTAAAAGTAGTAAAACAATCGATTAATGAATACTGTTTATATGAAAAAATACTGGAAAACACTTATATACAATGTAGTGACCAAACGAAACTAACAAAGTAATATTAAAAACTCACCATTGTGCTTGAGTGGTTATTATTAGAAATTTGGTTGCTATTAAATCTATTTTCATTAACAAGATGTTTAATTATATTGTTATTAACAAAACTTGAAGCATGATTTTTACTTGAATTGCGATGCTTAGAGAAATTAGATTTATTGCCTTGTTTGTAAAGAATCATTGCAACAAACATTTTGTCCGTTAATTAAACTTATTAAATTTCATAAAAAAAAAAAAACCAATACAAACACATTTTTCTTAGATATATAGTATTAGTTTTCTGCAAATAAAAAATGAAATTTAAAGAATTAATACTCTATTATAATTGTTGGAATATGAGGTAATATTTTTTTACGAAAAATCGCATTCAAATATCCAGAAGTGAAAAATATCAAAATAAAGTAACTGGTGGTTATGCACTATTCATTCCGGCATTCATGTGTTTAATAACGTTCTTCTCATAATAATAAAAAATAATTTTTAATCGATATTGCTTTGTTGCTTCTGTTAGTTTATTTTTCTTCCGCATGGTTACGATTGAATTTGTTCGACAGCCGCTTTTCTCTTGTCTAAAAATAGGCTTCTGTACGGTTAGCCGTTGAGATCGATAGTCTACTTGTAAGCTCGCACGAACAGAGTGAGATTTCAAACCAAAACTCAACAATGGATAAAAGAGAACAAGCGAGAACGTAATGAGAATACGTCAACGACCGAATAAATAAAAAAAATTTTCAAAATCATTACACAAGATTTGGATTCATGTTGATGAAATCGCTAGCTTTACTCATAATTAAAATGTCATAATATCACTCTGTTAATCCAGGTGTTTCACATCTCATTTAAAACATAGTCGTTACTTTTAAGAATTTGAGAAGTGACTGTTATATTGATAGGTAATAAATAAATCACTTGGATACGAGTGATGGTAACTTAGAATTATCAATAGATTAAAAGAATAATGGTAGAGAAATCAAATCTTCAGTAAACCACGCAAAGAAAAGAAGAGTCATTGTCGCAAAAATAAACCAGTCACCTTGTTTCAAAACATTTCACTCATGCAACTAGTAAAATTTATTTCAATCTTAAGAATAAGGAACTTGAATCCGTCAAAGTGGCGCGCGTCAACTGAAATCACATGGACCAGCAACTCTTGAATTAAACAACTTTTTCCGAGACTTTCCCTACTCTCATTTTTTTCCATTAATTGTTAAAACCAAGCGTCGGCGCATGAAGTCTTTCTATACCAAGAGCTTTGTGTGAATACCCTCCAGCGATGGATGTCTGTAGACAGATGTAATTTGCACAACTTATTTTTTTAACTTTTGCAATATAATGTATATTATAATCATGAACGTTTTTTTATTGAAATAAAAATAATAGATAGACTCAATTACTATGGCAAATAAATAAAGCTTATAAAGATTTTTATATCATTCATGAATAATTTAACTAATAAAAACCCACAAACCTATACATTATGCAGAGAAATGAGTAAGGCAAAATGAGCCAGCAGAAAAAAAATTGCCGATAGTGTAATGGTCTTTTCACAACATCTTCTCTGAAACTTCAACTTTCAATGCTTTTTAAGTCGACCGAAACAAGCTAATTTCAGGCTAATGCCATGATAAATTTTGACGCATGCTTAAATCACAAATTCAATGAATTTGCGATTTTCCAGTGGCTACTTACATTCCTAAGGTTGAAAGTAATTTTGATATCAGGTCGTTGAAGTAAATTGCCGAGCAGATCCAAATTACGGTAAATTAGCGCAATTTACCGGAATTTATGGTATTCAAAAGAACTACTGTAAATCACCGTAAAATACGATATTTTACCGTAAAATACTGCATTGTATGGCAAATATGCGGTAAAATTTCAACAATTAACCGTAAAATTTGCGGCAATACTGCGGTAATTTGCTGTACAAATACCACATTTTACGGCAATTTTTCTGTAAATTCCGGTATTTTGCGGTAAAATAGGTAATTTACCGTAATTCGGATCCACTAGGGTTCATTTTAATTTCAATATTATTGGAAAGACAATTATTTGTTATTAACTTTAGGCTTCTTAATTATATTTTAAATGTTAAAATAACTGATAGCTTTTATTTCTATTAGGTAAATAAAATTTATATTGATTCCAATTGAATATTTAAACATCCGCCAAAAGCTTTTTACATCATTAACCTGAAATTAACTTATTCTGACTGACCTCAAATTTTGAAACTTGAAGTTTTGAGTAAATATTATGAAAAATACAATAAGTGACACTGGATAAAATATAAATGTCAGACTTCGCCTTCGGCTCAGGTAGATAATTGCCGTGGCTTGCATTCATATTGTATCATCCCTTGCCACTCAACATATTCTTCATTTTGTATTATGTTTTTTCTTGTGCATGGTCATATTGTTGTTATTATATTTTCAGTACAGGTGACCTTCTATTATTAAATTTTTGGTGTCTTATTTTTATTATGATGGAATTCACCAGGATTTTCACGAATCTATATATCTATATATATATGTGGTGGTTCGGCTTCACTCCGCGAGATGGCATTCACGACTCGCGCCTCTCGCAATGCCTCGTCCCTATGCCTGTTGGAATATATAACATTTCCAACATGTAACTTCCAACACGACGTCTTAGGTGGGGTATACGATAGACACACCTAACTGAGGAGTCTCAGCTATCGTATACATAGACGAAACGCCTCTCGCCCCACAAATACCTTTTTCCATATCTCCTCTTCTCATTATCACTCACAACGTTTCACTCTTTGGTAGTTGGCGACTTAGGCAGTGATTATTGCAATCTAAACCTAAAGTATCATTGCCAAATATATATATATATATATGTTGAATTACCACTCGAGGTATTATTAAGACTCGGGTTTGGGTTGTTGTCTTGACCACTCATTTTATATATTTGACAAAATTAACGAACACAACACAGGTAATTACTATTCACAAATATCGTGTACACTAAACAATAAAGTTATAAGCAATAATATAAGTATCGGAGAAACACACAATATCAAAGTATTCAATAAATCTTAAATATTACAACAATATTGAATATTCCACAGCATTAAATATTACACAATAGAAGTACACAAATTATTATAGCGATTAGGTTACTGAAGGATAACAATTAATTAACAATATTCGAGTTATTGCTGTATAATGTGCACGGCGGTAAAATTAAATCGAAAACGAATACACGATCGGTAGGATAGCAATGTTGTCTGTTCCTTTGCTCAATTAGAACTGCCTCTCTGTCCCCAATATTCTTGAGTCCTCAAGTCGACCAAAACTATATTTCAGGTAATTTTTACAAACACGTACAAACTACGCCCTTATGTTTAAAAACTCATTATGCCCAAAGTATTGCTATCCTTCGATCGTGGCTACGTTGGATGCCCAAATGTGCTCCTTCGACCAAAGTTTACCGTCATAAACGTAAATATAAAAACTAACAAAAATCTTAAGCGGATTGAGTTGTAAAATATTTTTACTTAGTTTTATTGTATAAAAAAACAAACTCAATATAATTGGGACTTTCCCAAGTCTCAGGAAAAACCTAAGTATTATTTTTACCTCCGACATATATATATATATATATATATATATATATATATATATATATATATATATATATATATATTGTATATATTATATTATATATATTAGGGTGTTTCAAAAAAAAGTTTCTATCAGATGTTGACGTTTTGATGTCCTAGGAAGCTATTCTGACTATTTTCAGAAGGGTGTGTGTGTGTCTGCGTGTGTGTGTGTGTGTGTGTGTGTGTGTGTGTGTGTGTGTGTGTGTGTGTGCTCGAAGAGCTCGAAAATGTATTCACAACAATGTTTTCGAGCTCCTTAAGCTTGAAAACAGCGGGAAGTTTTAGGGCTGGCCCGCAGGGTCAACCGATAAACAGATTTTTTTTTAGTCTTATGATCTTAAAAGTTAGTCTTAGGTATAAAAAAATTCTCCCAAAAAAGCAGCTCGAAATCTAAATTCTTCCAAGAGCTTAACGAATTTTAATGCTTTCATTTCAATAAGATGTGAAAAAAATTTTTTTTTTTTTTTATAAATAAAAGTATTGAAAAAAATTTTTTCCAAAATCAAAGTACATAGCCTTGCAGAAAATTTACTTCCCTACAAAAAAGTTCCTGAGCGCTTTCTTCGCACAACTAACAGAAAAACAGTTATGAAGCTTGAAACAATATTGAATTGAAAAATTCAACGTATACACAGTTTTAAGCTCAAAGAGCTCGAAAACATTATTTTGTCAATACATGTTCAAGCTCTTTAAGCTCGACAGTACTTTTAAACACATTGGTATTTTCGAGCAATTCGAGTTTGAAAAAAGTGACGTTCACGGAAAAAAAAAATAGTAGTGGCTACTCTCTGGGATAGTACTGAGTACTTTCTGTAAAAAAAATTTTTAGACAGTACTGTATGCTATCTAGACTGTATCCACTACTATCTAGACTATATCCACTACTATTTAGACTATATCCACCACTATCTAGACTATATCCACTACTGTCCGGGATAGTACTCAGTACTATCCAGAGAGAAGTAGTCTAGATAGCATACAGTACTGTCTAAATTTTTTTTGTTTACAGAAAGTACTCAGTACTATCCCAGAGAGTAGCCACTACTATTTTTTTTTTCCGTTTGTATTAATCTTTTGGTTTTTGCCGCAGCATTCGATGCAGATTTTCAGGGTTCAATGCTAAAACATTATTAGAATCAAGCAGTTTTGTAATTTTTAAATTCATTAAAAAAAACACTTTTTTGAAATTCTTTCGACAACGATACGTCTTGAGCGATGAATCCGATTTCGATAATTGAAAATTCGAGGGAGCTGATTTTATTACGCTTGGCTTATTCCTTGCTGAGCTCACCCTATCCAATCTTACATAGAAAAAAACGAAATTATAAGATACACAAATAGAAAATTGTTTTTTTATTGACTGTTAAAAAATAAATTATTGAAATAAGAAATGAGACAATCTATAGATAAATTTTAGAATTAATAAAGATAACAAGAAAATGAAGTAGAATAGTAAAGAATAAATTGAAGTCTGGACATTGACCGCCTAATAATACATAGAGCAAAGACCTAGAATTTTATGTCTTGACGCGATGACCTTTCTTTCGAATCTCACATCACTGTTTTTCACGATTTAAGCTATTTCTCTCGACCGATTAAAATAAAACTTACTGTTCTTTGAATTTTTTTCGGATATTTCATATTTTGAGGTTGTGATCAAATTTAAAACATCTTTCACTTTATTTCAATTACTTACATCTAGTTCAGTTTAAATCTATGCGTTTTCTTAAGAACAATTTATAGAAAGATTTAAAGTTGCACTTCTGTCATTTATTCTAAGTTTGTAGGATGATCCACCAGATACAAGTTCTTTCGATCTCTCTCGAAAAAAATTATTTTTTTTGGAGCACGAAAGACCCCTTTCGAAAAATTAAAAAAAAAAACGAGTGAGCCTCACAGACATAAGGTCACAATAGAAGTAAAACTTTGTTAATAATTAAGTCGGTCTAAATAAATAAATAAATTAATATAAATCTAAATATATATATATATAATATTGACCATTAGATCTTGTCGGATAGTATAGCATTAGGAAAAAAGAAATCTCTGAAAATAAAACTATGTATAACTAGTGTTTTACTAAATGTAAAAATTTAAAAAACAATAAATTGTAAGAAGAAAATTCAATATTTCAAAATATATTCATGCTAATTAAATGTAAAATTATAAATATGAATTGTAAAATGACGGAATAAAAAAAAGCCCCAATAAAAAAAATCTCTAGATTTGTAAACCACTAAAAAAAACATGGTCACTATCTAAAAATTTGTAAATAATTTTCGTGTATATTTGAAAATATTTATTATTAAAAAGAACTAAATTAAAAAGTTGATAAAAAATAATTACTATAAATAAAGATATACCTCCATAAAAATTACTGTATAAAATTTGATTTCAATGAATAAAAACATAAATAATTTTGAAAAACTGTAATTATAAAAGTATAAAATCATTTAAATATATTTGAAATATTTTCTTTAATTGAATAAATGAATAAATGAAAGTATGTAATTTTAAAGAGAACAAAAAAAAAATTACTATGAAAAAAAAAATTCTAAAAACAAACATTTGCAGAACTAAACATAGATATAAAAAAATTATGTCAAATGAACATCTCTATAAATAAAATATCTATAAAAAATTAACTGTTTTTGAACATCTCTATAAAATATATCTATAATCAAATTTAATTTGATATTATAGATATATTTATAGTAATTTATTAGTTTTATAGTAAATTTTTTTTAGTTCTCTTTGAAATTACATACTTTCGTTCATTCATTTTAAATATATTTTAAATATATTTAAATGATCTTATACCTTTATAATTACAGTTACTTTTAATTTTTTATGTTTTTATTTATTGCAATTAAATTTTATACGGTAATTTATATAGAGGTGTACCTTTATTTATAGAAATTAAATTTTATACAATAATTTATATGGAGGTGTGTCTTGATTCATAGAAATTACTTTTTATTAACTTTTTAATTTAGTTCTTTTTAATTATAGATATTTTCAAGTACACACATAAATTCTTTACAAATTTTTAAATACTGACCATATTTTTTTTAGTGACTTATTTTACAATACATATTTATAATTTTGCATTCAATAAGTATACATATATTTTTACATTTAGTAGAAAACTAGTTATACATATTTTGATTTTCAGAGATTTTTTTTTCCCGAAGCTATACTACCCGATAAGATCTAATGGCCAATATTGTATATATATATATATATATATATATATATATATATATATATATATATATATTTATTTATTTATTTATTTATTTATTTATTTTTTTATATATATTTATATATGAACAACGTGGTTAAATTACGACGCATGCGCACTACACTCGTCCATTCTACTCGACTGTTCTCAACTCCCCCCACTCTTTAAGATATATAAGGCTTGCTATACAAGCAATTCCCCTTCTCGCTTATTCTAAACTTTCACTTAATGTTTCTCCTCTAGCGCTACCTTCCCTTTTTCGCCTCAAATCGTTCAATTTTAGCCTCCGTAAAGAAGTTTCACTTCAAAACTGCGGAAAAAATTTTTTTATCTAAATCACTTTGCACCTTTAGTTTTATCTACACATATGACAGTGATGGTTACACGGTTGACATATGACTCTGGCGATCACCAATGTTAAGTAGTGTAAAGCACGGTCACTGCGTGGATGAGTAACCGCTTATCCATACGTTGGGCTCGGACGGAGATCACTGTCGTTTGGCATGGGTTAAAGGCCCAGTGATCGCTGAAATAAGAAATTTCAGCTATTATTGGGATTTTACCTATTGCCGACTGAACAAGCAAGGGTTTTCTCTGTGACTTCCCTATGTGACCGGGCTAGATCAAACACCGCCAGATGGGGCACGGAGTACGATTCTAGGCCACTAGGATGAGGCAAAAAATATAAAAAAATCTGGAAACCGGCAGACCCTGCAGGACAGCCCCAAAACTACCCGATGTTATCAAGCTCGAAAAGACATTTGTCAAAATAAATACTTAAGCTCGACAGAATGTTTTAATACAATCGTATTTTTGAGCTCTTCGAGCTCCACCAAGCGGTTTTTGAATTTTTGTTTACCATTTTTTTTAACGTTATCAATTAAATCGGATAAAAATCAATTAACACGATTTAAATATAAAGTTGAGTGAGTTTTTGAATCAGATCCGAGCGTTAATATATAAAATACTGGAGAAAAGTGTAAAAAGCAGTCATTTTTCTTATAATTTTTTGATAATATAACTTAAACTAACGAAAGGATTACAATCAAATCTGTAGCGATGGAAAGAGACTGAATAAATAGTAAACTCGGGTAAATTTTAGGCACATTTAATGGATTATATAGTCAGTTATCTAGGAAAAATGAGGACGATTATTGTTTATTGAATATTTATTCACCGATATCTTTTACACTAAAATACCGATTTTGACGTTTAAAGTAGTGTTCGACGCAGGTTTTTAGTCTCTAATACTGAATTTTTTTTAGAATACTCAATTAAACGATATTAATTTGATTAGACAAAAACAGTTTTTTGAGATTTTTTTTTTTTTTGTTAACGATAGCTCTTGACCAAATGGTTCAATTATGATGGTTGCAATAGTATTCGACCCGGCTCATAGAGTTTTAAAGCTGATTAGAATTCGGAATCAACCCATGACGTAAATTAGAAGTAATTGTAAAAAAACATTTTTTCAAAAATTTTATTTTTTAAATAACTCCGAGCAAACTGTACTGAATAAGCTTAATTCTTCACAGTTTGTAGGAATTAATACGCCGCATAGGATGCCACCTTAACTATCTAAATCAGTTAATCCGTCCAAAAATTATACACTGATAGAAGGATTTATTACTGAGTACTAAATTGGATTTAGTAACAAACGTCAATTTACTAAGAGAGATTTTTTGTAGGGAATTCAATTTCTATAAGATTATACGTTGCCCAAATTTTTCAAAGAGATGATTTCCGAGTTTTAGGTAAAAAATGAAATTTCTGTCAAAAAACAAATAGTCGTAACGATACACCTGTTAATATCAATATTAAGGGCTCAAACTTGCACAATAATTTTTTTTGGTCATCAGGAATAATATTTATACAGTATCGAAAGAAAAAAAAATAGTCGATTTTTTTGTCCCAGTCTAATATATATATATATATATATATATATATATATATATATATATATATATATATATATATATATATATATATAATTTTTAATGAATGGTATTTTTGAACCCTACTCAACTAATTATTATAGCGTTTGACAAAATTCCTTGAAAAATCGACCATGAGGACAAATACATTAGTTAGATTTTAGAAAAATCCACCTCAAAGTACAACTGCTACGTTACAGATTAATAATAATTAAAAAAGTTTTGAATCCATTTAAATTAACAAACTTTTATATCGGCCATCATACGATTGCTACGAATCTAACGATTCCGAAAATAGTCCTGTACACAGCATTATCACTACTATTTTATCTTACTATAAATCTGTATACTTTTCTTATAAAAAATGTGTAACTATTGGGCTCAATAGTCATATTGAAAGATATCCATTAACGTTACCAAAACAAAATGACCCATATTATTTTATTCAGGTCGATTTTGTGAGATTTATCAAACCTTTAAAACTCATTTACTACCAAATGGCTTATATGTCATTTCTCAACGAAGTTTAGTTTAAAATTTTCACCTTATGTATATTAAAATTATGTATCATTTATATAACTAAAACTTATTTAACTAAAAATTTCTTATTTATTTTACATAAAAAATTATAATAAAATGAGGTCATTTTCTTTATAATACTATATATTTTTACTTAAAATTATTTATTATTATCAGTTTAATTTATTTTAAGTGAAACAATAAGGTTATGCGTTAAAATAAGTTAAAAGAATTAGTTCTTTAATCCTAATAAATGATTTATTGTGCTCCAATAAATCATTTATTAAATACTACTAAATATTTATTTGGTGGAAATAAATGATTTGGTACCTGTAACCAAATAATTAGTATTGCAAATTCGTTACTAAATCATTTAGTAAATACAACCAAATCTTATTAAATACAACTAAATCCTTCTATCAGTGTAGGGTTCAAAAATAGCATTCGTTAAAAAATTTATATATATATGGGATATAACGTAGTTTTGTCATCATGATTATGTCGACAATTCTTATTGGATCCTAATGAAATTTTTTACACTTATTCTATAGACGATTATCACGGTTAAGTTCGGAGATGGGCTCAATCGTTTGATTAGTTTAGAAGTTATCGCTGTTTGAAATTTTTATGATTTTTCGTAAAAATCAGTTTTAATCAGTGCTAAAGCTTATATAACTTCAAAACTAATACTCATCGACAATTTCCTTAAAAAGTATTCGAAAGCTTGTCTAATAAGCTTTAATTTATGACCTCAAACTTTATGTTTTGACCATTTCTTTCAATAATTTGATAGCCTTGAAAATTTTAATGAAATCAAAAAATATGGTTTTCATTCCACATAACTTTCATGAGTTGTATTTTATTTTGCGCAAAATAACCTGTAAATTTCACAGCTATTTTATATTTTAAAAGTATTTTTTTTATCATTAATGATGTTTCACATGTACCTGTACGCTCTATGATTAACATTTTTACTGTTTTATGATACTTTCAAAGCATTGAAAATTTTTTTTAATATAGAAACGCGCATCTTTTATGGTTTCAAGTCTTAATAACTTATGCATAACACATTAAAATCTATTTCCGTTAAATTTTTCTTGTCACTAATAAAATAATCTTTTGATTAGTTCGCACAGAAAGATAATATTTTGTTAATAGTAATGCCGTTAGGTGATAATAATCATCTGAAAATTAAATAAACATTGTATACCATGAATATAGCAATACGTTATTCGCGTAAAGTCTATATTGGTATATTATCTATACAATGTTTTGTCAAATTAACTATCTGAAGTTCGTCGAGAAAGTAAGTCGTTGTTCTTTTTTACCCTCACTCTTAGAAAACTAGCCTAATTTCATACTATGACTATACACTAACATGTATCACAAGATATTCATGCACGAAATTAACTTATTCGATCGATTAAGTAAGAAATCTACCTTCCATTTCGGCTGCCGAATGGCCTTTTTTTTTTTATTAAGCAAGCTTTGGTCGCATTAGGATATTTTGTTTTGAACTAACTTATAACTTGAATTAAATATTGTTTTTGGTCTTCTCGTGTTGTTAAAATGTTGATATACTTTTGAGTCAATTTAAATGCTCTTTCGGCGAAATCATTAATTAGTTGTTAATTGTTAACAATTCGTAAGCTTTCTGAATAGTGGTTATTGCCCGCCCACGTTTCAACATTTAATTTCAAAAATTTTTTATAAATGTTACATTTTTCAAAAAATTGTAAGGAATCCGAATTTACTTACGAATTGTTAACAATTTACAAGTAATTAATGAGCAATTAAATTAACTAAAGAGTATATCAACATTTTAATAACACGAGAAGACCAAAAATCATATTTAATACAAATTGTAAGTGAGTACAAAACAAAATATCCTAATGCGACCAAAGCTTGCTTAATAAAAAAATTGTAAAGAAAGCAAAAATGAAATGATAATAAATCTGCTTATAATATTACAGACAAAGAAATTTTTATTTCACCACTTTCCATTAATTCATTTTAACGTTCGTCTGTATGAGAAAAGGTATGTTTTTTCTTTTATTTCTCAGAAAACAATGTTTTTTTTCCTTTGATTTTCTGTTTAGGCCATGAAATCTACATAAATGATCATCGGTACACAGTTGAAAAATTTGTGTTAAATTTAACACAAATCACATGTCCCAAACGGTCCACTTAATTTTTCGTGTTAATTTAACACATTATACTTGTGTCACACAATAACACAAGCTTAGTGTTGAATAGATTAACACAAAAATTTTGTAAATTCAACCATTTTTTCTGTGTAAGCCCAACAAACTTGTTATGTTAAATTCAACTTAAAAAGTATATTAAATCTACCATTTTTTTTATGTAGTTTCAACAAACTACCACGTGTCAAATGAACTCAAGTATTTGGTTAAAAATTCAACGCAAATAATTAATTATTTTGACTTAAATTGAATACCAATGTAACACACGTCTAGCTTTGAATTTAACTCAATGGCTATGTTAAAGTTACATTGTATCAATGTTAAAGATTGAAAAGTTGACTTACACAATTAAGATATTAATTTAACATAAATTAATTCTTAAAATTTTATCATAGAAATTCTATGAATTGTACTTCCTTAAAATAATTATAAGAATAACAATAATAGTGATCATGATGATGAAAATAATGATAACCAATATTTTTAGAAGATAAAGTATTCATTTATTCAAAACTAAAATTTTACATAAAATAATCTGTTATTATGACATTTGTTCCTTTACACTCTGTATTTAACTTGGATTTACCTTGGAAATACGACAGAGCATAATCTGTTTCCGCATTCAAAATTTGGTCAAAACTTTCATTTAACCATAAAACAAAGATTTGCCGAAGGAAAAAAATTAGAAAATTTTTTTGCAAAAGTTATTCAAAATTCAAAATTTTACTATTTTTCTAATTTTTCAAATTTATTTTTTTAATATCTCGAAGGGGACATTTGGGGCTATTAAAAAAAAATTTTTCGGAAACGAATTTTGAAAATTGAGAAAGCTTTCGAATTTTGAATTTTCAAAAACCGTCAAAATCGTATAATGATACGAAATTTTGGGCTCAAATTTTTTACTACACTACCTTTATTCAATCTTAAGAGATCCTGAAAATTTCAGAGAGGTGTTTTTTTATAGTTTCAAAATTATGAATTTTTGAATTATGGCAAAAAAAAAATTTTTTTTCTCACCCTTGAGTGTAGCATAGTTGAGGAAAAAATTTTCATTTTTAAAATCAGAAAGATTATTTCGCCACGTTTTTATTGACGCGCTTTCATGAACTGTTCGGGTAAAATTTTGTAATCGATTTTAAACTAACTTTCCGATCCATTTGTTTGTCTGTTCGGTATAAAATTTTTATAATCATTTTAAAACTAACTTCTGGATATAACTTACATTCTTGAATATAGCTCACAACTGAATGACAGATAAACTAACACCGTTTAATGAAGATTCAATGATGGAAATGGAAAGAATGCGACGACTAGGACCTCCAGATGTATTTAAAATTTTTAACTAAAGATGATCTGTCTTAAATTTGTTGTGATATTTTTAAGTATAAATTTTATAATTCATGATTTTTGCTTGCTTTTTAATTTCATTTTTCAGAAAAAAAAAAACAATTGACTAGTTTGATAGATTACGGGTAGGTATACATAACGATTTCGTATTTCAGATATAGTCAGTTGTTATCAAGGTGTTCAAAATCGATTTCAAAATTTCACATACGTAAGATTAAAAAGCAGAGAATAATGATCGAAATAAAAAAACTTTTTAATATAGCACGTTTTTAAAACTGACTCACAGCTGTAAGATAATATCTCTGAGGCTCATCAAGATTTAAAACCATATACAGATTCTTATAGGTAGCCCTAAAAATTTATGATTGTGAGTTTTGAATAGCTATGAAAATACTTGTAAGATCTAAAACGATAAAAGTGGGACGCATGCAATCGATAGTTGATACATTAATAGTTTAACTAACAATTTAATTGCACTGCAAATGAAATGAATCGATGTGTGAGTTTTGTCATCATTTGCTTTACTCTATACTCTTACAGTTATATGTATTGCATGCGTTCCACGATTTCGTTTTAGATCGTACGAACTTTCTTTAACACAAAATCACCTTTTTTTTCTTAAGTATGCTAGACTTAGGGGTGAAAAAAAAAAAATTTTTTTTTTTGCCAAAATTCACAAATTCATAATTTTGAAACAAAAAAAACACTTCTCTGAAATTTTCAGGGTCTCTTAATATTGAATAAAGTTAGGGTAGGAAAAAATTTGAGCCCAAAATTTCGTGTCGCCATACGATTTTAAGGGTTTTTGAAAATTTAAAATTCGAAAGCTTTCTCATTTTTCAAAATTCGTCTCCAAAAATTTTTTTTTAATAGCCCCAAGTGTCCCCTTTGAAACAAAACCAAGACCATTTCTGTATCTATCATAGTTTTCGAGATATTAAAAAAATGAAGTTGAAAAATTAGAAAAATAGTATAATTTTTAATTTTGAATAACTTTCGCAAAAAATTTTTCTAATTTTTTTCCTTTGACAAATCTCTGTTTTATGATAAAAGAAGAGTTTTGACCACATTTCGTTCAAATTGAAATGGGTCGATTCCAACTACTGGTCGATTTGACATTGAATGAGCCATGTAGAATTTTTCCACCCTATTTTGATTCGGCGGAATCTACCCCTGCACCTATCTTTACGTCGGTAAAGTATATATCACTACAGATAGTGTGTTATACCCCCTTCGAAAAATATGAAAAAATTTATAAAATATCTATTCTATATGAGAAAAGAATATTTCAGAGATTGTTTCATAATTTTCGGAGGGGGTATAACACTTCGTCTCTAGTGATATAGAATTCACCAACATAAGGGTAGGTGAAGGGGTTAGTAGATTTCGCCGATTCTAAATAGAGTGAAAAAATTCTACATAAAAAAATCAGGGCGTCGGTTGGCCCTGCGGGCCAGCCCCACAACTTCCCGCTGTTTTCGAGCTCAAGGAGCTTGAAAACCTCACTGTGAATATATTTTCGAGCTCTTATTACAAACAGTTATTTTTTCGAGCTTTTCCGGCTCTGACAAGTTACGTTTTATGCTAGAGTTTGAAAAGTTAAGAATCGAAAATCATTAATGACGAAGCGGCTTTTAAATTTTTATTCCCGATTATGTTCGATGAAATAACCGTATTGAAGCAGAAATCAATGTCAGTGATCAATATCAAGATTTAAATCAGTTTTGACTTAGGTCAGAGCAATATATGAAATATCCGAGAAAAACATTAAAAAATGGGTTTTTTTAATTTTTTGCTGACAATATGATTTAAACTAAAGAATAAGTTAGATGACATTATATGATGATCGAAAGAGACTATAAAGCGAAAGAGCTGGTAAGATTTCAGTCACATTATAGCACGTTGTATTTTGATTTATCCGGAAAAAATAACATTTTATGTTATTTTTTTAACATTTCAGCACCGATATCTTTTGAATCAATTAACCGACTTTGACGTTTGAGGTGGCAATCGGCGCGTTTTATTGAATTCTAAAGCTGATTAAAATTTGAAATCGATCGGGTCAGTCGTTTCGAAGATATTTGGAAAAAACTGTTTTTCACCATTTATTTCTCCAACGATATCTCTCGAACGCATTAACCGATCGAGATGGTTGAGGTCGCATTCGATGCAACTTATTAAGTTCTAGAGCTGATTAGATTTTTGAGGCGATTGCTTAACTTGTTTCTGAGAAATAAATAAAAAACTAAAAAAAAAACAATTTTTTTTTTTCGTAATTCGAAAATATTTTCGAGTCTAATTGATCGAATTATCTGAAATTTTCAGGAAAGTTGATGGCCAACAAGCTTTTTCGATTGCCTTCTTAACCATCCAAATCGATTAATTAGTTAAAAAGTTATAGACCATTCACACACATAGATACACACGCACACACACATACATACAGACACTCGGACATCATTCTGAAAATAGTCAGAATAGCTTCCTAGGACCTCAAAACGTCGACATCTGATGGAAACTCAATTTTCGAAAACCGGGGTGAAAACAATAACTTTCCGAAATTTTTGAAAATCATCGATTTTCTTAGCGGGAAGTTAAAAAAGATGTCTCAGGAATCTTTTCATAATTTTCGGAGGGAGTATAACACACCGTCTGTAGTGATATAGACTTTACTATCGAACGGGTAGATGAAGGGGTAGGTTCTGCCGAATTGAAATAGGGTGGAAAAATTCTATATTAAAAAAGATGCCTGAGGAATTCTTTTATAATTTTTGGAGGGGTATAACACACCGTCTGATGTAGACTTTACCGAGGTAAGAGTAGGTGAAGGGGTAGATTCCGCCAAATCGAAATAGAGTAGAAATATTCGACATAAAAAAAAGAAGTCTCAGGAATTTTTTCATAATTTTTGGAGGGGGTATGACAGATCCTTTAAAATTACTTCTCTCGGGGGTTAGATATATAAGGATGGTTTCAGAGGGTCGTTTCGGTAAATAATTTAAAATTTGACCCGTTTCTATTCGACTCTGTGCTTATTTTACTTCGGCTAAAGTATTTATGACCTTAGATAATTTTTTTAATTATCTAGATAACTTTGTTCAATGAACGTTCGAAACTTCAATTACATAAATATTTAATAATTAACGGTAATATGATATAAACCAATATTAAATATAAATATTTAGCAACCAACAATTTACACCAAGTGTGTAAGAGTAGGTATAAGACGTTTGAATTGGTAAACTCGCTTACTGCATGTAGGTCAATCTTTATACCTCGTGTCTTGTACATTATATACTAAATTTATCCACTAATTTGTATAAAAAATATTCTGAAAGTACACCAATGAGTACTTACGATCGGCGGATTACAAGGGTGCTTATCAATATCATTATAAATTTTGCCACAAGATGACTCAAATGCCACAACACTCTGGTATTCGTATCAGTAAATATTTTTGAAATCGTTACATGCTACAAAATATTAAATTTTGAACTACATCGATTTAGTCAGAAATTAATCGATATGGAGATCTAAAATATTCAGGATCTTAGTTTTTCGATAATACTGGCAACGGACTGGTTGTGCGCCGACTACTTCGTCATGCCTTATTACAAATTACTTTTGAATGTTTATTGGTTTAGAAGTATTGAGAAACTTTTGCTTGAGTTCATTAACAATTTTTGTTATAAAATGTAACTATTCTTCTCTTGTAGTTGATTTTTAAAATAAGAAGTAGTACAGAAGAAAATATGATGAACTTGCCTCAGAAAGAAAACGAACTTCGGAAATCGTTCCCACTACCGATTATTTTTAATTTGCGGATGTGCAGGAAAAGTGGGAGAATATTTTGTAAATAGAACATCTAGAGTGGGAGTGAAAACCGAAAACACCCGAATACCCCCATGGAAAAAATTTATATGTTGAATATATTAAAAATATATTTCTACATATAAATAATATTTTATTTTATTTATTATTTTTGATTTTTACTTGTATCACCTCGCATGCCTCGCACTGCGATATTGTGTTTTACAAGACTCTCTCTACTTTTTTTTTTTTTTTTTTTTTTTCGACTCTAGTCCCTTTCATTTTATATTGCTCCCAATTAATTTTTTTTTTGCGGCTGTGGCCCGACTTGTGCTTATGACTGTACTGCATCATTACGGTGATACCTTACTACCTCCCTAGTGCAATGGAGGTGCAGTGGCGTAAGAAAACCACAGAGAAAACCTAGCCAGTACAGTTTCGGTTTGGGTGAGGCTCTAGTAATCCATAAAATAAGTAGGTACTTCTAAAACAAATACATTCAGATTATAGTAGGTATATATATATATATATAAAAATATATGAAGAATGTGTGACCGTGCGTTTCTGATTTTCGACTTGAAAATCGAGCGCGAAAATCTAACTGATTCTACGGCCATCTATTAGAACAATTGTATGTTAATTAACACTCAACAGTCACTCGGGGCTATGTCAGAGGCCCCCTAAATCAAATTCTACTTGAATTGAGACGACAGTGGGGTAGTTCCACGCCTCCAAAATTTATATATAAAAAGGACCAGCAAGCACTTGCTCGAGGACTTAGGTCTTGGCTATCAACTAATTTTCTTATCACCAGCGTCACTTAGAATAATTTAATTTTCAGCCGTGTGTCCGGTACAGAACGAGTAGACCTACCTCTGAGATTTCATTTTCCCGACATCCAAACCAGCAGCAACGAAGAAATCCTTAATTTATATTTAAAATTTATAATTAATGATTTTTTAAATCAATCTACTCGGGAAAATTCTCTTAACAGTGGTTCGTGGTTATTGGGCTCGCAGTAACCAAGGCCCACGGTTATAAATGATATATAATCTAAATATATTGAAAATATATCCAAAATATAAGCCGAACATACAATTAAAATATAGAAAGAATTTATTTCGAGAAAAATGATTTCAAAATGACTAGGGGACCTAAAATGGAGTTTTTTTTTTTTTTTTTGGAAAATATGGGCCTGAAAAGTTAGGGGAGTTAACCTGCAGGGGTGCCTAGAAAAACTGGTCCAAATTTGTCACACACTGAAAAAAAGAAATATTTGTCCCAAATAAATCACTTTATTTGTGGCTTTTTTTGTAAATATTGCTTAATGACAAATAAATATATTTGGAACAACAAAATATGACAGTTGATTCAAATAATTTTATAATTTGACGGAAATATATCATTTATTTGTGGTAAGTAATTGATATATTTGTGATAAAGATATTAAATTTGTGACAAATAACCTTACATTTGGCGACACTATACACATATTTGAAGCCCTTATTTATTTGTAGCAATTGGATCATTTATTTACCACAAATAAATCACTTATTTCACGCTATTAAACTACTCAAATATATTATATCTTTCTCATAATTAAATATTTATTTGGCCATATCCAAATATACGATATCATTGGCTCAAATAAATCTCTTTGTCAGTGCACGGGTTTTTGTAGGAGTTTTTTTTTAGGAGAAATTTAACCTGAAAGAAATAGGCGAGGTCAGCAGCGGAGGTTTCTGAGAGGAAAACTCCAAAATGACCATGAAGACCGTCATTAAAGTCTTCGTAAGAGAAATTTGTGCCTGAAAAACATGGGGATGGTAACCAGCAGGTGCCTGGACAAAAAGGTCAAAAATTTTCATAGGAGCCAGGTAATTAGCCATATTTTTTTCAGGCCTAAATTTTTCCTAGAAAGACGCTCACAAAGGCCCCTGAGAAAACTTTGGAACTTTTTTTTGTGGCACCCTCGGAAGTTACTAACCTTATATATTTCAGGCCCAAATTTTTTTTACGAAGACTTTAATGACGGTCTTCATGGTAATTTTGGAGTTTTCCTCTCAGAAACCTCCGCTGCTGACCTCGCCTATTTCTTTCAGGTTAAATTTCTGCTAAAAAAAAAACTCCTACCAAAACTTGTGTGACAAATTTGGACCAGTTTTTCTAGACACCCCTGCAGGTTCCTCGCCTTACTTTTCAGGCCCAAATTTTCCAAAGAAAACTCTATTATAGGTCCCCTAGTCATTTTGAAATCATTTTTCTCGAAATATATTCTTTCTATATTTCAATTATATGTTTGACTTATATTTTGTATATATTTTTAATATATATATATATATGTTATGTCCAATAAATTTTTTTTATTAATTTATTTTATTTCATAAATAAATTTACGAAACTCCTCTTTACAAAAGCACGCGAAAACGCAGCGTCAGTTTTACCACCATTTATGCGTGTAAAAGTAGCGCGCCGATTTTTGCAATAACGATTGACGAATAAATAAAAAATTGTCGTTATTTTCCACCAATGACAACAATTCGATTACTCCCATCAAACATCAATCAAAGTTTTTAAATAACCTGAGCACCATGGCTCAGGGCCTTAATTGTTGATCGAATTTTCAGATCTCGAGTCCTACGGTCCGCGTAAAACGGTGTTGTGGTTGTTGATCAGATCTTTAAATTTCGAGTCCTACGTTCCGCGTAAACGGCGTCGATAGCCCGTAATCTTATTGCAAAAATCTATCCTAGATAAGCCAATAAGTAACCGTCCTTAATAAAAGGTACTAAGCCGATATTTTCATATCGTGTAATGGTATTATTTTGTTATTTACAATTATTATAAAAATCATTCCGGCTCGATCGAATAGTGACACAAAAATCAAGTGTAATTATATTCCGATCTCGAGTCGAGATAATCTGCGTATAAAAAGCCATAAGGCTACATAAGGACGCAAAATTTAAAATTTATTAAAAATAACAATAATAATCAAATTAAATGGTTTTGCATCTTTAATAAGTGCAATCCATTGTAACAATTATAGTGTATAAGTGTTGTAATTGAAAATTTAAATAAAAAGACAAAAGATCATAATCTTAACTAAGTGAGTTCATTTGAAAATAGCACATAAGACTTTATCCTACAACCCCAGCCGCGTCTATTCAACCAAATCCTTCAGGAGGAGGCCGAGTGAGCTGCAAAGTTCTGGAGGGATAAAAGCCTGCCGTGTTAGAAAAAAAAATCAGCTAAAAATAAGTGAGAGACAATTTTAATATCTTTGCTCTCTGTTGATCGATTAATAAATGCAACGTAACCAAACTCAAAGGCGTTTGGGTTTACTCTCTTCGAAGAATCCACATTAAATAATAAATATAGGAAGTGAAAATCTTCCTCGCATTCTTTACTGTTGTCCGCAACCTCCATATCACTCGTTAAATTTTTCTATCGCTACCAAAGGGAGAAATCCCGGATAATTAATTTAAATTACAGCGGCGGACATAACATATAGATTATTTATCATTCTTCATATTTTATATATACCTATTATAATATGCATATATTTGTTTTAGAAGTACCTACTTACACTTTTAATATAATTCAAGTGTACGTCACATATATTTTGGTTATATTTAATTATTATATTTTCCTTATAAACGAAATATATTTAACATATATTCACAATATATTCTATCAATTATATTTTAAATATAAAGCCAATATATTTTGTATATATTTCTTTGAACTTTTACTGCCTTTATGATTATCCATACAAAATATATTATACATATAACTTCATTATATTGAACATATTGCACGCCTCATAACGCGAAACGTTTGAGGCAGTGCTCTACTCTCAACACGTCAAGGTCAAGCGATTTTCTGGCCTTAAAATTACTTTATTACGTTCATATTTCATCGATAGGATAATGTGAGTTTACGTATATCAAGAAAAGACTTGAGAAAACTTATTTACTGTTTTTTCAAAAAAATTTGTTTTGCTAATTTGAAGAAAAAAAAAGTTTGAAAAAATTTTACTTGGACGTCCGGATGTCTGTATGTATAGACTTTTTTTGGATGTAGTCATAAGAACTGCCGAAAAAATTATCGTATCGAGAGCGGTTTTTTTTTTATTTTGTTCAGAATTCTCTCAAGATGAACCCTTTCGATATTCACTATTGTAGTTTCTATAGTTTTTTTTATATATACTTAAAAGTGATGACTGATAGCATTTTTGTATGCAAAATCCCGTATATATTTTTTTCCGCTGGTGCTACCTCTGACGGATATTTTTGCAAACATATATATAGATATATTCTGTTGTGGGCCTTTTACCGGTGCTGCATCCAAGCGGCTGATTTTTGCACAACTCTTTTTGAAGTTTCTTTCTTTTTTTTTTTACGTCAAATGTTGACATAAACAGTGGCGTGATAGTAGCGAAAAAATTTTTTTTTTGTTTTACTCTTGTATTTAGAAATACAAGTTATTTTGACTTCAAAATTAAATAAGCGTTGTGAGACGTGCACTTTTGGATTTTCCAAACTTTATTTTATATATACGAAAATCGGCCGAAAGTTATATAATCCATAAATATTCAATTTATATTTTTTTTTATATGTAGCATATACTTTTATATTTTCATTATATTTGACGTATGTTTATGTTATATTACGTTTATATATTATTTATATGCAAAAATGTATTTTTAATATATTGAACATATAAATTTTTTCCATGGAGGGTACACTCTCTCGCTGGGACAATTTTATTAATTAGGGTTTTATCAATAGAAAAACATGAAGAATGATTTTTTACTTAAATGAGTTACTAACATCACGAGCTCGTAATAAACGTCAATAATTTAACCTCAAATCACTGGCCAGGCGTGGATTAGAATCCCAGAAGAGCCGAAAAAATTTTTCACCCACAAAGTGTGATGTCTGTTGGTCTTGAGATTCGTCTTGTTGCCGACCTTTAAATTTGATCTGATTTAAAGTGAATTTTATTTGGTTTAAAAATTGAAATTTGAATTCGACTAAGCTGGCCACATATGAGACTGCCCGAGGCCTAATAATATATATCGATACTGCCATTCTAATACGTCGTATCCCACATTTGGGAAATTTTTCAGATGATAAAAACGTTTCACGGTGGCGAAAGAAAAATTATTTCTATTATGTTTACATTGGTATAACCTACAAATTTATTTTAATGTTTTTTATAAGATACAGGCTTTGTAGTGGAAAATAATTTTGAATTATATGCTACAAGAAAAGAACAAAATTATGCATAATTACCTTTTTACTCATGTCGTTAATTGCTTCCTTAAAATCGACTCAAAATTAAAAATATTAGGGTAGTTCACTCGCGACATTCATAGCCAAAAGTATAGAGCTATCGTAACTACAAAAAGTTAGAGATACTAAATGCCAGAATATTTTATTTTTGTAAGAGACTGTATGCAATACATTTTAGTTATTAATTTACCGATACACACTAATACAATCACACTGATGAATATAATAAATTTGGCAACGCCGCGAAATTTAGAGTAGTCCCGACGAAAAAGTTGTCCTCCCACTACCATTAGTTAGCACGTATTACCTATACCCTCACTATCCATTTTAGGACGACTTTTTCATCGGGACTACTATAAATATTGAATAGTCTATAAATTAAACGTATATCCCTGATTAAGAAAAATGATTTGATCCATGCTAAGTGTAGATCTATATATTAGTGGACTCAAATTGTTTTCAATCATTTCAAATTGTTTTCAATCATTTCAAATTGTTTTGAATCATTTCAAATAATTTTTCTTAATCAGGGAGGTAGCAATCTTTATATAGTGTGAGCTTAATATACATACAGTTTATTATCGTTGACAATCACTAATTGTAGATAAAATAAATTTTTGTGCGTGTCTTAATAATTTTTATTTCTACTTACAAGTAATCACTTTTAAAACGAATAAAATTATCGGATGTCTACTACGTTCAGTATCACAATTTTTCAGGATTCTAAAGCCATTAGAAAAGCCATCGTTAATATAAGTTAATTTCGAAAAATAATTTTTTTGTTTGTGTAATATCATTGAATAAATGTTTAATATTCATAAAAATTATATTGAAAAATTGTCAAATAATTTTTTAACCTCAAATACTTTCATTTTCAATAACTAACCTAACTAACTGACATTTGAATTTCCGCGGGTTAAGTATGACGACTGCAACGTTGCCAAGTTGCAATTTCTGTACCCTACCACACGTCAAGTATTTTTAACTTATTTATATTTCAAAAATCAATATTTTTTCTACAAATCTGTCAAGAATATTCGAAGTTTTTTTTTTAAAAATTCTAATTTTTAACGTCCCGCTAAGAAAATCGATGATTTTCCAAAAATTCGTGGTTATTGTTTTCACCCCGATTTTCGAAAATCGAGTTTTCATCAGATGTCGACGTTTTGAGGTCCTAGGAAGTTATTTTGACTATTTCCAGAATGATGTCCACGTGTGTGTGTGTGTGTGTGTGTGTGGGTGTGTGTCACTCTGACCTAAGTCAAAACTCATTCAAATCTTGACTTTGATCACTGACATTGATTTCTGACTCAATAAATTTATTTCATTGAACATAATCGGGAATAAAAATTTAAAAACCACATTTTCATTAGTGATTTTTGATTCTTAAATTTTTAAAGTTTAGCATAAAACGTAACTTGAAAAGCTCATAAAAAAACAATTGCATGTAATAGCATTTTCTAGCTCGAAAACAGCGGGAAGTTTTGCGGCTGGCCCGCAGGGTCAAGTCAATTATTTTCTTCAAAATATCATTCTTGTTTCAAAACATTTAAACTTTTCAATTAAAAAAAAATTCAATCTTGAATAAATAAATTATTACTCTTCAATGGAGAATAAAAATTTTTCTTTCATAAATTTTACTCTTGAAAGAAGCATTTTTTGTTTTCAAACAAGATGCATACTTATTTCTGGTCAAGAATTTTTTTCTCTTGGTTTGAGATGGATAATATTGACTCAGGATGATACCGACTTAGTTTGAGTATGGCGCATTTTTTGAATCAGGGATGTTATTCTACTTGATTTAAGAATATACAAATATATTTTTTAAAATTATTAATCAGTTTATTACTACAATAGGCTAATACTAATTTTTGATTTGGATGATTAATGCATATTTTTATTTGCAAAAAAATTTATTTCTACTGAAAATATTAATAATAATTTTTTTTTAATGACCGCATTTTCAATAACAAAATAGAACATTTTAGGTTACCCAGTAAATAAACATTGACAAATAAATCAATTTATTGTAAAAATCTTTAAAGTTTGAACACAGTAATTATTTACTATTTTGGATATTATGATAACAAAATTTGTTCATATTTATATACATTAAACAAAAATAATTATCAACCGCGAGATTTGTTTTGGTGTTCTAATTGTGAACTTACAATTTAAAACTAACTACACCTAACCGAAAAAAAAAAATAGATGTCACAAGTTAGGGAAGAGAATTTACCGGTAAAATAAATATTTTACTTATTTTACCAATTTTCAGCAGGTTATTTACCGGATAAATAACCAAAGTAGTTAATTTTGTTCCGTAGGTGGCGTTAATGTGCGATTGAAGATGTGTACAATGTAGGCTAAAAAATTATTAGCAATTATCTATTATCTTCAATATTATTGAGTTAATAAAATAAATTGTTAAAAATTATAAATGATAATGTTACTTTTCCGTAATATTTGATCGATTGAATCAAATTAATTATTTTTAATAAATTAATTTTATTCGATGTAACGGAAATTGGTTACGATAAGAGAGTCGCCGTGGCTCGCGGGGAAGTCTAAACACATGACGATGCATGAGACCCGGGCAACGACGATTCTCTCACAGGGAATCTGAGATGCAGCGTCAACATTTTTTCAACTTTGTTGGCTTTATTACGCTGGTCCGAAAAATTAAAGGATAGAAAAAAAATTCGAAATTTTTGGGTGGTTTTTAACATGCTGTAACTCAGTGAAAAATGGTCGTAGAAAATAAAAAAAAGCAAATTGTAGCCTCAAGTTTCTAGTTTTCAGATCTAGATCACAAATTTTTTTATTATGCACGACTCCGGAGTAATCTTAAGAAAACTGACGAAAAAAAAATTTTCGAAATTTTTGCTTCTCTTCCAACAAGTCTATGGGCTTCAATCAATTTTTTTGGATTATCTGACCTTATGAATCTTTTAGGAAATTTTATGCCCTTTAATTTGGCGGCCTCAAAAAGTCTCCACGACGATTTGGCGCCGAGTTATCATTGATCAAACTCCGGACGTATTGGTCGTACAGAGAATGGAAGTAGAGTTTTGAAAACTGGAAAAACATTCTCTATAAGACAAAATTAGTGGCTTTTGATAGAAAAATTTTTTTTTTAAAGCGATAATGTTTATTAAAAAACGGGTTTAAAATTCGCATATTTAAGGATATTCGGAAATCTTGCTATAACTTTGGATAGAACGGATGAACAAAGGATATCGTCATTTTTTTTTTCAACCTCAGTGTCCCGAAAAAAAACCCTGAAAATTTCAAGCGCTGCGATTTTTCTTTCTTAGTGTCCCGAAGCTTTAAATTTATCGATTTTGCCAAAAATCACCATAATTGGTAGTTTCTCGGTTTTTGGTCATTTTTTCGATTTCACAATGTTTTTTTCACCAATAATCTTGATTTCTTTAATCAAAAAGATTGATTATCGAAAAAAAATTGAAAAAAAAAAAAAATTTCAAAATTTTTTTTTTTTTTTCAAAAAATTTTTTTTCGTTATATCCGCAATGATTTATCATTGTCCGAAAAAATTCGTCAATTTTTTTTTCCGGCCGGCAAGCGTAAGCCCGACCGAGCAACCTCCACGTGGTACGCTTTGGGTAACGCTAATGCCGGCAGAAAAAAAAAATTGACGAATTTTTTTGGACAATGATAAATCATTGCGGATATACGAAAAAAAATTTTTTGAAAAAAAAAAAAAAAATTTTGAAATTTTTTTTTTTTTCAATTTTTTTCGAT
>OZ024714.1:9258804-9307804 GCA_964016945.1 Microplitis deprimator | reverse complement strand
CCTCCACGTGGTACGCTTTGGGTAACGCTAATGCCGGCAGAAAAAAAAAAATTGACGAATTTTTTTGGACAATGATAAATCATTGCGGATATAACGAAAAAAAATTTTTTGAAAAAAAAAAAAAAAAATTTTGAAATTTTTTTTTTTTTTCAATTTTTTTCGATAATCAATCTTTTTGATTAAAGAAATCAAGATTATTGGTGAAAAAAACATTGTGAAATCGAAAAAATGACCAAAAACCGAGAAACTACCAATTATGGTGATTTTTGGCAAAATCGATAAATTTAAAGCTTCGGGACACTAAGAAAGAAAAATCGCAGCGCTTTGAAATTTTCAGGGTTTTTTCGGGACACTGAGGTTGAAAAAAAAAATGACGATATCCTTTGTTCATCCGTTCTATCCAAAGTTATAGCAAGATTTCCGAATATCCTTAAATATGCGAATTTTAACCCGTTTTTTAATAAACATTATCGCTTTAAAAAAAATTTTTCTATCAAAAGCCACTAATTTTGTCTTCTAGAGAATGTTTTTCAGTTTTCAAAACTCTACTTCCATTCTCTGTACGACCAATACGTCCGGAGTTTGATCAATGATAACTCGGCGCCAAATCGTCGTGGAGACTTTTTGAGGCCGCCAAATTAAAGGGCATAAAATTTCCTAAAAGATTCATAAGGTCAGATAATCCAAAAAAATTGATTGAAGCCCATAGACTTGTTGGAAGAGAAGCAAAAATTTCGAAAATTTTTTTTTCGTCAGTTTTCTTAAGATTACTCCGGAGTCGTGCATAATAAAAAAATTTGTGATCTAGATCTGAAAACTAGAAACTTGAGGCTACAATTTGCTTTTTTTTATTTTCTACGACCATTTTTCACTGAGTTACAGCATGTTAAAAACCACCCAAAAATTTCGAATTTTTTTTCTATCCTTTAATTTTTCGGACCAGCGTAATAAAGCCAACAAAGTTGAAAAAATGTTGACGCTGCATCTCAGATTCCCTGTGAGAGAATCGTCGTTGCCCGGGTCTCATGCATCGTCATGTGTTTAGACTTCCCGCGAGCCACGGCGACTCTCTTATCGTAACCAATTTCCGTTACATCGAATAAAATTAATTTATTAAAAATAATTAATTTGATTCAATCGATCAAATATTACGGAAAAGTAACATTATCATTTATAATTTTTAACAATTTATTTATTAACTCAATAATATTGAAAGATAATAGATAATTGCTAATAATTTTTAGCCTACATTGTACACATCTTCAATCGCACATTAACGCCACCTACGGAACAAAATTAACTACTTTGGTTATTTATCCGGTAAATAACCTGCTGAAAATTGGTAAAATAAGTAAAATATTTATTTTACCGGTAAATTCTCTTCCCTAACTTGTGACATCTATTTTTTTTTTCGGTTAGGTGTAGTTAGTTTTAAATTGTAAGTTCACAATTAGAACACCAAAACAAATCTCGCGGTTGATAATTATTTTTGTTTAATGTATATAAATATGAACAAATTTTGTTATCATAATATCCAAAATAGTAAATAATTACTGTGTTCAAACTTTAAAGATTTTTACAATAAATTGATTTATTTGTCAATGTTTATTTACTGGGTAACCTAAAATGTTCTATTTTGTTATTGAAAATGCGGTCATTAAAAAAAAATATTATTAATATTTTCAGTAGAAATAAATTTTTTTGCAAATAAAAATATGCATTAATCATCCAAATCAAAAATTAGTATTAGCTATTGTAGTAATAAACTGATTAATAATTTTAAAAAATATATTTGTATATTCTTAAATCAAGTAGAATAACATCCTGATTCAAAAAATGCGCCATACTCAAACTAAGTCGGTATCATCCTGAGTCAATATTATCCATCTCAAACCAAGAGAAAAAAATTCTTGACAGAAATAAGTATGCATCTTGTTTGAAAACAAAAAATGCTTCTTTCAAGAGTAAAATTTATGAAAGAAAAATTTTTATTCTCCATTGAAGAGTAATAATTTATTTATTCAAGATTGAATTTTTTTTTAATTGAAAAGTTTAAATGTTTTGAAACAAGAATGATATTTTGAAGAAAATAATTGACTTGAACCAAGTTAATTTTTTTTTTTCTGTGTATCATTGTTATGTATTTGTGCTCAAATACTTATCTCTGTATTTTATTTGGAATGCCTATTACTTCATAAATTACTTTTTATCATTCTAAAAGATATTCTATATATACTTTCATAAGGAAGATAGCCAATAGAATATTCGTGCTTACCAATTAAGAAGTATTTTGATGACTGATTTCTGTATCTGCTTTATCGATACTAATTGATACTAATATATTTAAATTACATTCAAAGTATCGAAGTATTTTCATGTATTTAAATTCAGTAAATTTGTTTCATTAATATTATCTTTCAAGTATCTTAAATATAAAGAATTTTTTGATGTTGTTCAACTTTCAAGATAATTAAGATAACAACAATCGCTCGTTTCATGATTGTAAATGTAAATGAAACAATGATACTCAATTTGTCCCCACTGTAAACTAATGTAAAGAAAATCATATTATATGGTCATTGGACTGAAGAAAATATTGTATCTAAAATTATATTATTCATTTAACTAAACATATTAAAGTATTAACTTATAACCAACTTATTTGTTACCTATGCAATTCGATAAGTTGGAACAGATCCTGTTTCGTTAAAAAAAAAAAAATGTTGACAATTTGCCAGTTTTACTTGTCGAAGTAAATAAGGTTAGGATATATTTCTGAACTTGAGTAAAAAAAATAACATATTTACCTCGTTGAAGGCCATCTTCTTCGTTATAATCCCGCGTGGCTCTCGGGTGGTGCTTCCGGCACCTCCTTGTCCCACTTTAATGTTTGTGTATAGCAAAGATGTATAATTTCTTCGATGTTTTTGTTAATTTTATTGTTGGTGATGTAATCTTTAATGTTTGACACTTCAATATTGATTGTTCCAAAATCGTTGTTGTGATCGTTGTTATTTTTTTTGCCGCCTACACTGACGGCGTCCACGTTTCTGCTATTTCCTGGTGATTTGACTTTCTCGTGGTCGTCCTCCACCCTCACGCCGTATGAAACGACGCATCGAGGATATAACAGGAACAAAGTACACTCGCAGTAATTCAACAAACACGAAACAGCTGCAATTAGGTCTAATATTGTTCTTATTGCTTCGTTTGACGTGTGGGAGCCCTTAATGACACACATACGTCACGAGTTCAAGTCAGAGAGCACCTTGACCCCCCGACAGGCCAACACCACTTTACTGTTTTTTCTTCAAAAACACGTCGCCATCCACTTGCTACGTGTTTTTGTCTATCGTACACTTCTAATGTTATTTATTTTTTTTTCTTTGTGATCTACAAAATCATTGTTTACTATTTATTTACTAAATTATTGCCTCACATGAAATTTTTTATTTTTTAAAGAATGATTTTGATATCTACCTTGTCTTAATCATCATCAATAGAACTTATGTCACTAACGTACGATTATGAAAGCAGCTCAACTTTAAATAAGTTAAAAATTGTAAGTTATCTCTGATCAAGTTAGTTAAATTTGATTAAATCAATGAGTGAATTTTTCAACACTTAATCATTAAAAAGATTATTTTTTTTCTTTCATACATATTTATCCGTTGGATAAATGACCATAAGTCGCCATTATGATTTTGTGGTAAAGTGCATGCATGATCCTCACTGTGCGCGCGCATTGAACCTCAGTGATTGTAAAATAGGGTCCCTAAGAGAGATCCGTTCGGAGACGGAGACAATTTGCCAAAAACTAGATTAGTAATTATTTATCTAAGATTGGTACCAGGCTGTATTAAACCATTTACGTAGTAAAAAACTAAAAGGGGGTCCAGACCCCGTTTGCTAACTAGCAATCTAGTGTTAATATTACAAAGTTGGATTGCTTGGTGATAAAATTAGAAAGGATCCCTGATAGCATGAGCTGCTCGTCAAAAAGTTGGTATTCAGTAGTTTGTGACCAAGTTGTCGACAACTCTAGCTTTTGCAACTTCTGGCTACAAGTTACCGCCAACTTTCTGAGAAAGTTGACGCGAGGAAAGAACCGGAATTCAAAAGCAGATTTCTGAGAAAATTGAAGACAACTTTCCGTCAACTTATGATTGCCAACTTTTACCACCAACTTTCTCACTTACCTTTAAGTTACCTTTTAGAATACGGCAGTAGCTTGCGGTTAACTTACGGTTAGGGTGTCTATCAAGGTACACACTTTCGTTCTAACTGTGCAAAGAACAACCCTGATAGCCAAAGTGGCGAGAAACTGGCATGAAACTTACAGCCGCAACTAGACACCAAGTTGGCCGCAAAAGTTGATACTTCTAAAGTTGATAGACACTTTCTGAGAAAGTTGGTGGCAGAAGTTGGCAATCCATAAGTTGACGGAAATTTGCCTTCAATTTTCTCAGAAACCTGCGTTCCAGTTGCGACTCCATACTGGCGTCAACTTTCTCAGAAAGTTGGCGGTAACTTCCCTGATAGCCACCCTAATCTTAAGTTAACTACCCTAATAGCCACTTTGCGTTGAAATTGACGGTAATTTGATGTTGAAATAACCTGAAATAAACTGCCCGAATTTGCGGACAATTTCACAGCAAAAGTTGAAAATAAAAATTTACGGTTAATTTTTCTTCAATTTGAAGGTAAACTTGTACGAAAAAAAACGGTCGGTAATGTTCATTCTAACCATTTCAGAAGGTAAGCGAATTTATACATAAAATTGTCTACAATTTGAGCGTAAAAATATACTTAACAATTTTTCAAGTCAAATTAACGATAAATTGACATTAAATTTGCGTGAAAATTAAAGACAACTTTTTTCTAGTCAACTTTTGAAGTGAATTTGCATTGTAATTCGGGCATTAAATTTACCTCAAATTCAATAGCAAGTTGCATACAACTTGTCGTAATGAATTGAAAAGTCCGAAGTTGACGGAAATTTGAAGAAACATTCAACGAAACTTTTGTACAGTAAACTTTTGCTCAAGCAAACTGTGCTGTTAGGGTACAAGCTACTAGCGTATTGTAAAAGGTAACTTAAGGCTGGGCCGCACCTAACGAAATCCTGAATTGAAGAATTCTAGTTACTTTTGAAATATTTATGGGACTCGAATAATGAAAATCTTCCGAGAAAGTTCGTCTTCGGCTTCTAGTCGGAAGCTAAGAAAATTGCTGTTATGACAATTATTTAATAAATAATTAGAATTCTTAAATTCAGGATTTCGTTAGGTGCGGCCCAGCCTTAAAGGTAAGTGTTGGAGAGCGAGCAGTTATCTTTCAGTTGACCTTTTAATTGTCTGTAACTTTTTATTCAATTTGACTACGTTGTCAATGTCAGACAATGACGTTAAATTGATTGAAAGTTTCACTTCAAATTGACGGCAAGTTTTTCTGTCAACTTACATTCAAGCTACTGCCGTATTCTGAAGCCAATTTGAAGGAAAGTATTATCCAGCCAAGCTTGCCAGAAACTTTCTCGTTAAGTTAGCCGAAAATGTTTCACTGCAGAACTTACAGAGTAAGGTGTGGCTATCAGGGTAGGTATTCCCTGATTACAGATGGGCACTGGTCTCGTGACGAGTAATTTTACCCACTTTTGACCGTCACAAAACGGTTTTGTGACAATTGTAGTTGTGACGTGACCGTTACAAACCACTGCCATCTAGCTGAATACATTTGAATTAAGACTAATAATATGTTTTGGAGGGAAATGCGCAGGTACTGTGTACTTATGCACTTAGCTTTGTAATAAATCGCAAACTCTTACATTTATTATTTTTTATTGATTTAAATACATAGGTATGCGTATAATTATAATTGAATATATTGTTTATTCTAAATTACGATCATAGTCAAATTCGTTATTGATAGGTAATTAAATTAGTCAGTTATTTTATGAAGAATTTTACTGCTTGAATCTATTTTTCTATTTAAAGTAAATTATTAAAATATATGTAATGAATAAATAAGTATCTAATGATCTCAAAAATCCCTAAAAACAAATAAATAAATTTTTGTTTTTTAGAAATGTGTATGTCATAATGTAAGTCATAAATTTAAGATATTAAAAAAATAATTGGCTAAATTTTTTATACAAAATGTATTTTTCAAAAAAATCCGGTAAGTATACTACATATATAATCACCTGAATATTGATTTATTTTAATAACTTATATAAACAGACAGGAATCATACTTCATATCCCGGCTGCCTAATTTCAAAACACAGTAACTGACAAAAATAAAATTTTTAAAATATGTATAGAATCATGTTCACAAAACTCCACTGGAACTAAAAATACTAAAAAATCGATTTTGAAAAATTTGTCACTTACTGTGTTTTAAAATTGGACAGCCGATCCGTACAATCATAAAATAAGGAAAAAAACGTAAAAAAATTGTTTTAATTTAACTAGATAATCAATTTTTCAAAAAAAAAAAAAAAAAACCGTCACAAAACGTCTATGTAGTTGTATTTGACGGTAACAATTGTGACTGGCGTTGTGACCGTCATTTGCACAACAGACTTTAAAAAAAAAATTTGTGACGCCAGTGACCGTCACAAGACGGTATCTGTGACGGTCACGTCACATAAATTGAAAATACCGGTAATTGCCCATCTCTACCCCTGATAGTTAGAGTTTCTGATCAGGAAGTTGGTGTACATGAGTTGCGACCAACTTGGGTAACTTCATACTGTTAAACTGTTGGTGACAAGTTGCTCAGAAACTTGTCGACAATCTACTGCCGCAACCTGTCGCCAAATTTCTGAACAACTTGTAAGCAACAGTTATACGAGCTGAAAGTTGTCGACAAGTTTCTCAGAAAGTTGCCTTCAACTTTTGGAAATGCCAACTTGGCTATCAGGGTCTGAAGCTTCCTTTGTATTTACCTGTCGAATAAGTACTGACCGTCGTGATTGTATTTTGATGACGAGAAAGTAATTTTCAAATAATAAATTGAAGATAGAAACCCTGATAGCCAAGTTGGCGAGAAACTCGCGTCCAACTAACAGCCGCAACTTGACGCCAAGTTGGCCGCAAAAGTTGGTACTTCCAAAGTTGATAGACACTTTCTGAGAAAGTTGGTGGCAAAAGTTGGCAATTCATAGTTGACGGAAAGTTGCCTTCAATTTTCTCAGAAACCTGCTCTGAAATTGCGGCTCTTCCCTGGCGTCACTTTCTCAGAAAGTTGGCGGTAACTTGTAGCCAAAAGTTGGAAAAGCTAGATGTTGACAACTTAGTCCAAAATAACGACTACCAACTTTTGGACGAGCAACTCGTGCTATCAGGGATCTTACAACATTTATAGCATCTTATCAATAATAAGTCTATAATTTAAATAATAAATCGTTGTAGAACATACTTACCCTGCTTAAAAAATTCGATAGATTCGTAAAGCTGTATGTATAGTATGTAAAATTATTTACAAATGAAGTAAATAATTGACGAAATAAAATTTTTAAAAAATGCGCATTTAAAAAATTTTGAAATTAATAAGTGCATTGTTAATAAATATTATTTTGTTAATTGTTTACTCTATTCATTTATAATTTTAAATTTGTCTGATGTCTGCTACATTCATGCTCATATATATTGATTACTCTCTAAATTTTATTTTTAATAATTAAATATATGTATATATACATATACATATGTATATATATATATACATATGTGTATATATATATATATACATATAATTAAATTATTAATTTTCAATTTTTTTAATTTATTATGAATTATTAAATATTAAATTTAGAAAATTATAAACATATCTATAATAAATAAACAAATTTAATAAAAATTCTTCGACTAAAATAAAAAGTGAATATTACATTGAGAAAATAATAAATAAGTTAAAAGTGAAAACATTTAAATTCATATATCTAATTTATTTTTAAACTATTGAATAATCAGTAATAAATATTTAAAATTAAGAATCTTATAATATTTAGTACAAATCGCAGTTCTAATTAACAAATTGTCTAACTTAATATTTTTTATTAGGTAATTCTGTGCAATTTTCAGATAGTAATGGTCAAAAAAAATATTATTCGAGTGACCTAGACAAAAATATTATGCATAGCCCTATCCGAAAATTCCCATAGAATCCACTCAACTGCGACAAAAACCGCATAGAAACCAATACAGTCTATAGGATTCTGTGCGGTTTTTGTCGCAGTTGAGTGGATTCTTCGGGAATTTTTGGATAGGGAGGGTAAATCCACCGATAGATGGACACCCCCCAATAGACGGACGAATATTATTTTAATAACCGATTACATAAAATCTAGGAATGAAAATGTAACATAATCAATTTTTTTTTTAACTATATATATTTCTGATGCTACAAAATTATTTTTTTTTCTCAATTTAATATATGTTATAATCGTAAAAAAAATTATTTTTATTTGACGTGACGTTTTGCTTCAAAAGCGCTACCACTACTAAGCATGTACAATGTACAGCCATGTGACAGATAAGCGGTAAACTATATTTGTTATAACTAATATAAATAAATAATATATTAAGATATGTTCACATGATTATGTTCGTATTTCATTAAAAATTTTATTAATTTAATAATTAACTAATAAAATCAAAAAAATTTAAGAAAATTTGCCGTCCATCTACTGAAGATTTGGACTTTCTTAAATTTTTCTTTTTCGTAATCAACCACTACGTTGTACAAAGTTTTAATTATTTTTTTCTAGTTAATTAAATATTTTTCAATAAGTATAATTCATTTTATTATAACTTATTTATATTTTATTACTTTATTTTGATTGGAAAACATGAGAGTCTGCTTAACCGTCCATCTATTGGTGCGTTTACCCTATAGTAGATATGGAATTGAGTTTTAGATGAAAAAAAAATTTTTTAATTACTTCTTTTTCGCATAAATGGAGGATTTTCTGAAACAGAGTTAGACAATTTGCTAATTAGAACGTCTATATATATTTTTTATACATGTTTATATGTATAGATATTAGGGTGCTTCATTTCGGAGCAACATTTTTTTTTAAGTGCATGTGGAAAAAATCATAGTTCAACACAAGAAAAAAATTTTCGCGCAAGAAAAAAAATTCTATGTCGATAATAGACCTAGCTCATTGAAAAATTTGATTTTCCCATTCAAATAACACGGGAATAATTTTTTTTTTAGCTGTAAGTATTGTTAACTCTCTAACAAATCAATAGATCGAATAGAACAATACAGATTTTTGTAGGAAATTGAACGCTCTACAAAAAAGGTTTCTTATCATTTTTCGATCTATTGATTTGTTAGAGAGTTAACAATACTTACAGCTAAAAAAAAAAATTATTCCCGTGTTATTTGAATGGGAAAATCGAATTTTTCAATGAGCTAGGTCTGTAATCGACATAGAATTTTTTTTTTTGAGCGAAAATTTTTTTTTTTGTGTTGAACTATGGTTTTTTCCACATGCACTTAAAAAAAAAAATTTTGCTCCGAAATGAAGCACCCTAATATATATATATATTAGGGTGGCGCAAAAAAACCGACTTTTTTTTTTTTTCGATCTCGCATGAAAATTTGTTTGTTTACGATGTTTTAAGAATCCTCTCCAAAAATCAGCTCGATAAAAAATTTTTAAGAGGCCGCTCGAGAATTTTGAAAATATCAAAAATGAATGAAATTCGGATTTTTGATTTCAAAAATTTTTTTTCTCGTGGCAGCAATAGTTTATATTTGTAAAATCATGACTATGCTGAAAATTTCAGCCCAAAATTCAAATATTTAAACGGCGCTCAAGAATTTTGAATATTAAGTGATAATATGTAACTAATAGTTTAAATTAGTTTTTGTACTTTTTTTATAACTCAATTATTGTCATTTCAGTAAAATATAACTTTTGCAGAACCAAAAATATACAGGACAGTCTTTAACAATAAAATTTGGTAAGTTTTGAATAAGCGAAAAAATCTACAAATCGAATTAAAAAATAAATAAGTATGTAAAAAACTTATTATTTCTATTTCTCGGGTTATATTTTCATTCATTGTCATGTAAATTGATGGTGAAAAAATCGAGAAGCTTTATTATTAATATTAAAGGGTCACTCGAAAACGTCCAAATGACAGCACTCGGAAACATTCAAAATTCTTGAGCGAGGTTTAAATATTTGTATTTTGGGTTTAAATTTTCAGCGTAGTCATGATTTTACAAATATAAACTATTGCTGCCACGTGAAAGAAAAAATTTTGAAATCAAAAATCTGAATTTCAATAATTTTTGATATTTTCAAAATTCCTGAGCGACCTCTTAAAAATTTTTTATCGAGCTGATTTTTGGAGAGGCTTCTTAAAACATCGTAAACCAACAAATTTTCATGCGAGATCGAAAAAAAAAAAAATAGTCGGTTTTTTTGCGCTACCCTAATATATATATATTTTAATGATGCCAAAGAAGTATAACTTCTCACGCGCGTACATAAGTACACGCACCCATTTTTTTTTGTCTCATAACTCTCAAACCATCGAGATAAACGAAATAGACTTGGATACATTTCTTGAAAGAAATTTGATGCTCTACAAAAAAGGTTTGATTAAAATTTTTTGTCAGGTGAACCGTTTCCTCATAATCATTCATCGAAAAATGGTATAATTTTAAAATTTGATTGTTCAACTTTGGAATTTTGTAATTCATGTAAAAATAAGTTTCCGGAAAAATCCAATGAATATTCTTGAAGGAAATTGAATGTTCTACAAAAAAAATCTCTTAACAATTTTTGCTAAATTCACTCCTTCAAAAGTTATTCAAGATTATTGACGTCATTTCACATAACTTCAACCTTGAATAACTTTTGAAGGAGTGAATTTTTCAAAAATTGTTAAGAGACTTTTTGGAGAGCATTCAATTTGCTTCAAGAATATTCATTGGCTTTTTCCGGAAACTTATTTTTACATGAATTACAAAATTACAAAGTTGAACAATCAAATTTTAAAATCATACCAATGTTCAAAGCATGATTATAAGGAAACGGTTCATCTGAAAAAAAATTTCAATCAAACCTTTTTTATAGAGCATTTAATTTTCTACAAGAAATGTATGGAAGCCTATTTTGTTTATCTTGATGGTTTGAGTTTTATAAGACAAAAACCTGCTCATAAAAAAAATCAAAAATTGCGATGATACACCTCTTAATATTAATATTAAGGGCTCAAATTTTCTCAATAATTTTTTTTTGTCACCCCAAATAATATTTTCACAGTATCGTTAAAAAAAAAAATAGTCGATTTTTTTTGGCCCAGTCTAATGTGTATATAATATACATATCATAAACGAATTAAGAATTAATAGAAATATAGCATTAGAATAATTATAATATGGTGTTTCATGATAAATAATAATGTCAATCGTACTTAATGATTAAATATAGAGTAATTATAGAGGACTACATCGATGATAATCTAGAATATTTAACTAAAAGATAGTACCCAAGTACAGGAAAAGAGAATATAAATAATATAAGCAATATGTAAAATCCTAGAATAGATGAGTAAAGAACGTAGATCTATAAGTACATGTATTGTATAAGTATGTGTGTGATCTTTCCGTCGTCTTCACTTTTCTCCGTGACCTATTGATGAGCACAATTGTTCTTACCGTTTAAATCTTATCAATATTTTATAATAAAACTCAGTCCTCAGATAAAACTTATTTCATCATTTATATTTATCCTAATCCATAATATCATTATTTAATGAAATAATAATCATAACAATCATATTAATCTGAATAATCATCATCGTCATCAATAATTTTATCCATAGTTTTCAAATTCAAAATTGGTCCCGCGAGACACCGAACTGCTCACTGTCCAGGAGGTGGCGTCAGCTCTGACTCTATTAACCTCCCAAGACATGACATATATGTTATGTCCTCAGTGGCCTCAGGTGCCTCTACCTTTTAATTAATTAGTGAACTTTAGATACATTAATAAGCGCGCATTTAAATTTCATTTGAAATTATATATTAATATCTTACAACACTTATTGCGTCTTATCAATATTTAGTCAATAATTTAAATAATAAATCGTCGTGGCACATACTTATTAAATTATATATTTTTATCATAAAAAAGTTTAGATAAATGGATATAGATAAACCTTTATTTTGTATTCAGAGAAATATAAATACAGTTTGAGTGGGCTTGGAACGTCTCCTGTCACCCGATACTTAAAACCTAGACAAAACACACGCATAAAAATCACGAATAAGCCCTTGCTCTATAGTTAACAGTAAATATGGTTATAAACAAATGCATACTCTATAAACAAATAAGAAAAGAAAATATGTAATAAATAAATGTTACTTACGAATGAAAACCATATCACAAGAACTTGACTATTACTGTTAATATATAGTTATATATTAAATAAAGAGTGACTCGTATGATAAATAAATTAATGAAAATATAGAAATATAGCATTAGAATAATTATAATAATGTTTCACGATAAATGATAATGTCAATCGTATTAAATAATTAAATATAAAATAATTATAGAGGAATACACCTCTGATAGCCTAGAATATTTAACTGGAGGATTGTATCCAAGTATAGGAAAATAGAATATAAATAAAATAAGTAATAAGTAAAATCGTAGAATGGATAAAGTGAAGAACGTAAATGTGTAAGCTTATATCTCGAATTTGTATTAGTAGAAAGTATAAATGTATAAGTATATTTGGTAAAAACAATATATAGGGTGAGGGGGGCAAAAGGGGGTAGGGTAAGCAAAACGGGGTACCCCCAAAATTTGGTGAAAAAAAAAATTTTTTTTTTTTTTCGTCTAATTACTGTATATCCGATATTTTTGAGCATTTTAAGCCCTACGCATGACACCTGGGGAAAAATGGGCCAGCCGAAAAATCGAAAAAATGATTCTTTCATATTTTTATCGTCAAATTAAAAAAAAATTAATATGTTAATTTATTTTTCGACTGATTTTCTATAGTTGGGGCAAGTTGGGCCACTAAAAATATTCGGAAATAATATTTTATTTTTTAATTGATAACAATTCAATTAAAAAAAAAAAAAAAAAAATTATCATTTTTTGGAGGGGCCTCTCTGACCCACAAAAAAATTTTTTTCTGCCTTCGTATCCCCCAATGTTGTAAAATGTAATTTTTCTTTATGTATTTTACATAAAAAAAAATTTAATTTAATGAAATTTCATCAATTTTCAGAATTTTTTTTTTTTAACTTTTTTTAAGGGTACCCCATTTTGCCCGCCAAAAATCAAAATTTTATTTTATAGTGGCAGCTAAAAATTTTGTCTATTTACCTAGAATGTCATTAAAAACAAAAAGATTCGGCGTATTTTAGTCATCGAAAACTTAGTATTTCCATAAGTACCCCCTTTTGCCCCCCTGCCCTATATAAGTATATATATATATATATATATATATATATATCTTGTATGAGCATGAGTGTGAACATGAGAGTAGTAGGGAGAAGTTAGAGAGTGGAGCGTCAGAGATCTCTCTGCCGATGATGTAACTTCACTTCTCTCCGAGAACTTTTGACGAACACAACTGTTATTACTGATAAAAGTTTATCTATACTTTTATAATAAAATTTAGTCTTCAGATAAAAAGTTATTTTATCAATTACATCTATCCTTATTCATAACTTCACTATTTCCTTCAATAATAATCATAATCATCATCATCGTAGTCAACAATAAATTTATTCACTGTTTTAAATTCAAAATTAGTCCCGTGTGACAACGAACTGTCCACTGTCCAGGAGGTAGCGTCAGCTACGACCCTAGTAACCTCACAGGACATAACATATGGCAGGTATACGACTCAGCCATAATCGACCCTACCAAAAATAAAACTTTACCCAATTGAAGTCAGCCGCATCATACCTACCGAGAAAATTTCCGCTCCAATAAAAAAATCTACCATCTCAAAATCTCTACCAATGAAAATATCTGCCATGATATAATCACTACCAAAAAAAAAACACCACCAAGTTGCATTTATAAATAAAACTCTACCGTTGGAAATCTCTACCTTCAACTTTAGAATGTATATTTTACAGACAATAAATTTATTTCTAATCAATTGGAAATTATTTGGGAAGATTTAGGAATATGACTCTATTATTTAGGATTAATTAATTAATGAGCAATTAGCATTTGGGATTTTTAAACTAAAACAATTCATAACTTTCTTCCCAAATAGTTTACTATTAGCTAACGAAAAAGTCGTGTTAATTATATTTTCTAACATGCGCACTAAACGCTCAAACAATATTAAATAATTACCCATTAATTAATTAGTGCTGAATAATAAAATTACATTCCTAAATTTTCCCAAATGATTCCCAATTAATTAAAAATAAATTTATTGTTTGTAAAATATACATTCTAAAGTTGATGGTAGGGATTTCAAACGGTTAGAGTTTATTCATAAATGCAATTTGGTAGTGTTTTTTTTCTGGTAGCGATTATATCATGGTAGATATTTCCATTGGTTGATTTTGTGATGGTAGATTTTTTTATTGGAGCGGGAATTTTCTAAGCAGGTATGATGCGGCTGACTTCAATTGGGTAGAGTTTTATTTTTGGTAGGGTCGCTTATGGCTGAGTCGTATACCTGCCATAACATATATTAATCTAGGGATTTTTTCTTGTAGACATATTTTATAATATAAATAATTATAATTATATATTCCTGTTCATATAATTATTTTATTATTTGTTTTTTTTTTTACAGATTTTGTTTTTCGATTCTTGATTTATGACTTGTTTCTGAATAGATTTTTAATATATAGAGATTAATATAGCGGCGACAGTACATTTGTCGAAGGTAAGTGTTGCTTATAAAATTATAGATTTTTGCTTATTGTTATTGGAATAATTATTTGAATACAGATTCTTATTTTTCTTTCAAATAATCAAAGTTAAAGACTTGCATTTAAAAATAATTATTAAATAATATGCAATTGAAATTAAATTTAATCGCTGCTGCATGTGGTGATAACCTAGGGATTGGAATAAATGGACGTTTACCATGGAAACTTAAGTATTAAATAATTCTTACTTGAATAAATTGTATCATATGAAATTCCCTTAATAGTAATCTTTGTTTTTAGAAGCGAAATGGCACATTTTACAGAAATGACAACTAAAACTAAAGAAAGTAATAAAAAAAATGTTGTCATAATGGGACGAGTAACGTGGGAATGTATACCAAAAAAATTTAGACCACTGCAAAATCGAGTAAACGTTGTTCTATCACGTCAAAAATTGTGAGTGTTGATAAAAATAGTAAATAGTTATCAGTCTTAATAATGATGTCAATTTACTCATCAAAATTCAGAGATTTTGGAAATGAAGCGATTGCGTGTGAAAGTTTATCACAAGTATTGGACACCATTGCTCAACCAGATCTCAATGAAATCGTCGAAAATATTTGGGTGATTGGTGGTAATGCTGTTTACAAAGTAAATATAATTTTAACACTCTTATGGTTCTATCATAATTCACGTTCTTATTGTAATTATTATGCAGTCAGCCATGGAGCATCCTAATTGTTCTCGTATATATTTAACTTACATTCAAAAATATTTTGAGTGTGATACGTTTTTTCCGCCCATACCAAACAACTTTATTGAAATCGAGTAAGTCATAAAAGTTTTTATTCAACTAATTAAAGCTTATACGATTATAATTATTAGCAAAGTTAGTGAATTAAGTTTTAAAAAATATTTGATTTAGTGATCCTAATGTTCCAAAAGGTGTTCAAGAAGAGAATGGAATTCAGTTCAACTATAAAGTTTATGAGAGAATATAAATACATAGAACCTTACATTTTATAAATAATAATGCTAAGTTAATGTTTTATTATTTTTGTATTATACTCTTGTAATGAAAAAATAAAAATTTTTTCATTTGTATATTAATGTACACAAAAATTAACCGGGTGGCCATTGCATTTGTCTTCCTCCGAGAACATGTAAATGCAAATGATAGACTGATTGAGCTCCATTTTGACCATCATTCACAACCAAACGAAACCCTGCGTCAAGCCCTTCTTGTTTCGCAACTTTGCGAGCAACATTCATGAGGTGCCCTAACAAAGGTACATCCTCGTCAGTAACTTTAGACAATTGAGTTATCGGTTTACGAGGAATCACCAGAAAATGAGTTGGTGCTTGTGCATTGATATCATGAAAAGCCACGCACTGCAAAATTAGTTTATTTAGAAAATTAAATCAAATACGCCAATTATGATTTATGGAATTTTTTAGGTTAAGTGTAGTAAATTAAATGTTTTAAGATAATTAATAACTATGATATTAATTAAGATTAAATAAATAATTGTCTACCTGATTATCTTCATATATAAATTCACAAGGAATTTCTTTGCGTAAAATTTTACCGAAAATTGTATCTTCACCAGGAGCCGCAGAATGTGCTTTTTCCACTTCAGACGCCATTTTTCTTACTACTAAAATATTATTAGGTAAATTAATAATACGATGCGTAAAGTAATTTAAATTTGGGACAGTATTCAAGAGCTTCATCGTAACGTAATTTTCATACAACGATTATAAATTAGATAAAATTATTTAATCTCTTCATCTGACAATGTTGAAAAATAAATCATATCCTAAGTGGGCAGGTTCGCTTTTTGTTAGCTTTTAGTTGACCGTTCTAAGTTAACTTTCTGCTATTCCTAAGTGTTAAGGCTGGGCCGCACATAACGAAATCCTGAATTTAAGAATTCTAATTATTTTTGAAATATTTATGAGACTCGAATGATGAAAATCTTTCGAGGAAGTTCGTCTTCGGTTTCTAGTCGGAAGCTAAGAAAATTGCTGTTATGACAATTATTTAATAAATAATTAGAATTCTTAAATTCAGGATTTCGTTAGGTGCGGCCCAGCCTTAATAAACTGATGGCAAATGAAATTTTTAAAAAGTCAAAGTTTAAAGTTATCTTAACGTTACCAAGAAAATTTTAACAAAATGAAATATAAAAATAGTTAGCAAATCGTTATCATAAGATAAAGACTACTTGCGGAAACAGATCATTTTTTTGAAATTATAAAAATTACTCGTTTATTTTTCTGTATATATATATATATATATATATATATATATATATATATATATATATATATCCATATTAATGCCAAGCTTGTAAAAAAATAGTATTCTGATTGATTTTAAGAGCTTGGCATTAAAATGGAAATAACTAGAAAACAATGCAGAATTTCAAAAAAATTTAGCCGAGATAATTTGTAGGAAATAAAATTGTCTACGAAAAATACTATGAAATTTTGTGATGAGTCCGATACTTTCGCCGGAAAAGTAAAAAGATCTCGAAATTTACTCTACTTCGATTTCGAGCTCCAATAACTTGTAAACAGATGGATTTATCAACAAATGATAAGAGACTTTTTTTGCAGAGCGTTAAATTTCTACAAAATCCCTGATAGCTAGAGATGGGCACTGGTCTCGTGACGAGTAATTTTACCCACTTTTGACCGTCACAAAACGGTTTTGTGACAATTGTAGTTGTGACGTGACCGTTACAAACCACTGCCATCTAGCTGAATACATTTGAATTAAGACTAATAATATGTTTTGGAGGGAAATGCGCAGGTACTGTGTACTTATGCACTTAGCTTTGTAATAAATCGCAAACTCTTACATTTATTATTTTTTATTGATTTAAATACATAGGTATGCGTATAATTATAATTGAATATATTGTTTATTCTAAATTACGATCATAGTCAAATTCGTTATTGATAGGTAATTAAATTAGTCAGTTATTTTATGAAGAATTTTACTGCTTGAATCTATTTTTCTATTTAAAGTAAATTATTAAAATATATGTAATGAATAAATAAGTATCTAATGATCTCAAAAATCCCTAAAACAAATAAATAAATTTTTGTTTTTTAGAAATGTGTATGTCATAATGTAAGTCATAAATTTAAGATATTAAAAAAATAATTGGCTAAATTTTTTATACAAAATGTATTTTTCAAAAAAATCCGGTAAGTATACTACATATATAATCACCTGAATATTGATTTATTTTAATAACTTATATAAACAGACAGGAATCATACTTCATATCCCGGCTGCCTAATTTCAAAACACAGTAACTGACAAAAATAAAATTTTTAAAATATGTATAGAATCATGTTCACAAAACTCCACTGGAACTAAAAATACTAAAAAATCGATTTTGAAAAATTTGTCACTTACTGTGTTTTAAAATTGGACAGCCGATCCGTACAATCATAAAATAAGGAAAAAAACGTAAAAAAATTGTTTTAATTTAACTAGATAATCAATTTTTCAAAAAAAAAAAAAAAAAAAACCGTCACAAAACGTCTATGTAGTTGTATTTGACGGTAACAATTGTGACCGGCGTTGTGACCGTCATTTGCACAACAGACTTTAAAAAAAAAAATTTGTGACGCCAGTGACCGTCACAAGACGGTATCTGTGACGGTCACGTCACATAAATTGAAAATACCGGTAATTGCCCATCTTTACTGATAGCACGAGCTGATCGTGAAAAAGTTGGTGATTTATTAGTTTCCGACCAACTTGGCGACAAGTTGTCGACAACTTTAGCTTTTGCAACTTTTGGCTACAAGTTACCGCCAACTTTCTCAGAAAGTTGGCGCCAGTATGGAGCTGCAACTAGAATGCAAGTTTCTGAGAAAATTGAAAAGAAACTTACCGTCAACTTATGATTGCCAACTTTTGCCACCAACTTTCTCAGAAAGTGACCGTCAACTTATTGGATTTCCAACTTTTGCCACCAACTTTCTCAGAAAATGTCTATCAACTTTGGAGGGCCCAACCGTTGCCGGAGAACTTGGTGTCCAGTTGCGGCTGCAAGTTTCTCGTCTGTTTCTCGCCAACTTGGCTATCAGGGTAAACTTTTACGAAAAAAAAAACAGTCGGTAATGTTCATTCTTACCATGCTATCAGGGAAGTTGCATACAAATTGTCGTAAAAAATGGAAAAGTCCGAAGTTGACGGAAATTTGACGAAAAATTCACCGAAACTTTTGTACAGTACACTTTTGCTCAAGCAAACTGTGCTATTAGGGCAGTTGACCTTTAATTGTCTGCAACTTTCTATTCCATTTGACTACAAGTATTAACGTCAGAGAATGACGTTAAGTTGATTGAAAGTTTCAGTTCAAATTGACGGCAAGTTTTTCTGTCAACTTACATGCAAGTTACTGCCGTATTCTGAAGCCAACTTAAAGGAAAGTATTAACCAGCCAAGGTTTGCCAGAAACTTTCTCGTTAAGTTAGCCGTACATGTTTCACTGCAATACTTGTAGAGCAATATGTCTGGTTATCAGGGAAGTTAACTTACGGTTAGGGTGGCTATCAGGGTGATAGACACTTTCTGAGAAAGTTGTCGGCAAAAAAGTTGGTTGCAAAATTTGGCAATCTATAAGTTGACGGAAAGTTGCTCTCAATTTTCTCCGAAACCTGCTTTCGAATTGCGGCTCTTCCCTAGCGTCAACTTGCTCAGAAAGTTGGCGGTAACTTGTAGCTAAAAGTTGTAATTGCTAGAGTTGTCGACAACTTGTCGTCAAGTTGGTCGCAAACTAATGAATACCAACTTTTTGTCGAGCAACTCGTGCTATCAGGGTAAATTAACCAAAAATTTTTCTTTCCAACTTTTGCTTTTAAATTGTTGGCAAATTCGGGCAGCAAATTTCAGGTAATTTCAATGTCAAATTACAGTCAATTTCAAGCTAAAGTGGCTATTAGAGTATATTCAAAGTGTGGCTATCAGGGTTTTTACCAAAAAAAAAAAAGTCGGTAATGTTTATTTTTACCATTTCCGAAGGTAAGTAAATTTATACATAAAATTGTTTACAATTTCACGGTAAAAAAATATTCTACAATTTTTTGAATCAAATTAACAATAAATTAACATAAAATTTGCCTGAAAATTAACAACTTTTTTCTAGTCAACTTTTGAAGTGAATTTGCATTCTAATTCGCGTAGTAAATGTACGTCAAATTGAATAGTACGCATACAAATTGTCGTAAAAAACGGAAAAGTTCAAAGTTGTCGGACATTTGACGAAAAATTTAAGGAAACTTTTGTAAGTAAACTTTTGCTAAAGCAAACTGTGCTAGTAGGGTATTTAGGGCTCGATTGGTGGTTTTCATTTGTTCCGTCTAACCAATATTGTCTTACACTGTATACTGTATATTTAACGATTTTATATACGAATATTTTTAACGATTATCACTGAAATTAATCTGTTTCAATTGCATTAGTTTACTAAATTTTATATAATCTCAAAAAATTTATCAGGTATGAACCATTCACTATTGTTATAACTTTTTTATTTATAAAATATTCGTTGGTATAAAAGATACATTAAGTTATTGAATTTATCTGACATAACCTAAGTAAAATCACATGTTCATTAGATAATGTTTTTTTTTTTTACAGAATGTCCGGACGAGAAGGTGGCAAAAAAAAACCACTAAAGGCTCCCAAAAAAGAAAGCAAAGAAATGGATGACGACGATCTTGCATTTAAGCAAAAACAAAAAGAGCAACAAAAAGCTTTAGCAGAAGCTGCAAAAAAGGCTGGCCAAAAAGGGCCTTTGGTCACTGGAGGAATAAAAAAATCCGGCAAGAAATAATTATAATTATTTGAATATTTATTTAATGAAAATTCAATCGAAACTATATATTATAATTAATTATCGAGTTAATAAAATTTAATATTAAAAGTTAATTTATTATAATTTATTTACCTCTTGTATACTTTTTTTAAATACGTCAATGAGAATTGTAAATAAATTATATTTATGAATAAATATTCGTGGCTTTATTATATTTAAAATACTGAGTTATATTGAAAATAATTGAATAAATGTATATATTAAGTTCCATAATAAAATAATATAGATTCTTAAAATAAAAATTTCCAGAATAATATTTCAGTTGTTATAAGTTGTAACAAAAAGACAGTGAAAAGCGATGTAAACAAAACATTCATTTAAATATCTAGAGAATTCTAGAACATTTTAATTTATCAGGTTGGCTAATATCTTTTTATTGATAAAGAGCTGTCAAAAGGGAACACTTGAGTCAGTTGGCAACAGGCGGGTGATGTGGTTGTGTGTAGTTAATTTTGAGCTTTGCCTCTCCATTTTTCTTGTCTTTATGTGAAGAAGTAGTTTTTTTTCGTTATGAATCAGTGTTCTCAATTGATTGTCAAGATTAAACGTTTAATCAGTCGGAAACAATAAATTAGTTGTGCTCACGACAATTACATAAATATCTATGATAATGAATAATAGTAAAATTATTTGACCCATAAAATCGACTCCGAGGTCTTTGGATCATACTCTTTTGATTGTTTTTTTTTCAATCGGTAAGATTTGTATTTTATTCACCTATGACATTTTTTTCATTCATTACTTAAAAAATTAATTGATCAAAACATTAGTTATTGATAATCATTTAGTGTCATGATAAATAATGTTATATAAATGAATCAGAAAGTACGACACCATATTGAGAAGCTTTCATTAATCCAGTCATAATTACACGTTTTAATATTCTTCGATAATATTGACCAAAAGTAATAAATAAAATTTATTTATATCGTATTATATTTAATCAACATTAATGGTAAGGTTTTTTTTAATAAATGCTGTAACCAAGGACAAAACTCGTGCCTGTAGAGTTTTAAGCGTCATGCGCGCCTTCTGCTATACTCAATTCGTATAAGCTTGTGTAATGCAACATGAAAGCAATTTATGTACACATTGCGACTTTTGTCTATTTAAGTCGTATCAACGGTTTCTTCCTGCGAGATCTTTTTTTATTCATTAGGGCCCATTTTTTATATTCGTACTAATGCCTGCGTGGTCATTGACAATGACGTGATGATAATTTTTGATATAAAAAAAAAAACAAAAATGAATAGAATAATAAAATAGTGCAAATAAGTCAACTACTTTTTTTAAAATGACAGAAAATATACATAATTGTATTTATGATAGATCAAACATCTAGATAGATAGATATCTAACATAAAGACGAACAACTGACTTGACCTACATTTAGGAAAGAATCAGTGGTCTATGGATATGTGAAATAAATATTTTCATACAGTATTTGCACACGTTGACAAACGCGCAGTTGGATAGCTTTAAATAAATATACGATTTTGATAAAGTTTATATTTTCAAATTGAAAAAATGTTTTAGGAAATGATATTTGACTAGAATATCGTGTAATATAACGTGATGAAACTCGAAACATATGTATATATATATACCGTAATTGAGCCAAGATATTTAAACTATATAGTTTTTATTATTCTCATAATGATGTACTTCCGCATTCAGATATATAGTTTAAATTTGAATTTGAGAGCTAATAAAAGACTATAAATCGTCGTCCTGATATATTTTTCACTTTATATATAACATCATTAGAAAAAATTTTTCTTTCTTTTTAATAATTATTTGCTAATGTGCTTTCATTATGCTTACTTGCATAGTAATAATAATTGTAGTATTCAAAAAATAAATCAGTAAATTTAAACAGAAATCAGAAAAGAAATATGTTAAAAATTTTTTTAACCACTTGTTATATATGTATAACTGATGATGAGCTAATTGCGCTATTAGCTTATCCAACTTTCCATGAGAGTTTGTTTCGTTGGCTTGCCCTGATTAAGAAAAATGATTTGAAATGATTCAAAACAATTTGAAATGATTTAAAGTAATTTGAATCGACTAATATATAGATATACACTTAGCATGAAGTAAATCATTTTTCTTAATAAGGGTGCATAATAAACACTGAACACAAAAATTTTCTTAATATTAGAAAAAATCTTTTGGCGCAATAAATTTTTTCTTGCCCCAAGAATATTTTCTCTCGCCCCAAGAAAATTTTTGTTTTCAATATATAATTCAAAAAATATTTATATAGTGGTGAGTAAAAATATTTTGCGTCAAGGAATTCTTTTATTCTGTGTATGGGTAATTGATTTAACTCTATTTCAAAGTCTCTTCCTTCCTGTTTTGGACATGAGTCGTTGAAATGAAACCCAGCAGCCACTAATGAAGCAAACTAAATCAATTTTTTTCCTATAAATTTAAAAAACAGTATTATGTTTCATTTATTACGTTACTTAAGTGAAAGTGTTTAGAGAGAAGGGAATAACAGAAAAAATATGCAAGCCTCACGCAAGCTTGGTATTATTCGTTTCAGCCAAAGAGAAAGGATTCTAATGAGCCATAGCTCAGCAATATTAATACTTAAAAAAAATCTATATTAGTAAATATTTGAAAAAATGAACTTAATTTGGGAGTCGACGTTATTTTTTATTCGAAAAGTATATTAAAATAAATTGTGGAAGTCAATCGAATTATTACATTGTAAATCATTTGAAACTGTCTTAAAAAAAAGTCAGAATAGCTTTCAAAGATCTTAAAGTGTCGACATCTGGTAAAAAATTGACTATTGAAAATCAGATTAAAAAGAATAATTTGTTGTTGTTATGAAAATTTTTACTTTTTATAGCAGAAAGTTGATATACTTGTTAACGTTAGTATACTAGTATTCTTTGTTCTCTAAAATAATAAAAAATGGTAGGGGATTTAAATGGTCAATCCGTTAACGTCACCTTCGCCTTCTAGTTATATTGAAAAGTTTTACAAAGACACAAAACTGTACATGCTCACAATAAGTGATCAGCTGTTAAGTAACCATTTTGGAGGGCTCGTCGCAGCTGTGCGATCAAATAGTCAGCTGACCTCGCTAACCATCTTATCCCCTTCTATTTCACTAACTCGTTGTGTCGCCAAGCACCAGTCTATTCTCTTCCAAGTTTTTATTCCATAAATTACAATTATTTACTGTAAAAATCAATTAAGATAACCCTGATTAAAAATATTGATTGAAAACAATTGAAATAGTTTGAATTCATTTCAATTTTTTACATAGAATTGAAAAATATTGACTAAAATTGAAGCTTTCGAAAGTTGAATTTTTTTCAATAATTAGAAGCTGAATAAGAAACTATTCAAAAATATTCAGGCTTCTTTGATTTCAATTGCTTTGAATTCCAAGCATTGAATTGAAAAATATTCAAAACAATTAAAACCAAAAAAATTGAATCTTTCTCAATATTTACTAGTAAACTGGAAAATAATTGAAAAATGATTAAAATTTTAGGGTTCCAATTATTTTGAATACTGAGTGAATATGAATTTCCAGGTTCACGATTTTATGAATAATTCAAACAAATTTAAACAGCCTCGAAACATTGAATTTTTTTCTATTTTTCCCAACAAATAAATGGATTATTTAATTTATGATTTTATGAATAATTTGAAAGAGTTCAAAACTTCGAATTATTTTCTATTTCTTCAAGTAAATAAATAAATTTTTTAATTTACTATTGTTCGAATAATTCAAACGAATTCAAACAGATTCAAAACTTCGAATTGTTTTCTATTTCTTCCGACAAAGAAATAAATTTTTTAATTTACGATTATATGAACTATTCAATCGAATTTAAACAAATTCTATGGATTGAATTGTTTCCTATTTTTCCCAAAAAAGAAATGGATTATTTGATTTCCAACTTTATAAATAATTTAAACGAGTTCGAAACTTCGAATTATTTTCTATTTCTTACGACAAAGAAATAAATTTTTTAATTTAAGATTTTATGAACATTTCAAGCGAATTTAAATAAATTCAAAACATTGAATTGTTTTTTATTTCCCGCAATTAATGAATAAGTCATAGATTCAGGGTTCCTTGGATAATTTCAATACATTGGAATAGATTGTATATTTCAAGTTATATTATTTAGTTTCTGTGATACATAAATGCTCAATATTAAGGTTATAATCAGACTCAAATATTAAATTGTATTTAAACACATAAAGAATAAATAAGAGATATAAACTAATTCACAGTAGTGCAATTCCCCGTGAGTCCAGACGACCAGAATTATTTTAACACTATAAGACTAGAAAAAATTCACCCTCTTAAATTAATTTCAATTGTATTCATTACTGGTAAAATAAAGAAAATTAAATTTTAATATTAAGTTTTATTTATTGATAGAAAAAAATTGGAAATTATTCAGAATTATGAATGAATATTATTAACTTTTAATTCAAAGAGTAATCGAATATTAAGTATTAATTATTTGTTAAAAGGGTTTCAGTGTTAACTTAGGGTAATCCGAATTACACTGAAAATACACCAGAATTTCACGTGAAGCACACGGTGGGTTTGTGAAAATTTCACGTTCACTTTACCCTTGTTTCACACTAATCTACTGACGCTCGTTTTAGACTCTATTACCATTGAATTTCCACTGTATATCCTAGTTATTCAAGCGCCACCGTACAAACTCGGCGTATCAATGGAGTTTCATTCATTAATTTCAATAATTTTATATTAATTGTACGACCAGATATCAAGTACTAATTATTCGTTAAAAATAATTGAAAGACATTCAAAATTGTGCATTAAATTCAATAATTTTTCATTCAAGAAGCAATCAGATGTTAAGTTTGATTTATTTATAGAAAATAATTGGAAAGTATTCAAAACCACGAATGAATGTCGATAATTTTTTGTTCACTATACAACCGGATATCGAATATTAATTATGTGTTAAAAATTATTCGATGGCATTGGAAATTATGAATGAAATTTAATAATATTTAATTCAAAAAGTAATCAGATATTAAGTTTCATTTATACATAGAAAATAATTGATAAGTATTCAAAATGACGAGCGAATTTTAATAATTTTTCGTTCCAGAAGTAACCCGATGTTAAGTTTTATTTATTCATTAAAAAAAATTAAAAAGTATTCAAAATCACGAATGAACGTCAATAATTTTTTATTCACAGTACAACCAGATATCAAGATTTATTTATTCATAGAGAACAATTAAAAATTATTCAAAATTACTAATGAATTTTCATAACTTTTCATCTACTGTGCGACCGGATATAAAATATTAATTATCCGTTGAAAATAATTGAAAGACATTCAAAATTGCGAATGAAATTCGATAATTTTCCATTCAAGAAGTAATCCGATATCAAGTTTTATTTGTTCATAGAACATAATTGATAAGTATTTAAAATCACGAATGAATGTCAATAATTTTATATTCACAGTACAACCAGATATCAAGTTTTATTTGTTCATAGAAAATAATTGATAAGCATTAAAAATGACGAGTAAATTTCAATAAAATTTTATTCACAGTATGATCGGATATCAAGTTGCATTTATTCATAGAAAACAATTCAAAAGTATTCATAATTATAAAAAAATTTCAATAAACCCAAGTCGAAATTTAAAAGGTACATTCACCCCTCTAGCCCGAAATAGAACCGATTTAGATCACTGTAAGCCACCTTAGATCCTACATTATCCTGATTAAAAACTCCGATTGTATCCGACTGAATCTGATTAAAACTCTTTTGGAATTCTATCAGTTTCAATCGGAAACAAATTTTTAATAGAAATGCTCGGGAGCGGTCGAGGTCTCCGATTGAATTTCAATCAGATTTAATAGGAAAATTATAAATTTTATTTTTGAGTTGTTTTCCGATTGAAACTGATTGAAAATTTTCTATCGGATTTAATCGGAAAATAATAATTTTTTTCTTGATTATTTTCCGATTAAATCCGATAGAAAGCTTTCAATCAGTTTGAATCGGATTCAATCGAAAAATAACGATTGGGATAGTATTATTAATTAGTAAAATTTGGGCAGATATGCATTTCATTTATTATGAATACAGCAATTTTGAAAATATCCGAAAGAATTTAACCTGTCTTTCTAATTTAATTAATTTTATAAAAAGTTAGAACAGTGGCATTTTCCAGGATTATGAAAAAAAGTTTAACAACTTTTATTAAAAATCTGTATTAATTGAATTTAGAACTATTATAAAAATTGAAGAAAACATCAATCAAAATTTAAATAATATATATTATTTAAATTTTGATTGATGTTTTCTTCAATTTTTATAATAGTTCTAAATTCAATTAATATATATATTAGACTCGGCCAAAAAAATCGACTATTTTTTCTTTCTTTCTATACTGTGAAGAGATTATTCCTGATGGGCGAAGAAAATTATTGTGCAAGTTTGAGCCCTTAATATTGATATTAAGAGGTGTACCGTTACGACTGTTCGTTTTTTGACAGAAATTTCATTTTTACCCAAAACTCGTAAATCTATCTGAAAAATTTGAGCGATGTATATTCTTCAAGGACATTGAATCCCCTACAAAAAATCTCTCTTAGTAAATTGACGTAAAACGAGCCGTTTCCTTGTAACCGTGCCGTAAATATTGATTTGTTTTTTAAATTCTTTGTTTCTATTTTGGATTTTTGTAACTACTAGAAATATTAAAATTTTTTCTAGTCAAGATACATATCTTTGAAGGAAATTTAATGCTCTACAAAAAAGGTGTCGTAACATTTTTTGCTAAATTCACTCCTTCGCAAGTTAATCAGGTTATTTATGTCGTTTTGATTCAACTTCAACTTTGAATAACTTTTGAAGAAGTGAATTTAGCGAAAAATGTTAAGACTTTTTTTGTAAAGCATTAAATTTCCTTCAAAAATATGTATCTTGAATAGAAAAATTTTTAATATTTCTAGTAGTTACAAAAATCCAAAATAGAAACAAAGAATTTAAAAAACAAATCAATATTTGAGGCACGGTTACAAGGAAACGGCTCGTTTTACGTCAATTTACTAAGAGAGATTTTTTGTAGGGGATTCAATTTCCTTGAAGAATATACATCGCTCAAATTTTTCAGATAGATGATTTACGAGTTTTGGGTAAAAAATGAAATTTCTGTCAAAAAATGAACAGTCGTAACGATACACCTCTTAATATCAACATTAAGGGCTCAAACTTGCACATCAATTTTTTTTGGTCATCAGGAATAATATTTTCACAGTATCAAAAGAAAGAAAAATAGTCGGTTTTTTTGGCCCAGTCATATATATATATATATATATATATATATATTAGGGTGATTCAAAAAATAAAAAATTTTTTTTTTTTTTCGCAAACAGGTCCAAAAGTTTCATTTAGATAAAAAAAGACCCCTGTGAAAATTAGAGCTCTTAACATTAACATTAAGAGGTTCCGCATTGCACTTTTCTATTTTCCATAAGAATAACATGGAAAAATTTTTTTTCGCGTCTTCTGATTTTTATAAGTAGCTAACGATGCGCCATACACTCAGAGAATTTTATAGTATTTTTTACATCGAAAATTGATGTAAAAATTACTATGTTATAGTAACATGAGGACAGTATGGAATTTATTGAACAAATTACCGATAACAATGTTTAATAAATAAAATGATAAAATTAACGAAAGAATCTTTGATTTTATAAATTGAATCTTATTCTTCTACAGTCTTCTTCTTTTTTTTTTTTTTTTGACACAGTACCCTGATTAAACAAAATCATTTGATAGGATTAAAAAGGATTGACTTTTTAATTATTTTTAATCCTTCGAAATCATGTAAATCATTTTTGAAATTTCACGATTAATCATATCAAACCATTCTTATTACTGTAAAAGCGTCAGAATATAAAATTTTTACTCATTCCGAATAATTTTTAACGCTGAAATTATACTTGAATTTCTGCCACCGATTATGACATGACATGATTTGGCTAGTATTAAAAATTTTTAATCATTCTGAATAATTTTTAATCCTGAAATAATATTTGAGTTTTTGTCACCGGTTATGATATGAAATGATATGGCCAGTATTAGAAATTCTTATGTATGTATCAAATACTTTTTAATCCTGAATAGTCTAATCGATGCGCACAAAAACAAGGTGCAAGATTATATTTTCGGTGGATATGAACCGATTTTGCAAATTTTTTTTTTTAATTCTCAAAAAATACGAGACAAAAAGTTGACCTAAATTCGAAAGCCGCTTTTATTCCATAAAATCAACTAACGAACAAAAACAAGCACACGATCATTCTCTGGGTTTGACAAATTTTGGACTTACCAATAAATGAGTTGTCTTTCATTTACTGACTTAGTACAGTAATAAAATACACCAGTGAATGACCAGCATAAAATTAATAAAAACAAAATATTTACGTTGATTTCACGTATCCAAAGTCAATTTTATTAATTAATTTACTTATATAAGTGATTATAAATTTACTGTTTTATAAAAAAATCAATTACTACTATTGACACATAGTTTTTAAAAATGATTTTTTTCAAACGTTTATGTTCAAATTCAATATTTCTTTAATAACTCTTCAATCCTCTGTATAATTTTAATTACTTTTAATGATAGTTTCATAAATTACTTCAATTCGTTGTGACTTAATAATAATAAAGACATGTAAGATTACATTTACAAGTAAATAATAACTTTTAATTAAATTTTAAAATTATTATGATCATTCTTCTGCATACCGGTCATTCACTGGTGGGTGGTCACAGACTGGACTAGTTACCCTACTCAAAATATCTCGATTAATAACAAAAAAAAAAAAAAAAAAAAAAAATTTGTAAATAAAAAAAAATAAAAAAAATTGAATTGAAAAAATTCAGGCTTACCAATTATTATTATTTATTAAATTTAAATGCCAAGGCAGAAGCCAAATGGCAAATATTACAAAATAAAGAAAAAACAAAAAAGTACACGTAAGTCTATAAACAGTTATTAATGAGTAATAATTGAAAACAAAACAGAATATAGTAATAACAATGACAAAGGTATCATATTTGAGATAAAAACCAAGGTAAATTCACAGATATATAAGCACTATCGAGATTTCAAATTGAATTAACTAAGGTCGTCGATAATAATACCAGGTCAATGATTCTCATACGGCTCAAGATCAAAGAAAAATTTGAAGGCTGCAGATTTGAAAGTTTGAAGGCTAAGTGAGTTTATGACATCAGGTGGTAATTCCCGCCATAAGCGTATAGCAGATACCAAAAACGAATGCTCAAACGATGTAGTTAAGAAATTTGGAAACCTAAATGTGACATTGTTGTTTTTAGCAACCAGTCTTTCAGAACGTCTAATGTCTGGCGATTCATCTACGAACAGGTTTCTAAGAATACTAAGTTGATTTATGCTGAAGAGTTTATACAAGAAACACGCCAAATAATATAATCGCTTAGATTTGATTGTAAGCCACTTTAAGGAACGTTTGTAAGGAGTGATGTGTTCATCACGCTTCAGATTAAAGATGAATCTTATTCCATTATTAACGAGGCGCTGTAACTTGTAATCCAATCTTTTTGATATATCAATCAATACTAAAGAGCAGTAATCAATAATCGGAATAATCATAGCCATGACTAGTAATTTGCGAGTTGACATAGATAATATATTCCTCCTATACTTAAGGCTGTTGAGAGCAACATAAACCTTGCGAGCAATATGTGCAACGTGAACATCCCAGGTGAGATTGTTTGTCAGGTGAACTCCAAGATGCTTGGTCGAATTTACATAGGGAATGATATTTGCATCCACAGAAATTTGGGGAAGATCACAGTCCTCAAGCAGCTTTAATTTCCTTTTGCTCCCCAGGATCATAACCTTAGTTTTTAGTAAGTTTAGCTCAAGACCAACATCCTTGGCCCAATCGGCCACCGCTTGGACATCAGTTCTTATTTTATAAGCTGCATCATTAAGTTGAAAGAGTTTGAAGTGATAATATGCATACATATCATCAGCGAACACTCCATACTTAGAGAATTTTAAACGTTTAACAACTCCATTTATGATAATTAAGAATAGGATAGGACATAAAATAGATCCTTGAGAAACTCCAGACGTTGTACTAATGGCATCCGATGAGGAGCCATCCCGGTTTAGTATGGATTGAGATCTACCAGTGAGGTACGATTGGAACCAAAAGATAACTTCAGTTGCGAAACCCATTTCATACATTGTCATGTATAGTATTTCAGGCTTAACATAATCAAAAGCTTTTGAGAAGTCGAACAGGATGAGATAGGTTAATTCATCTCGATCGATGGCTTTACGAATATCGTCAGTTAGAAGGAGTAGAGCTGCTTGATGCTTCTTGAATCCTGATTGGTGATCATCAATGATATGATTCGTCTCTAGATAATTTGTAAGCTGATTTGCTACGATACGTTCGAATACTTTAGCAAGATGAGATACATTGGCTATGCGCAAGCGCCCCTGGTGGAATAAATTACGTATAATATATAGATATATCGCCATCCTTGTTAATTTTACTTAGATATATATATATATATATATATATATATATATATATATATATACATATATATATAGTTATATAGATATATATATAAATACATATATAAACTTTTGAACCAAATGTATTTTCTGACTCAGCTCGTCGAGCTGAGTTGAGAGGTAGCAAAATTTTTTGAAAATTCCATGAGGACAAATACAACAGTTAGATTTCTATGAAATCTACTAATAGATTTCTATGAAATCTACTAAAAATGTAGGGGTGGGGGGGGGGGGGGGGTTAAAACGGGGTACCTCCAAAATATTATAAAAATTTTTTTTTGTAATGTTTTTCAAAAATTTCAAAATCACTTTTGTAAATGTAACTGAGCATTATTAAAAATTTTGTTTTGACAAACTTTAAAAAATCGGTTGTCAGTCAAAAAATATTAATGATAAAAACTATTAAAAATTTTTTTTCTTTCCTAGCATCCAATAATTATGTAAAATGTAATTTTTCTATATGTAAATTACTTACAAAAAAATTTAATTCAATCAAATTTATTAAATATTCAGAAATGTTTTTCCGCTTTTTTAAGCAGGTACCCCACTTTGCCTACAAAAGTAAATTTTTTTTTTTTTTTTTACGGCAACTGAAAAGTTTTTCTATTTACTTAGAATATCATTAAGAAAAAAAAAAGATTTAACGTGTTTGAGTCCTCGAAAATTATTTTTTCTTCAAGTACCCCGAATTGCCCCCCCCCCCATCCCTATATTTTTGGTATATTAAAAATATATTAAAAATAGCTAAAACATATATAAAATGTGTATAAAAATATATTTTTAATAGCTAACTTTTGGCCGATTTTCGTATATATTTTTAATGTTATTTAATTATATTTAAAAAATATCTTAGAATATATAAAAATACATGAATGAAAATATAAAAAAAATACATCTCAAAAAAGTTTTTATTATATTTATTTTTTTTTTTACATTGTCATACCGATAAATTTTTTATAATTGTATATATATATATATATATATATATATATATATATATATATATATATATATATTGAGACAATGTGCATTGTCATTTTCGTCCTCAGCCTTGCGGTTCCCATTTTTTCCCGTCTCGGTGCCGTCTGAAACTACACAAGTCATAGTGCCGTGGTCACATGACTAATTATCACGTCGACGCATGTCCGTAAGGGTGCAGTGGGGACAGAGTCCCGAGACTAGTCCTACGCCCAATGGTCAATGACTTCGATCCTGGATCAATTAGCGTTTAGACGTATTTTTCTATTATTATCAAATTGCAATAAGTATTCTGTATTAATTAAGTTACGATATTTTTTACTAATACTCTGTCAATTTTACTTATAATATTATTTCATTATTTCTTATTGATTATTATAAGTCGAGTTTAAATAAAATTATTATTACTGTACGTTACCGGCAATATACTTGCAATACTAAAGAATTGTTAAGATTAAATAATAAATTCAGGGTAATAATTGCGTTATCCTACGTGGAGGGTCATTGTACATCCAGGGTATTCCAGGACATTCCTGATATTGTTAATTGCGAAGTGTTTATTGTAAGTAACTGAATTTTTATTACAATTGGCAATAAACCTGTACTTTCTGATTAATTCCGTTCACTTTACCTCTCATTCATATTATTTATTATCCTATATTACTGGTAAGAATTATCAAACCGTCTATTAAGAATATTATTAATTAAGTAAAAATTGATAAGTTTATTCATTATAAGAAATCTATCGATAAATAATAAGCCGTGAGGTAAGTTGGTGAATTTTACATACGTCGCCGAGTTTGAATAAGTGCGGGTTTTTGCTTTGCAAGAACCCCAGCCCACTGCTCTGTCCAGGTAAAATCAAATTTGTTAGAGGCCAGCCTAAGCCAGGGTTCAACCCGCGAATTCTGGTGGCTGCTGGTTAAAATCGCGAACATAAAAAGCGATTTGTCTCAATATATGTATAGTTATACAGCCTTTTTTATTCTTTTATTAATTGTAATTAAACCACACTGAATTACCTAGCCATTCGCAATAGGAGACCTACAATTTTTTCAAAGAATTAAAAAAAAAAACTTTGATTCAATTACTGCATTTTTTCGCAAGTTACGATGTATACGGGATTCGCACTTGACGGACAGGAAATTTTTTTTCTATTATTTTGATGTTTTTTCCGTCTTTATTGAACTAAGTAAATTTTTAAAAAGTATGGAATTAATCTCCATTAAATTATCTTCAAAATAGTATGCAAAATATCTTAATTCCGTGAACTAACAAGGGTATAATAATTGAAATAGTTGCCGAAGTGAGGCAAAAAAAATTTTTCGATCGTAAAGCACACTCTGCTGCTTCGCATCATGAATCGTGCAAAAGGTCTCAAAATTTAATATGAATTCGACTTCAACCTCAAATAACTTATGAACAAATAGATTTATTGAAAAATAATAAGAAACTTTTTTTGTAGAGCATTCAATTACCTACAAAAATGTGACTGCCAATTATTCCTATGACGCATCGTTACACGGAAAAAAGAAAACAGGAATAATTGCTGTTCGAACGAACATTTATTACATTTTCAAATAGTAACGCAGCGCTTCACAAACGAAACTGTAAAAGTTACAGTTTGGCGCCGCGCAGCAAGTTTACATTTTAAGTATGAAATATTACAGTTTCAAAATGTATTAAGTTTACTTACTCACACTGTAATATTTGATGAAAATTATCAACGTATCATTCTATATGCTTTAAAACTTACAGTTTTTCTCAGTAAGTTTTACGTTAAAATTTTTAAAACTTGTTTCTCAAAATAACGATATTGTCACCATAAACTGTAAATTTTACATTTTCAATTGATTCAATGAAAAATCGAATTTTTTCAAATAACTGCATTGCATTGATAAAAAAAAAAATAATCTGAATCAAGTGAATATTGCCTTTAATTATTTCATCAATAATTAATTAAAAAAAAAATTTTTTTTCTTATGTATTTTTTCATTTTTGATTTTATTTTTATGATGATTATGATTTTTTTTTTATTAAGTATTAGGACAATTACATTATATTATTATTATTATATTATATATATATATATTATAATTTACGAATATTTTTGACTTACTCAGTTTTTCGTGAAAAATTAAATAAACGTAAACTTGGTATCCGGAGGATTCGAACCCAGCACCCTACGCGCGAGAGTCAGACGCTTTACCGCTACGCTACGGAACCAGTAGAAACTTTAGGTTTAGTTGTGCTTCTAGTACTTTGTTCTCATATTGAATGGATATATACAGTCAATTGCTTATACACTGTAAAAAATTCGTGGCGTGAATGCGGATTAAATCCGGAGTGAATGCGGAGTGAATGAATTTGTAATTATTCACTCCCCTCGGAGTGAAATTCACTCCGCAGGGGAGTTTTGAAAATATTATTAATAAAAAATAACTAAACTGAATAAAATCGAAGTAACAACTCGCGTATTAGATTATTGATCAGCTGATACGCACACACACACGCACACGCAATCGCGCACACACCTGAACACATGCACGCACACATTTGCACACACGCACCCGAGCACACACACGCACACATTTGCAGACACGCACACACTCGAATACGCAAACGCACACATCCGAACACACACACGCACACACTCAAATACGCACACGCTCACATCCGAACGCACACACTCGAACACACACACGCACACATTCGCACACATCCGAAAACACACACGCACACATTTGCGCACACGCACACACTCGAGTACTCACTTAAAGTAAATTTTTAATTTTATTAAACTCATTAACGATGTTCTAAAATGTAGTTTTACTATTTTTACATTCTAAATAGTAAAAGATTGTGATCGCTAAGGCATTGATGATGCTTGGTATAGAAATTTTAAAAATTACAGTGTAAGATGTAATAGTTCCATTTTCTACACTAAGGTTCATAATTGTATGCCCGCGCTGTAAATCTTCTCAAACCACTCAACAATTTTTCTTATTTGATACTTTAATTTTTACATAACGGCTAAACTGTAATTTTTACAGTTTTAAAGAGGAATAAATGATTTTTAAAGAGAAGAACTTTCTTTGAGCAAAAAGTAATAATTATTTTACATTTCATTGTGTTCGATTTACATTATCAAACTGTAAATATTACTGCTTAATTTGCAACTAATTTTTTACAGGATAAAATATAAAAATTATAGTATACGTTTTAACTTTTGTAATTTTTTATATGACGGGCTGGTTTTCACATTTTGAGAAAGAAATGGTGAAAAACGGGTTTTTCCAAATATCTTCGAAATGGCTAAACCGATAAATTTCAAATTTTAATCAGCTCTCGAATTCAATGAAACGCGCCAATCGCTAACTTAAACGTCAAAATCGGTTAATCAGCTCAAAAGATGACGTTGAGAAGTGAAAAAAATAACATTTTGTTATTTTTTATCGGATAAATCATAATATAATGTACTAAAATATGTCTGAAATCATACCAACTCTTCCTCTTTATATTGTCAACAAAGAAATTGAAAAATTACAGTTTTTAATATTTCTCTCGAATATTTTATATATTATTGCTCTGACATGAGTCAAAACTTATTTAAATCTTGATTTTGATCACTGACATTGATTTCTGCCTCAATAAACTTATTTTATTGAACATAATCGGGAATTAAATTTTTGAAACCACTTCTTCATTAATGATTTTCGATTCTTAAATTTACAAACTTTAGCATAAAACGTAACTTGTTAGAGCTTGAAAAGATCATAAAAAAACAACTGCATGCAATAGCTTTTTCGAGCTCGAAAATATATTCACTTTAATGTTTTCGAGCTCTTGAGCTCGAAATCAGCGGGAAGTTTTGGGGTTGGCCCGCAGGGCCAACCGATGTCCAGATTTTTTTTTCGGGCACTACCAGAAATTGATACTATATCACAATATTAAAATTCTGTCTGAAGATCAGCGCTTAAGTGCAAGTTTTAGAGGCAGCTTATCGCGATTTTTGATTTCCCATTAAAATAACATGGGAGAACAAAAACTTCAGTTTGGAATTTTTTACCTCGGCAATAGCTCATTGTACAGATAAACCAAGGATATATTTTTGTAAGAAATCTAACGCTCTAGAAAAATCGTCTTTTATCATTTTTTGATAAATCCATCTGTTCAAAAGTTATTGGAGCTCGAAGTCAAATTATAGTGAATTTCGAGATCTTTTTACTTTTCCTTCCTTTTAGAATCTTCTTTGTAAACAATTTCATTCCCTACAAATTATTTCGAGTAAGGTTTTTTCAAATTTCGCATTGTTTTCTAGTTATCTTTATTACAATGTCGAGCTCTTGAAATCGATCAGAACACTCATCTTTTAATTGTTGTAAATTCAAATATATATTTAATCTATTATTATAATATTTTCATACATATAGTTTTTATGTATTCTAAGATATATTTTTTGTATTATAACTATTATTTTTTAATAAATTTTTTTCACGGGAGTATTTAACGCAAGAATTTTCGTATGCTCTAACTAATAAAAAAAAAGTTGCTTGAACCAAGAGAAAAATTTCTTGGGAGTAAAGATTGTCCGTACCAGGAAGTTCGGACAGTCGTTCTTAGTTACTCGTGTATGTGTTGAGCACTGGGTTCTGAAATATAAAGTACTTGACCTTATAACCATTAATCTCACTTTTCAGAATTATTTGCCAATAAATTTAATTTAGAAGGTTTGTAAAATTATCATGATAAAAAGATAAATAATTTGTACTCAGGACGAAACTACAAACTACATCTTGGCAATGAGGCATATTCCTTGAGTTTTAGTGGTTGGCTCATGAGTCAATACACAGAATGACCAGTAATATATGTCAAATAAGTGCAGTGTAGCACAGATCTAGAAAAAAGGCAATGATAACCTGAAAAACATGCATTACCCAAAAAAACGGGTAATTACCCGGATTTTGGCAGCACTGTTTTCAATTGATTCGCTTCATATTTCAATGAGTTTTTTAATTCTAGAAAACAAAACAAACACCACAACGTATTATCTTAATATCTTTGAGCTTCCCAATCACTTGGGATCTTGAATTTTTTTTTCTAGTGACGTCAAATTTTTTAGTTAAAATATATCGTTTTTTTGTTATTTTGCCATTTCTACACTGATAGAAATTTTATATTGAATCAAGAAATATTTTCTTGAGCCAAGAATTTATTTCTGAAGAAAACCAATTGTCTTGCTTCAAGAAATTCTTGTCTTGATTTAGATTTTCTTGGCTCTAAAGATTTTGTATCTTTGATGGATAACTCTCGTGTCTTGACCCGAAACTATATTTTCTTCGATCGATACTATTGAATTCTTCAAGCAAGACCACTTGTCTCTTCAACTAAAAATGTCGTATTATTATTTCAAGAACTTTAAATTTTTGGTTCAAGTAATAATTCCTTGATGGAAGATGTTTTTAAAGTAATGAAAAAAAAATTTTTTTTTTTAAATAAATTTCTACTTTAACATATCTGAAGTAAATGAATGTAGTCCTAAAAAATCACTTTAAAATTTTTTATTTTTAAAATAAAAAAAAAATTTTTTTTCAAGCTGAGTAAATTGATATCTTGAATTAAAAATCGCGCCATTCTCGAAACAAGTCGGTAATGTCTTAAACCTACATTTTGCCTATCTTGATCCAAGAGCAAGAAATTCTTAAGCGAAATATGTCAGAATTTCGTTTCAAAACAAAAAAGGCTTCATCGAAGAATAAAATTCTCAAACGAAGAATTTTTTTTCTTTATCCGAGAATTTCAATTTTTTGGTTCAAAGACTGATTTCTTGAATTAAAAAAAATTAAAAATTTTAAAACAAGAACCACATTTTGAAGAAAAAATTTTTCTTGAATCAAGATAGTTTTTCTATCAGTGTATTCTGATGATTTCAGTGACGGATGTTTTATTCTTTTTGGCTTTATGTTACATATTTATTATTATTATCGTCATTAATTGTTTATTTCTGAGTGATGGATTTTTTTTATAAATATGTTTATTACAAATGAAATGTTGGCAGATGCCATTATTTCACTTTTTCCGATCATCAACCTAAATGTTTTAATTGATGAATTACTGGCAGAATCAAGAAAACTTGAGTTATCTAAATTATTATTGAATGCAAGCAAATTTTACCAGCTTCTTCAATAGACAGGACCATCTTAAAACATCTGAATAAGTGCTGGTCACGATTAAATGATAATAAGAAAAAAAATTGTGAAATAATTGAAGCTAAGTGTCGTCTTACAGTTACATTAACTTTATTAAGTGAAGTGAACGAACAAAGTGAGAACGATAATGTTTGTGAATTTGATAAAAATAGTGATACCTGTGAATTAATACAAAACAATGATCGTGTAAAAAACATTTTTACCGAATACAATGATATTAACTTTGAAGGTTTTTCAGACATTACAAATGGTAAGGAATATTTGATAATACACTTTTTACATATTCGGACCGCAGAAATTCAGTAATTTAACTGAGTTTATTAAGAATATACGTTTTTTTGAAGTTTGCGGTGAAAAAAAAATAAGATATCTGTAGATAAAAAAATTTTGCACGATACGTGATATTAATGTGTTTCAGGACAATTCTTCCAAATTTTTTAATTTTTACTCAATACTAGTATGACTAGAAAATGAAATGATTATAATATTTCACAACAATGGCTGTTTAAAAAATATATTCATAATAGCTAATTTTTGACTGATTTTCAGATATATTTTAAATTTAATTTAAATATAATAAAAACATATCTTAGAATATGTAAAAAATACATGTATTAAATTCTAAAGAAAATATATCAAATATATATATACGTGTATATATATTAGGGTGCTTCATTTCGGAGCAACATTTTTTTTTTTAAGTGCATGTGGAAAAAATCATAGTTAAACACAAAAAAAAAATTTTCGCGCAAGAAAAAAAATTCTATGTCGATTACAGACCTAGCTCATTGAAAAATTCGATTTTCCCATTTAAATAACACGGGAAAAAGTTTTTTTTAGCTTTAAGTATTGTTAACTCTTTAACAAATCAATAGATCGAATAGACCAATACATATTTTTGTAGGAAATTGAACGCTCTACAAGAAAGGTCTCCCATCATTTTTCGATAAATCCACCTGTTCAAAAGTTATTGGAGCTCGACGTAAAGTTGATCTTTTCACTTTTCCGGCGAAACTATCAGATTTATCACAAAATGTTGTAAGATCTTTTTTGTTGACAATTTTATTCTGTACAAATTATTACAAGTAAAGTTTTTTCAAATTCCGCATTGTTTTCTATTTATTTTTATTTTAATTACAAGCTCTTAAAAAAGTGGATCTGATCGATTTCAAGAGCTCGACCTTAAAATGGTAATAACTAGAAAACAATGCGGAATTTGAAAAAACTTTACTCGTAATAATTTGTACAGAATAAAATTGTCAACAAAAAAGATCTTACAATATTTTGTGATAAATCTAATAGTTTCGCCGGAAAAGTGAAAAGATCTCCAACTTTACTTCGAGCTCCAATAACTTTTGAACAGGTGGAATTATCGAAAAATGATGGGAGACCTTTCTTGTAGAGCGTTCAATTTCCTACAAAAAAATGTATTGGTCTATTCGATCTATTGATTTGTTAAAGAGTTAACAATACTTAAAGCTAAAAAAAAATTTTTCCCGTGTTATTTAAATGGGAAAATCGAATTTTTCAATGAGCTAGGTCTGTAATCGACATAGAATTTTTTTTCTTGCGCGAAAATTTTTTTTTTTGTGTTTAACTATGATTTTTTCCAGATGCACTTAAAAAAAAAAATGTTGTTCCGAAATGAAGCACCCTAATATATATATATATACGATATAACGCGCCGTTCTCCAACGATAGCGTCCACAATTCTACACCGATCTTAATGAAACTTAGTATACTTATTCTATGGACAATTACCTTGGATGAGTTCGAAGATGAGCCAATTCGGCCAATAAGCTTAGAAGTTATGGTTAATTGAAAATTTGTAAAATTTTCAAAAAAAAAATTTTTTACTGATTTAACTGGGTGTAACTTTTAAACGGAAAAAAATAGCTAATTTTTGTTTGTTCTATCTGAAAGCTCGTTCGATTGCCGTCAATTTTCACTATGTAGGTCATTGATTTGACCACTTTCTCTAATAGATAAATGGCTTTAAAAATTTACAAAATATTATAAAAACTAATTTTTGCAGGTTGTCACTTTGATTATTACCACAGTTTTAAACCGATCGCTCTGAAACTTGGTATACGTATTCTGTGGCTGACTACCTTGATTAAGTTGAAAAATGGACTCAATCGGTCGATTAGTTTAGAAGTTATAGCATTCCAAAATTAAAAAAATGTCAAAAATTCATACTTTCACTTATTCTTTATTCGATATTTTTTTAATGTTATAACTTATCGACTTTCTATAAAATTGATCTAAAAGCTCTTCAAATAAGCTTTAATTTTCATGCCTATATATGTGTCTGGGCCAATAAAATTTCTTATCTTACCACTCTCAAATGAAATTTTGCTATTACATTGGTTCTCCTACTTTTAATAGATTCTATAGAATCCCAACTCCTGTATTTATTGGTAAATTTATGAAACCAATTGAATTCATATTATTGCTGTTTAACACTCATACAATCTAAATATCTTAATTCAAGTGTGTAAATTCAATTTTGTTTTATTGACAGTAATAATGACTGATTTCAAGTATGACTTTAGACCTATCATAATTTAAATTTCAACTTAAAATATTTTATTTAATTTTGTATTAACTATCAATCCTATGGAAAAAGACATAGAATTCTTTTTGGTAGATAATTTGATTTTTATCAACTCCAATTTTCGTTATTCAACTTACCATTACGATAATTATTTCAATTTTCTGATCTCAATTCTTAATTTTTTAGCATTTAACTTTGAATTTTTTGGGAATTTATTTTTTGTTCTATAACTTTGAGAATGTCAAAAAAAAATTTATTTTGTTATTAATGTTTATTTGAAAGGTTGAAATAATCAAATAATGAGAAATCTACTTCCATTTCGGCTGCCGAATGGCCTTTTTCATATTGTAACGTGCTTTTTTGTATACATTTTTTTCATCGGGGTATGCACTGTTTCAGCATGCTAATGATATTGTTTTTTCCAAACATTTTCCATTTTTGAAAAGTAAGTTATAATTTTTTTCTCTCTACAATAAAATAAACAGGAGAGCATGACAACCAGAACTTGACTCAGTAAATTCAAATTTATATCCTATCATAAAATTTGTTTTGTAAAACGTTCCGGTTTATATCGATTATTTATCCTCGATATTGAATCTTATTTCACCCAATTATCAGAATATTGATATAGTTCCTCGGCGGAAGAAGAAGGTCCATACGCATTTTAATGTCCTAGGGTTTATGAAATGGTATATATATGGGGCATTCCACGCCAAATCGGACGGTTTGAAAAATTTTAATTTTTGATTTCCTCAATTTTTTTTTATTTATTTGTACCTTTAAAAAAAATCTTTTTCCGAGATGTTGAAATTTTTTTGATCACCAGTTTAAAAGATATCGAATTTTTTAAAAAACCGCTCTTTTTATGGTTTTTTACTGATAACTTCTTAGGGAATGGTTCAAATTAAAATACTCTCAAAATCAAAAACTATCGTTTTTCCATGTACTTTTTGAAAAAAAAAAAAAAACACAAAAATTATTTCAAGTGTTTTTTGATTTTTAAAATTTAAATAGCATTTTTTAAAGTGAGTGCAAATTTTGATTTTCTTTAAAATTTTCTACAGTAAACGACTACTCAAACCACAACTTTTTAGGCCGGTCTGGTCGTGGGTTCTCGATGGCTACTATTTTTTTTCGATTTTTGAAAATTAAAAAAAAATTTTTTTTTCTATTTTATCAAATTTTATCACTGGTTTCTCTCTTTGAACGTATTTTGAAAAACTTCATGTATATTTTTTATTATAACAAGCATAGGAAATTGTTAATAATTAAAAAATACTAATGATTATTTTTCAATGCAACTTCCTGCAAATAATATTTTCTTTATTTGGATAAACAGGGTGGTCACAAACCGGGAACATCGGGAATTATCAGGGAATTTAATGCGACCGAGAAATATGATGGAAATGTCAGGAAATTTTGAAAAGTATCCGGGAATTGAATTGCGACAGTTCAAAATTAAAAAATTTTTCAATAATACGCTACAGAATTAAGCGATATGAAAAAAATTTCAAATTTTAAAGTGATTTTAAACAGTTTGTAATTCGAAGGAAAATGGTCGTACCAACTTTAGGTGTCTAATTCTCTGATCTGGTCTTTGAATTTTTTTTTCTGCGGTTCCGGATTAATTCTAAGAAAACTATCAATAAAGACATTTACCGAATTTTCGTTCGTCTTAAAAACGGTCTTCGATTTTGAATCAATTTTTTTCGATAATTATGAATGATTTTTGATTGCTCCGGAACCGTTGTAATGGGTCCACTTATTTTTATTAATTAAATGTGGTCTTAATAAAACAAGGGCCCACACATGTGTAAAACTTAAAGGTGTCTTACCTTCCTGTCCAGCTATGCTCAGTAATCTCAGGACGAGGGTAACCCCGTACAGGACCACGCAGTATTAGAATTAGAGAGAGATCTTATACTAAACTTATCAGGAAGGTTGTTCTTAATTCATTAAGTATAAATTTAATATTGAAAAATGAAACTATGGCATTTATTCAAACGAAGTCGCTTTACAAAAGAATCAATGAAACGATGAACAATAATTATAAATGACTAATGAAACTGACTCGACTTGACTTTACAGAATATTACTGACTCGACTTTACTAATTTTGTAACCGTTGACTCGACCAATTAATTAATTAAATATAACGACTCCTCAATCAGAAAATATTACTTTACAAATAAAATAGTTAACCCGACAATAAACAACGACTCACTTACTCCTACAACTCCAATCATAACCAGTCCTTCCTCTCACCGATCCTTTTCCTCCATGACCAAAACCTCCAACCAGTTCCTTCCAAGTCCACCAATCCATTCCAATCCTTTCCAAATAAACCAGGTCCAATCCACAACAATTATTATATAATTAACTTAAATAAACTTAATTAACTTAAGTTAAATAAACTTCCACCTGAGGTGGGCTTATATGCTCTTGGCCTATTACGAATATAATATCAGCACGTGTAGTAGTAGTAGTAGATGGTAGTGGTAGTAGTGGTAGGCACGTCCGTCCAAGGCGGTTGCTGCGAGCCAAGAGACCGACAGCTCGTCGTCTCTGGGCCTCGTACCTCTCCACTCAGGTTGGCCAACCCCTAAAACCAAACGTCGAGAAGCTCGACCGTAGCGACCCCGGCGCGTCAGTGCCTGTATTTTCTCAAATGTTGACAGTTGTTGAAGAAGGAGGCCGGTTTTTTTGGCGCGAGTTGTAATTCAAATTTAAACGCAAGGTGGAAGCATTCCACCCCGTTACACCGTGTATATAAAAAAATTTAAAGACCTGATCAGAAACTAGACACTTGAAGCTTTTGTCTTTTTATTTTTGTTGTACGACCCTTTATCTAGAGTTACATACTGTTGAAACTTACTAAAAAATTTGAAATTTTTTTTAGTATCCCTTAATTTTTGTAGCCAGTGTATTTTGAATTTATTTGAATCATAAAATTTTTTATTAAATATTTTAACTTGCACATTTTCAACATGGAATAATCCAAAGCAGGGATTATTAATTTATTTTCTTGCCTTTTTTTATGGTTTCTCGTATGATTTAATTATCAAATTAAATTATTGAAAATGAAAATATAATAAAAACTTTGAATATCTAAATGATACGAATACAATTTCTAAGTCCGGGAAAAATGTGAAAAACGTTACTGGGAAACCAGGAAATACAAAAGAAGTTCTAAATAATTTCTTTGTGGCCACCGTGATACAAGTATACAAACAAAACATTCATTTCAAATTTAAAAATATTCTCATAATTCTCTCGCATATATTTTTTTAATTATTAACAATTTTCTATGCTTGTTACAATAAAAATATACATGAAGATTTTCGAAATACGTTCAGAAAGAGAAACCAGTGATAAAATTTAATAAAATAGAGAAAAAAAATTTTTTTTTAATTTTCAAAAATCGAAAAAAAATAGTAGCCATTGAGAACCCACGACCAGACCGGCTTAAAAAGTTATAGTTTGAGTAGTACTTTGCTGTAAAAATTTTTAAAGAAAATCAAAATATGCACTCACTTTAAAAAATGCAATTTAAATTTTAAAAATCAAAAAACATGTATTAAAAAACTTGAATTAATTTTTTTGTATTTTTTTTCGGAAAGTACATGGAAAAACGATAGTTTTTTATTCAGTGAGTATTTTGATTTGAACCATTCCTTAAGAAGTTATCAATAAAAAACCATAAAAAGAGCGGTTCTTAAAAAAATTCGATATCTTTTGAACCGGTGATCAAAAAAATTTCAACATCTCGGAAAAAGAGTTTTTTGACAGGTACAAAAAAATTGAAAAAAATTGAGAAAATCTAAAATTAAAATTTTTCATACCGTCCGATTTGGCGTGGAATGCCCCATATATTCTCGGGAAAAAATGATCAGATCTGATCAGATATGAACAGGCATGAGTCTTCATGTCTGATGAGATATGAAAAATGACCGGGTCTGACCAGACCTGGCCAGGCATGTTCAGGTCTGATCAGGTATGTTCATGTCTGTTCATGCCCATCCGGGTAAAAAAATTATAGACAAAAAATGGTCCTATATAATTATATATAATCATGTATAACTATATACAATTATATATAATTATTTCTATAAAAAAAAATTTAAAAAAAAATTTGGGCGTGTGCAGGATTTGAACCGTGGACCTCGCGCTCGAAAGTTTAACCCGCTACCCGTTGACCTAAGAGATTGTCTTGAAATATAAGTTTCGTATGAACTTCGAGTAATAAAAATCTTATACGTGATAGATTCTTGGTCAGCAAAATTTTATATCTAATTTATTAATTTATTCACTTATAGTTAGATTAAATTATGTATAAGTTATATATCATTATAACTACGTTAGCTATATATAATTATAACTAAGTTAGTTATATTTAATTATAACTAAGATTTTAAATTTAATCCCATATATCAGACTGGATCAGAGATGAACAGACATGAACAGGTATGATCAGGCCTGATCCTATCTAATTTCAGGCCTGATCATACATAAACAGGCATGCTCAGGTCTGATCATTTTTTCCCAGGTTTCACGAAATGTAGGCTGAAGTTCATGAAAATTAAGTTCACTTTGTTTAGAAGTGATGTAAACGATTGTTATTAACAACTATATTGTTTCAATCGTCATAACTTTTGAATCATTGATTTAATTGGGAAGTTAAAGAAAGTTAAAAAACAAAAAATACACTTGTTGCAGGTCTATATTTACTATACTCTCCGTTATTTTGCGGGATACGGCGAATAAACAAGCGGTGTACTCGGACCTCTCACTTTTGCACAGCTCAATCTTTATTGCTTGCTATCTCTTTTTCTCTACTAGAACACATCTAACCGTCATTATGTTCAAATATTTCTATTTTCTTATTAATAAATTTCGAAAATTATTCTTTTTTATTTCCGTTATTTTGACTGTATTTTTTGTTTTAAATACAGTAAACTCTCTATAAAGTTTCGGTCTCGGGGGTAGGAAACTATTCAAAGTAGATCTTAAATAGGCGTGACTTATTTTTTATAAACCAATGAATCTAAAGAATGGTAACTCACCAATACACTGAAATAGTGCCCGGGAAATTTAAATATTTGTTTTATATTGATAACTTAAAATTTTTAATATTAGAATAATTATTAATAACTAGATGAATATCCATTTTTATAATATGCACTACATGTTTACTAATACTTATAATGATACAGCAGAGGTTATGTTAATTTTTTTATGATGATAAGGCTAAGCTGGTTTACAAAATAACTATCTTGTCGACCTCACACATAAGCTCTCACATATAAATATACTCTGCCTAATGCCATGCGAACGAAGGGGAAATATTAAAGAGGAGGGGAAAACATTGAGGAGAACGGAACTATTCACAGCGGAACTTTATAGAGAGTTTTCTGTATTATTTTTTTGAAGTGAAACTTCTTTACGGACCCTCGCGGACTTGGAATCACTGTAAAATCACAGTGAAATCACAGTGAATTCACTTTCACCGTGAGTTCACGGTGTGTTTACGGTGATTACATCGTGAATTCACAGTGATTTTGTGCCATTTTGTCATTGTGATTTAGTAGTGATTTCACTGTGATTTTACTGCGAGTTTACAGTAAATTAATGGTGGTTTCACCATGATTTCACAGTAAATTAATGATGATTTCACCATGATTCCACTGTAAATTAATGGTGATTTGACCATTTTATAGTTTTATGGTAATTTGACACCGCAGTCGTCAAATCGTAGCTTTACAGTGGTATAGTGACAATTTCTTTTTTTTACCTCGATATTCGAAAATCGAGTTTTCATTACTTTTTTTCAATACTTTTGTTACTTTATATTACTAAAAAACGCCTCACTAAATTACAGCCAGATATCTTTAAGATTGAGCTATTACAAACGGGGATCCCCTTTCCCATTTAAAATACACGCGAAAATTTTTCATATTAGTTTTTTGTTATTAAAACTATGAAAAAATTTTTTTTTCAAATTCCGCCTGGTACACGTAGAGAAATTAATTATTCTATTTAAAATACAAAATTTGTAATTTTAACGATTTAAAATGGTAATAAATTTTTTCACCGATAAAATAATTAGTTTTACCATTGAAAATGATAACCGTTACAATTGATGATGGTAACGGTTACTATCGAAGATGCTAATTGTGATTATAAAAAATTATAATTGTTACAATGGAAGATGGTAACTTTTACCATTCAAAGTTGTAAAAATTTTTAACTAAGAATGTGTGAGTGCATGGATGTGCTAGCGTGAGTGTGTGCATGTGTGAGCGGGTGCGCGTGTGCATAAGTGCACTCGTGTACGTGTACATGTGTGCGTGCATGTGTGTGCATGAGTGCGTGCGTGTGTGCGCCCGTGTACATGTGTGTGTGCGTCCGTGTGCATGTGTGTGTGTGCGTGTGTGTGGGCGAGTGTGCGCATGTGTACGTGCGTGGGTATATGTCTGCGTGTGTACATTACCATCAGGTTATTAAAAATCACGATGTTTATAATAGTAGTAATTATTTAAAATAATAAAAGTTATAATTTCTAATTATCATAAATAATTGTAAATTTAATCATATAGTTGGTAGATAGTACCATTCAGATTGTTTATTTAATAATTTAAACGATATTTTCTATTATAAAATTCAGTTTAAAAATTTTACTATAACTTGATGATAACTTTTACCATAAAATTCTCTCCGTATATAAATTTGTAGGAAATTAAATTCTCTACAAAAAAGTACTGATGCATTATGTACGTCAAACAAACTGGGAAAAAGTTACGGGGCTTCAAAGACAAAAAGTTAGTTTCCTCAGTGTTAAATTATTTTTTGTTTTCATTTTTATTCTATCAAAAAAATTTTTTTTTTCAAATTTTCACAAGCACGTTCTTGTAGGAAATTTAATTTCCTACAAAAAATATTTGATATCGTACATACGTCAAATGAACGCAAAAAAAGTTACAGGGCTTTAAATGTCAAGGAAAAATCAAGTTCACTTTTCGTTGACATTTAAAGCTCTGTAACTTTTTTCTCATTCATTTGACGTATATATGATGTCAAATACTTTTTGTAGGAAATTAAATTTCCTACAAGAACGTGCTTGTGAAAATTAAAAAAAAAATTTTTTTTGATAGGATAAAAATGAAAAATAACAAAAAATAATTTAACACCGAGGAAACTAACCCGACCGGCATGAATGTCAGAAAGATGTCTTTTTGATATCAGAAAAATAACATAATTTATTAAGATAACTTTGTGATATCAAAAAGACATCTTTCTGACATTCATGCCGGTCGGGTAAATTTATGTCGATCTTCGAAGCCCCGTAACTTTTTCCCAGTTTATTTGACGTACATAATGCATTATCACTTTTTTGTAGAGAATTTAATTTCCTACAAAATTATACCAGGCGGAATTCAAAAAAAAATTTTTTTCATAGTCTTAATAACGAAAAACTAAAATGAAAAATTTTCGCGTTTATTTTAGATTGGAAAGAGGACCCCCATTTGTAATAGCTCAATTTTAAAGATATCTGGCTGAAATTTAGCGAAGATTTTTTTTATAATATAAAGTAACTTTTGACTCATAAGAGGTTAAAAAAAAAATCTTTGTTTTTTTTGGGACACCCTAATATATATGTATGTAGGAGAGGGAAGTCACCAGTGCTATAAGCAGCAGTGGAAGTAGTTCGGTGCTCGCCACGAGATCGCGCCCACCACTTGTAGTGTCCCTGGTAAGAAACTTATTTCAGAACTGTTAAATTCTAAACTTGAGACTATTCTGGCCCGGATACTCCTCCGTTTTTT